>OY728151.1:427831375-428254439 GCA_963277665.1 Viscum album
ATTTCCAAGGTGGTATGGGGTGTCTAAGGGGTGAGAGAGATATCTATGGGGATGGTAGGGCTGTCCAGGGGTAGGGGGTGTCCAAGGGGTGGTGGTTTCTAGGCGGAGGGTGGGCTTTCCATGGAGGTGGGGTGTCTAGAGGGGTAGAGGTGTCTAGGTGGTGGGAGGGTTGTCCACGGGGGTGGCAGGGCTCTCCAGGTGGTGGGGGTGTCGAGGGGGGGTGGGCTGCCTGTCCACAGTGGTGGGGTCCTGTCCAGGGGTAGGGGGTCTATGGGGTGGGCGGGTTGTCCACATCAGTGGTGGGGCTGTCCAGGGGGTAGGGGTGTCCATGGGTGGGCGGGGAGTCCACAAGGGTTGGGGGGGGGGGGTCGGAGCGCTATCCACAGAGGTTGCAGGGATGTCCAAGGGTAGGGGTGCCGAGGGTGGGTGGTTAGGCTATCTACGGGGGTGGGGGACTGTCAGGGGGTACAAGGTATACAGGGGTTGGCCGGGCATTCCACGCGGGTGGTAGGGCTATCCGCTAGGGTACGAGGTGTCCAGGGGGATAACTGTCCATGGAGGTGGCAGGGATGTCCAGGGGGTTGGGGTCTTAGGGGTGGGGGTGTCTAGGGGGTGGTCGGGCTTTCCATGGGGGTGGGGATGTCCATAGGGGTAGGGGTGTCCAGGGTGGTGGGCGAGCTATCCACGGGGGTGGGGGCTGTCAAGGGGGGTACGAGGTGTCTAGGGGGTGTGCGGGTTGTCCATGGGGGTGGCAGGTCTATCCAAGGGTAAGGGGTGTCAAGAGGGTGGGTGGGCTATCCATAGGGATGGGGCCTGTCTAGTGGGTAGGGGTGTCAAGGGGGTTGTCGGATAGTCCCACGGGGGTGTGGGGGATCTCTAGGGGTACGATGAGTCCAGGTGGTGGGCATGATATCCAAGGGGGGTGGCAGGGCTGTCTAGGGGTGTACGGGGGGTGGCGGGGATATCTAGGGGTAGGGGGTGTCTATGGGGGTGGGCGGGTTGTCCACGGGGGTGGGGGCTATCCATGGGGGTAGGGGGTTTCGAGGGGGGTGGGTGAGCTAGCCATGGGGGGGGGGGGTACAGGGTGTCTAGGAGTTGGGTATGTTGTCCACAGGGTGGCGGGGCTATGCATGGGGGTAGTGGTGTCCAAGGGTGGTGGGCGGGCTGTCCATAGGGGGGGTTGTCCATGGGGGGAGGGGTGTCCATAGGGGTGGTTGGGCTATCCACAGGGGTGGCAGGGCTGTCGAGTTGGGTAGGAGGTGTCTAGGGGGTGGGTAGGCTATCCATGGGGGGTGGAAGGGTTGTGTAGGGGGTGGGGAGTCTAGGGCAGTGGGCGGGCTGTCCATGGGGGTAGGGGGTGTCCAAGGGGGTGGGTGGTCTATAAAGGGGGTGGGGGCTGTCCCAGGGGTGGGCGGGATATTCACGGTGGTGGCAGAGCTGTACAGGATGGTAGGGGGGTGTCCATGGGGGTAAGGGCTATCTAGGAGGGTTGACCGGTTGTCCACATGGGTAGGGGTTTCCATGGGGGTGGGAAGGCTTTCCATGGGGGAGGGGGCTGTCCACGGGGGTGGGGGTAGCCCAGGCGTGGGAGTGTTGTGTACAGGTGTGGCAGGGCTGTGCAAGGTGGTGGGGGAGGGGGCATCAACATTGGTAAGGGTTGTCCAGGGGGTGGGAGGGCTGTCCATGGGGGTGGTGGGGTGGTCCAGGGGGTATAGGGTGTCCAAGGGTGTTTCAGCTATCCACGATGATGTTGGGGGCAGTCCAGGGGGGTACAGTGTGTCCTAGGGGGTGGGTGGTCCATCCACAGGGGTGAGCGGGATGTCCACGTGGGATGGGGTCCTTCTAAGGGGGTACAGGGTGTCCAAAGGGTGGGCGAGGATGTCCGAGGGAGTACAGGGTTTCCACAGGGGTGGGCGGGTTGTCCATAGGGGTGGTGGGGAGGTCCAGAGAGTAGGGGTGTATAGGGGGTGGGGCGGTGGGGTGCTGTCCATGGGGGGAGGGGTTGTCTAGGGGGTGGTGGGATGTCTATGGGGGGTAGAGGCTGTCAAGTTGGTAGGGGTGTCCAAGGGCTGGGCGGGCTACCCACAGGGGTGGAAGGGCTATGTAGGGGGTGGTACGGGGAGTCCAGGGAGTGGGCGGGCTATCCATGGGGGTAGGGGGTGTCCAGGGGGGTGTCCGGGCTTTCCATGGGGGTGGGGGATGTCCACGTGGGATGGGGGCTGTCCTGGGGGTGGGTGGGATATCCACAAGGGTGGTGGGGCTGCGTAGGGGGGTGGGGGCTGTCGATGGGGGTAGGGGTTTCTATGGGGTGGGTGAGCAGTCTACGGGGGTCGCAGGGCTATTCAAGTGGGTAGGGTGTGTCCATTGGGTGGGCGAGCTGTCCATAGGAGTGTGGGTGGTCCATGGGGGTAGGGGTTTCCAGGGGGTGGAAGGCTGACCATGATGGTGCTGGGACTATCCATGGGAGGGGGGGCTGTCCATTGCGGTGTGGGGGATGTCTAGGGATTACGGGGTGTCAAGGGGGGTGGGCGGGGCTATCTAGGGGGTTTCCATGGGGGTAGGGGGTGTCTAGGGGGTGGCTAGGCTGTCCATGGGGTTGGGGGATCTCCACGAGGGGAGGGGCTATCCAGGGTGAGGGCAGGCTGTCTATAGGGATGGTAGGGCTGGTCTAGGGGGTGGTGGTCTGTTCATGGGGGTGGGGCTATCCAGTGGGTATTGGGTGTCTAGGAGAGTGGACGGGGCTATCTATGGGGGTTACGAGGTGTCCAGGGGGTGGGAAGGCTTTCCACGGGGGTGGGGGTGGGGGATTTATCAGGGGTTGGGGGTGTTCAGGGGGGTGGGCGGGATGTCCACGATGGTTGGTGGGCTATCCATAGGGGTGGGGGTGTCTAGGGTGGTGGTGGGTTGTCCACGGGGGTGGGGGCTGTCCACAGGGTAGGGGTGTCGAGGGGGGTTGGTGGGCTATCCATGGGGATGGGGTGGGGGTGTCTAAGTGGGTAGGCCACCCACACACCCCCTCCCCAACCTGGATATCCCACCCACCCACCACCTGGATAGCCCAACCACACCCCCTCTCCCAACTGCATAGCCCCCACACCCAACCCACGGACAACCCACCCCCTTCCTGCACAACCCACACCCCCTCTCCTGCACCCCCACCTGGACAACCAACCCCCCTCCCTAGACTGCCCACAACCCCCTCCCCTACAGCCCCCTACCCCTAAAACACCCCTGGACAGCCCCCCCCCCCACATGGACATCCCATTCCCACACCCCCACTGGACATCCCCACAACCACCCCTCCTTGTACATCCCATACCCCCTCCCCCTGGATAGACCACCCTCCCAACCCCCTCTCTGGACAGCTCACACCCCAACCCCTACAGCCCCCACCCCACCCCCTTGGACATCCCCCACCCCCATCCTAGACTACCCCCCCCCCTCGCCCCCCCCAACCTCGCCCCCCCCCCCCTCGCCCCCCTGGACATCCCACCCCCACCTGGACAACCCAACCGCACCACCCCCACCTCGACAACCCACCCCCCTCCCTGTACAGCCCACCCCACCCCCCCTGGACAGACCACTACCCTTGGACAGCCCACACCCTCTCCCCCACTTGGACAGCCCACCCCCACCCCCAAGACTTCCCACCCCCTGGACAGCCCACCCCCTCGACAGCCAACACCCCCTCCCCCACCTATACACCCCACCCTGAGCCCACTGGACTGTCCACACACCCCTCCTTGGGTATCTCATAGCCCCCCTCCCCAACATCCTTGTACATCTTACCCCCCGCAGCCCCTCTATCCCCCTAGACACCCCACGCCCCACCTTGATAGCCCCCCCACACCTAGACAACACAAACCTCTCCTGTACCCCCCCTTAAGGTATTTCTATTTAAAATCATTTTAATAATTATGAAAGGAAAACCATCATGCATTATCCATTTCATTCCAAACAACCTATTCAATTTTTCAAAACATGACAAATTCAATTTATCAAAACATGAAAATTTTTATTTATAAGGATCTATGGGTCAATTAAGAAATGTCATTCGGAAAGGGGAAATCAACTACATTGTTAATTCCAATTTAAAAATTGGTCCATGCAGTTAGGAGGTGTGGTGGTGTCTAGGAGGTGTGGTGGTGTCCCAGGGGGCTGTCTAAGGGGTTAGGGGTTGTCCAAGGGGGTGGAGAGTGTCTAGGGGTGGGGGTGTCTAGGTGGGTGGGGGGGGGGGGTTGTCAAAGGGGTTTGGGGTGGGTGGCTATCCATGGGGGATGATGGGTGTCTAGGGAGGGTGGGTGTGGGGTGTCCATGGCGGTGGGGGTGTCCATGGGGGGTGGGGGGTGTCCACGAGGGTGGGGGTGTACAATGGGGTGGGGGTTTCCATGGGGGGGGGGGGGGTGAGGGGTGTCCATGGAGGGTGGGGGTGAGGGTGTCTAAGGAGGGTGGGGTGGGGGTGCCCTAGGGGGTGAGGGTGTAGGGGGTGTGGGGATATCCAATGGGGGGAGGTTGTCCAAGGGGGAGGTTGTACCAGGGGGTGGGGGTGGGGGTGTTCAGGGGTAGCAATACCCATATAATACATTAAAAATTACCTATAACCAATCCAACCAACTTCCCATTTCCAATCCATCACCCAACCTGTAACGCCCCGACCCTAGTTTCCCAGAGTCGGTGCATTATTACATAACATTGGCATGATCACAAGAAAGATCAAATCTTGAATGACCGATTGGTTTAGTAGCCTTGGAAACACTAGATATATTCATAAGTCTTACATTACATCATAAAGTGAAAAACTACTACAAAAACATATTGTCTCCATAATCCACACTCATATCCCCACATAATATCCCTGCAGGTCATTCATAATTTACTTCTTCACTTCCTGGGAAAAATAAAACCTAGAAAAGGGGTGAGCTCAAATTCCCAGTAAGGATAACAATATAGCGGAACATTAAAAATAAGCATAACCATTTAAGGCAATGCATTACTAAAACAAAAGCCTTTTAAACTTGGACTTCAGCATAGTATGGCAAAAATGAAATACTGCCATTTACTTGTTCATATGGATATTCTACTAATCGAATAATCACATACAATATCCATAACCACTTTCATAATGTTGGAATGCATAATGCCAGACTATCATAACCACATAGCCAAGGCCTCGTGCCAAGACTACAAATAAGATTTTGCCAAGGCCTTGTTCCAAGACACTAGTTTGTCTCATGAGACCTACCGATGCATCGAGGAGCTATAGCGGGCTCCACCCGTCACATATTAAGTCCAATGCATTCCCATATGAAATGGTTTAAACATAACATAAACATTGGTATTAAAACTAGCATACGAAATGTCAATACTTTCACGATAAACTATGATTGTATAAAAATAGCACATCCACGATCAAACATATCACAAAACCTTCAATACAATATAGAAGTTTTGTATCATAATAAGTCAACTTCAAATAATCTTAAAATCCATCAAAGGATGTTGACATAGATGAAATCAAAATTCTTTTTAAAGAAATATCTCCTTTTATTTTGAAATCATTTAAGATCCCTATAAAATAAAACATTTTATTTGAAAATATTCTTATAAGCTTGTAAGGAAAGCTTTTAAGTTTTTATAATCGCGGAAAATAGCCGCACCCGCCGTATAAGTTAAAAAAAACATTTTTACCTAAATTCTGTCGAAAAGGTTAAAAAGGACCTTGTTTTGAAAACGACGGAAAGATTCCTTTATAAACCTCTTATAAAAATTCAAACAAGGGTATAAATGACTTTAACCCATATTCTTGTAAATAATAAATATGTTTTGAAATAAATATCGAAGAAACATGGATGTGGATGATAAAGAAATCCCAGTAGATTATTACGTATAAACAACCTCGGATAATGAAGAGATTGTGAAATAACCCTTACCAATTTGGTAACTTATGAAACATACAACCCATGAAAGAGGTATCATACAATGAATACGTAAATACACATACATTAGAGTGTATTACACAAAGAATATAATTATGGGCAGTACATACACCACACAAAAGGTAATGGTGGCAATATGGCATGAATCTCACGGGAATAATGAGTGAGATGAAAACCCCTTACCCTATAATTTTCCTTGGTTGGGGTAGGTTAACCTCCTGTATAATGGTGAAATAATTGTTATTAAATTATACAAGAATCATATATATTAATATGATATCATATATGATCTTTTAACATTGATTTGTTAATAATATCTTAGAATTATCGTCGTTTCGGGTGTTAACTTACTCATTTTCTTTTATATGTTTTGTTACATAAGCCATGTTTGTTGTATCTTATTCATATCCAGAATTATATCAAGTCCTTAAACATCATTTTTAAATCATCAAATGATAATTATACTTGAATGGATACGATGGAGAATGAATCTCATCGCGTTCGTGGAGACGGTAGTCCGTACGTACGCACGAGCGACAATATCATTCTTTTGATATTAAAATAATATATAATTGTATGGTATATCATATATACAGAATCATTAACATGTTATATTTATTATTTACATGAGTTACACATCATTATTATACCAATCCAAATAATAATATATTGAATAAAAATTACACCACGACGTGGAGACGGTAAGCCGTACGTACGCACGTATGGTGACATGTTATTCAAAGGGTGGATAGAATACTGAATATGGTTGTACCATATTTATAATAACATCACAGTATATGTGAGATACTGGAGTTATTATTTTAGAATGGTAAGAACAAAGAAAGAAGAAGTGGAAGAAGAAAGGAACTTGAAAAGGGGTGGTGAAAACATTACCTCTTCTTCGGGTTCTTCCTTTTGATTTGATCAAAAGGGCTCCTTAGGTTGGATTTCTGATCAAACTAAGGCCTCTAGGTTGTAGTGAGGGATGTTGGGAGAGTATTTGGTCAGAGTTTGGCAAAACCAAAAGGCTTTTATGGTGTGAATAAATGAGAAGTAGGAGTGCCCTTTTATAAGAGGGGTGAGGGGCACCTTTGGAAAAGCTAGAAATATTAATTTATAATAAATTCATATTTGGTTTATAATGGCTCTAAAGTTGATTATTAAAAGTTTGAGGTGGGGATAGGTCGCAAACCACTCATCAGATAGAATTTAGACAGGTTTGGGTACTTATATTAACCTTATCTTTAAGTATTAACTCTAAGTTAATTAGTTTCACTTTTACAATGACTCTTTGTATTTTTATATAATATGGTTAATAAACTTACTATATACATCCAAGAGACCCCCAAGTGGTCCATTAATGATGAACTTATCATGATATAAGTCTCTTGGAAAAACCTTAGATTTTTAGGAATTTAATATCAATTAATAATATAATATTTGTTTTAAGAACTCTTTTATGTCAATTTTGACACTATTCAATAGTTGATTTTTGTGAAACTCATAACGAATTGATTACTTCGAAAAAAGTAAATTAAATAAATACTAATATATCATAGTATCTTAAAAAATTCGTTTAATTCATTAAAAGTTTCATATTATATTTATTTTGGTATTTATAATATCAATTATTTTAATTTTTCACTATTATGATAATTACTACATCATAATTGTGTCATAAATAAATTAATTTATGTAATGTCTAAAAATTATAAATAAAATATCATTATGTAGGAAATCTTTTTATCTTTCTAATTAATATTTATAATCTAAAATCCAAATTATATAACCCTATGTAAAAATTGTTTTCCTAAAAGATATATGCTTGTGTCATTTTTGTATTCATTTTAACTTAATTAAAATAATGTGTCCCTATCACCTACAAGTGGCACCATGGGGTCCCAAAATCAACCCAAAGATGCCTATGGTCAAACATGTATCAACCAATAAGTCTAGGACACGTTTTAGGGTAATTTAGTATTATTATAATATTAATTTGTAACCCTTATTTACCGGATTTACCCTTAACCATGGTAAATAAAATATTTACCGCAGTAATTATTCAAAATGTCTAAAAATAAAAGTTACCTATTTACACAATTTTAAAATCCTGATTCCAAATATGGAATCCATTTTTCTAAATTCAAAACACAGAAGTGGCAGAAATTAATTTAAAATTAATTCCCGCTGTCAAAACAAAAAGCGTGTTTTTTAAGAGATAATAACTATCAAAAGATTGACACTTGTTTATGTTCGGTTTAATTGTAAAATTATGTCCAATGACCAAAATTATATTAAATGGTAAAAATATATTCTAAATATACTTTAACACCACTCAAATTCATAATTTATCACTATTAATTATTTTGATTAAAAAAGTTGTTTTAAATTAAAATTTAGTAATTTTCACTATTCATCAAAATATGAATGTTATCCGAAAAGTACCAAAATTTCACCTTAGGCTAATTTCGATATTCCGGATCCAAAAATGAAGTCCATTTTGAAATATAAAATATATATAATTTCAAAAAGTAGGTATTACTATTCATAACGGCATGTTTTATTGGTTGTGGTGTGTGTTAGAACTCGAAGTTGCGTACAACACACACTACTGTATTATTCAAAGGAAAACGTACCATGGAAGCTTGGGATGTTTCATTTTAAATTTTTTTGATGTCCCCCTTTACTCAAAAAGTTTAAAATATTGTATTTAAAATGGTTTCACTATTAAAAGTTGGTAAAAGTGCAATACTGAAAATGAATTTGTTCTTACATTATGTCTAAGAAACTCATAATATGGATTCTAAAATTATAAGGATTATATAAAGTTTAAAATTTAGTTAATACTATTCATAACCTCTTTTGAATGGCTTGTTTGGTAAGTCATGGTGCGCTTGAACTCGGTGTTGTGTGTAGTTCAAGTTATTGTATTATTTTAAAGAAATAACACACTATGAAATCATGGGGTGTTACATTCTCCCCTCCTTCAATAAATTGCATCCTCGCAATATGAAATTGTTCTTCAAAAATAAAAGGTTGAAAATAAAAAATATCTTTTTGGGAAAACCCACATCGGAAATTGGGTTATTAAAATTTAGTCTTAATATGAGGAAAAGAGAAATGAAAGGGTCACCACCAAATTATGATCTCGATTAGGAGAACATTGGTGGCAATTAGAGACATATAATTGGTGGAAAAACGTAAATATTTATAGGTAGTGATTGAGGTCATCAATCACAAACAAGTATAAAATTGAGGTCCTTAAATTCATCAATCTATGATGATTTGAAATACCATCGGTTCAACAAAACATAGGGTATTAGGATAACACATTTTTGATGTTTCAAAATATCTTAGTTGAAATCCCACATCGAAAAATGAATTAATGAGGCCTCTATTTAAAATAAAGAGTCGAAAGTATGAAGATTACTGAAAATAACACATACTAGGGTTCCATGTAGGAAAATATGGATATGGAAGAAAAATCTAACCATCAATTATCTGATGGTGAGTGGTAGAGAACATGGCTATGAAAAGGCCAACAATCCCAAAGCCATAAATTAGTGATGATTTAAGGTACCATCTAGGAAAACATTTTTGTTCTAAGTTTCTTTTCTTAATATTGAGGAATTTATTTATGAGATTGGCTAAGATCATAAGGAGATATACTTACTTTATAATTAGAGTTTTATCCATTAATAAATTTCTACCACAAACTCATCTTTCACTCTAAAAGATAATAGAATGTAAAAAAATTCTATTTACACTATTCGTATAGGGTTCCAAAATAAACGAATTTCTAATTCATCTACAATATCTTTTAATAAAAACTACATTATTTAATCTAGGACATCTCGTGGGCCAGTGGTAGGTGATACACCCTTGTCGCCCTTCGGTTGCGGGTTCAAGTCTCGCAGCCTTGCCAGACGCGACGGGTTGCCGCCCGACCTCCGGGTTGTCCTTTTATGGCAATCCAAAATAATCCAAACTAGAACTATCCAAAATACTTCTGTCCAAACTCACAGTCCAACATTTATAAGGAAGGTAAACATAATATAGATCCTTTTTACCCCGTAATAGCATATGAATACCTTCATCATGTATTACCATATTCTTTATTGATTACATTCATGCTCCCTTATTCCATATAGAATGCTGGATATACTTCATTAATCCAAACATGTTTTAAACCCCAACAATGATGGAATATACAAATCATTAATCAGTTCCAAGGTAGTCAAGAATATCCAATATAATTTATCCAAAACAATCACATATTATTCCAAAATCACTACCTCAGTATCAGAACTATATTATGATTTATCATTCTCTCAACCATATATTTTCCAAAAATTTATCCTGCTATTGAGTCACTTTTCGTTGTTCCACACAATCTCAAGTCCTTAATGAAATAGTACTATAGTACAATCCTTATATACTCCATAATTATTATAACAAGTACATTGTTGATACAACACTCAATTGACATAATCAACATAAGAACTCTAATCATTCCTCTTCATCTGTGGTAGTATCCTAACTTGATTATTATCCAATAACATCATTTGTGGCATAGTCTGATGACTGGGACATAGGTTCGCGTAGTGTCCAAACTCCTTGCAAATGAAGCATTGAACATTTAAAACCATTTTCTTACCCTTGCAGTCACGTACTTTGTGCCCTTTTCCTCCACACTTATAACAAACTCCCATTCCTTTCAGGAAAGTTCCAGGGTGTTTCTTTCCACAGTTACCACATATGGGAAAATTCTTCTTTTCCCTCTTCCCTTTATCCATATTTCTCTCTTCCATCCTTTTATTCTCTTGCTTCCCTTCAAAGACATATGACTCAGTAAACTCTTTACTTATCTTATCAACACATGACATTATTTCTTCATATGATGATAATACATGGGAGACTATTTCTCTTATAAATTCTAGCTTAAGACCATGAAAGATATGATCCTTCCTTCTCTTTGGATCATGTGCATTTCTGGAGTTCTCATTCCTTCTACTGGGTGCCATTTCTAAACAATGGCATACACTAGATCAGTTTATGAATCAAAATACATAATCCCATACTTATAAAACACTTAACATAAATTGAACTATTTATGTATATAATCCATAATCATAAAAATGTCTCCTTTGAGGATGTATATACTCATAAACCCTTCATAATGGTTTGTAAAGAAAATGAGAATTATCCTAAGCATATCCCCCGGGAGTGTCGTAACCCAGAGTGCAGCAAGGCCCGTTGTCGTGCACTAGTTCCCGTTTGAGTCTAGCTCAAAGCGGTGTTTTCGGGTTTTACCCCTAGGTACATCTGTGCCAGAGCCGCCTCTACCTGTTCGTATCCAGACAGGGATGTATTGCTCGGAAAACTCATAAAATATCTACAATACCAAAATTCTAGGAAGTTCTTCTACACTAATCCTCAAAGTTCATCTTAGGTCTACGTGCTCTAATCAGATTTTATATAAATCTAGCTTCCAAGGTTTTTACTAAACTTCCTATGATACCAACTGTAACGCCCCGACCCTAGTTGCCCAGAGTCGGTGCATTATTACATAACATTGTCATGATTACAAGAAAGATCAAATCTCGAAAGACCGATTGGTTTAGTAGCCTTGGAAACACTAGATATATTCATAAGTATTACATTACATCATAAAATGAAATACTACTACAACAACATATTGTCTCCATAATCCACACTCATATCCCCACATAATATCCCTGCAGGTCATTCATAATTTACTTCTTCACTTCCTGGGAAAAATAAAACATAGAAAAGGGGTGAGCTCAAATGCCCAGTAAGGATAACAATATAGCAGAACATTCAAAATAAGCATAAACATTAAGGCAATGCATTACTAAAACAAAAGCCTTTTAAACTTGGACTTCAGCATAGTATGGAAAAAATGAAATAATGCCATTTAATTGTTCACATGGATATTCTACTAATCGAATAATCACATGCAATATCAATAACCACTTTCATAATGTTGGAATGCATAATGCCAGACTATCATAACCACATATCCAAGGCCTCATGCCAAGACTACAAATAAGATTTTTCCAAGGCCTTGTGCCAAGACACTAGTTTGTCTCATGAGACCTACCGATGCATCGAGGAGCTATAGCGGGCTCCACCCGTCACATATTAAGTCCAATGCATTCCCATGTGAAAAGGTTTAAACATAACATAAAAATTGGTATTAAAACTAGCATACGAAATGTCAATACTTTCACCATAAACTATGATTGGTATAAAAATAGCACATCCGCAGTCAAACATATCACAAAACCTTCAATACAATATAGAAGTTTTGTATCATAATAAATCAACTTCAAATAATCTTAAAATCCATCAAAGGATGTTGACATAGATGAAATCAAAATTCTTTTTAAAGAAATATCTCCTTTTATTTTGAAATCATTTAAGATCCATATAAAATAAAACATTTTCTTTGAAAATATTCTTATAAGCTTGTAAGGAAAGCTTTTAAGTTTTTATAATGGTGGAAAATAGCCGCACCCGCCGTATAAGTTAAAAAACATTCTTACCTAAATTCTGTCGAAAAGGTTAAAAAGGACCTTGTTTTGAAAATGACGGAAAGATTCCTTTATAAACCTCTTATACAAAGTCAAACAAGGGTATAAATGACTTTAACCCATATTATTTTAAATAATAAATATGTTTTGAAATACATTTCAAAGAAACATGGATGTGGATGATAAAGAAATCCCAGTAGATTATTACGTATAAACAACCTCGGATAATGAAGAGATTGTGAAATAACCCTTACCAATTTGGTAACTTATGAAACATACAACCAATGAAAGAGGTATCATACAATGAATATGTAAATACACATAAATTAGAGTGTATTACACAAAGAATATAATTATGGGCAGTACATACACCACACAAAAGGTAATGGTGGCAATATGGCATGAATCTCACGGGAATAATGACTGAGATGAAAACCCCTTACCTTGTACTTTTCCTTGGTTGGGGTAGGTTAACCTCCTGTATAATGGTGAAATAATTGTTATTAAATTATACAAGAATCATATATATTAATATGATATCATATATGATCTTTTAACATTGATTTGTTAATAATATCTTAGAATTATCGTTGTTTCGGGTGTTAACTTACTCATTTTCTTTTATATGTTTTGTTACATAAGCCATGTTTGTTGTATCTTATTCATATCCAGAATGATATCAAGTCCTTAAACATCATTTTTAAATCATCAAATGATAATTATACTTGAATGGATACGATGGAGAATGAATCTCATCGCGTTCGTGGAGACGGTAGTCCGTACGTACGCACGAGCGACAATATCATTCTTTTGATATTAAAATAATATATAAATGGATGGTATATCATATATACAGAATCATTAACATGTTATATTTATTATTTACATGATTTAAACATCATTATTATACCCTTCCAAATAATAATATATTGAATAACAATTACACCACGACTTGGAGACGGTAAGCCGTACGTACGCACGTATGGTGACATGTTATTCAAAGGGTGGATAGAATACTGAATATGGTTGTACCATATTTATAATAACATCACAGTATATGTGAGATACTGGAGTTATTATTTTAGAATGGTAAGAACAAAGAAATAATAAGTGGAAGAAGAAAGGAACTTGAAAAGGGGTGGTGAAAACATTACCTCTTCTTCGGGTTCTTCCTTTTGATTTGATCAAAAGGGCTCCTTAGGTTGGATTTCTGATCAAACTAAGGCCTCTAGGTTGTATTGAGTGATGTTGGGAGAGTATTTGGGTAGAGTTTGGCAGAACCAAAAGACGTTTATGGTGTAAAGAAATGAGAAGGAGGAGTGCCCTTTTATAAGAGGGGTGAGGGGCACCTTTGGAAAAGCTAGAAATATTAATTTATAATAAATTCATATTCGGTTTCTAATGGCTCCAAAGTTGATTATTCAAAGTTTAAGGTAGGTATAGGTCGAAAAACACTCAAAAAATAGAATTTAGACAGGTTTGGGTACTTATATTAACCTTATCTTTAAGTATTAACTCTAAGTTAATTAGTTTCACTTTTACAATGTCTCTTTGTATTTTTATATAATATGGTTAATAAACTTACTATATACATCCAAGAGACCCCCAAGTGGTCCATTAATGATGAAATTATCATTATATAAGTCTCTTGGCCGAACCTTAGATTTTTAGGAATTTAATATCAATTAATAATATAATATTTGTTTTAAGAACTCTTTTATGTCAATTTTGACACTATTCAATAGTTGATTTTTGTGAAACTCATAACAGATTGATTGCTTCGAAAAATGTCAATTAAATCAATCCTAATATATCATATTATCTTAGAAAATTATTTTAATTCATTAAAAGTTTCATATTATATTTATTTTGGTATTTATAATACCAATTATTTTAATTTTTCACTATTATGATAATTACTACATCATCATTGTGTCATAAATAAATTAATTTATGTAATGTCTAAAAATTATAAATAAAATATCATTATGTAGGAAATATTTTTATCTTTCTAATGAATATTTATAATCTAAAATCCAACATATATAACCCTATTTAAAAATTGATTTTCTAAAATATATATGCTTGTGTCATTTTTGTATTCATTTTAACTTAATTAAAATAAAGTTTCCCTATCACCTACAAGTGGCACCATGGGGTCCCAAAATCGACCCAAAGATTCCTATGGTCGAACATGTATCAACCAATAAGGATAGGACACGTTTTAGGGTAATTTAGTATTATTATAATATTAATTTTTAACCCTTATTTACCAGATTTACCCTTAACCATGTTAAATAAAATATTTACCACAGTAATTATTCAAAATGTCTAAAAATAAAAGTTACCTATTTACACAATTTGAAAATCCTGATTCCAAATATGGAATCCATTTTTCTAAATTCAAAACACAGAAGTGGCAGAAATTAATTTAAAATTAATTCCCGCTGTCAAAACAAAAAGCGTGTTTTTTAAGAGATAATAACTATCAAAAGATTGACACTTGTTTATGTTCGGTTTAATTGTAAAATTATGTCCAATGACCAAAATTATATTAAATGGTAAAAATATTTTCTAAATATACTTTAAAACCACTCAAATTCATAATTTATCACTATTTATTATTTTGATTAAAAAAGTTGTTTTTAATTAAAATTTAGTAATTTTCACTATTCATCAAAATATGAATGTTATCCGAAAAGTACCAAAATTTCACCTTAGGATAATTTCGATACTCTGAATCCATAAATGAAGTCAATTTTGAAATATAAAATATATATAATTTCAAAAATTAGGTATTACTATTCATAACGGCTAGTTTTATTGGTTGTGGTGTGTGTTAGAACTCGAAGTTGCGTACAACACACACTACTATATTATTCAAAGGAAAGCGTACCGTGGAAGCTTGGGATGTTTCATTTTAAATTTTTTTGATGTCCCCCTTTACTCAAAAAGTTTAAAATATTGTATTTAAAATGGGTTCACTATTAAAAGTTGGTAAAAGTGCAATACTGAAAATGAATTTGTTCTTACATTATGTCTAAGAAACTCATAATATGGATTCTAAAATTATAAGGATTATATAAAGTTTAAAATTTAGTTAATACTATTCATAAATTCTTTTGAATGGCTTGTTTTCTAAGTCATGGTGCGCTTGAACTCGGTGTTGCGTGTAGTACAAGTTATTGTATTATTTTAAAGAAATAACACACTATGAAATCTTGGGGTGTTACACAACCAACATTCAATTCATCCTCAATATCAATACCATTCCCATAAACCCTTGAACAAAAACTATAAATAAAAAATCCAAATCTGATTTTCCACTAAAATAAAGTCCATAGAAAATACCATATCACCTGACTAAACAATACCTTTATAGTGTTTGAAGTGAAGAACAAAAAACAGAAAACAAATCAAATGGTTCAGTATGTCACAGACTGCAGGAACTCATATTTATCCCAAATCAAAATAGGAAACAAAAAAAATAGAGGGAGACCATTAAAACTAACGTAACACTTACTAATTTGAATTTTTTAAATATAAAATTGATTTATTGATGATGGATATATGACTGGAAGGAGTTCCGTGGCCGAGAAAACTTCTAGAGGAGCTTTGGATTAGGGTAAGCACAGTCTACAATCGGGACGAGGGATGCTGGGTATTTGGGGAAAACATTCCCAACAGTTGCTAAAAACCATTGGGAACGCCTCTCTTAACCAAAGATTTATCAAAACTGTTAGTATGTGTTAGAGGGACTAAAGCATTCCAAATGGTTTTTTCAAATATTAGGGAAAGATTAATTATATTAACACATTTTCCAACAGTTTGAGCAAACCTTTGGTGAATGTGGATTTTTTAATAGTATACCAATGGTTTCTCCAAACCGTTGTTATATATCTATTGGGAAAACCACCATTTACCTTAGTACATGACACCATTCTGTAAATATTGAATATAACACTTCACTTAATTTACTATATAATATAAAAATAATAAAAGGATAATATTTGTTTCATATATTTATTAAACATAATAGAAATAAAATTAAATATCATATATTAGAAAATGAAAAACATGTGTCAATGAAAACATAATTATCATGGAAAATCATTACAAAAGGAAATCCTATCCGAAATATAATAGAACATAAATCATGACCCATTATATGAGTATTTTTACACAAAATTACACATGATTTCTAGGTGTATGGATAAATAATTTAGTATTCATGATCTATGGAAGCATAACATATGAAATTATCATAATAAATAGACAGGGAAGAATAATGTGTCACATATATAGGAATAGAAAATAATTTCTTGTAGGAAGGTTCTTTTCCATGACCATCATCACATAAGGGATTGAGTCATATTTTTTCATTTTGTTCACTCCACCTTACAATAAATACAGTTGAAAGATTCACATAATGGATTATCTCAACACATGAGACCTTTAAGTGTCATCTAATGAGACATATGAATTAAAATATTTTTGTGAGGGATATATATAATTTCAAGCTCACTAGTTAGATAAAAAACCATACATGTATGTGTCATAGGAAGATGAAATAAATTATAAAACTCTCATAGATTATTTAACTAGAAAGAATAATATGGGAATTATAAAAATTTAAAAAATACATAATCATAAGGAGTCCATTAAAGGAAGGTGTATGTTAACCATATAAGATACCCTTAGTGAATAATAATAAACACTACAAGATGATAACATACATAATATTTTATTCACAAAATAATTAGTAAATTTCATTGAAAAATAATATAAAATATACTATATATTTTGATATACTCTATTTGAAAAATAAAATAAAATATAAAATGATCTATTTAGAAAAATGTAATATTTTAAAAAAAATATTAATTATAATGAAAAAATTAAAAGGAATATTTATATAGATAAATGAAGACAATAATTAGAAAAATCAATTATAAATAAATAAAGAAAAACAAATTATTTTGAAAATTTGATAAATAAATTAAAATTTAAAAGAAAATGAATATAATAATGAATATAAACAAGGATAATGAGATCCCTAAAAACATATTAAATTCATTGATACATATGATAAATACACTTGACTAAATACAAGAGATATGGTCCACTCCACTTAAATCATCGATATAATTAAATTTTGAATAAAAAAGAGGTGAAAATGTATGGAGACATGTAAACCAAAAAATAACCATTAAATAATAAAATATATGTTATATTATAGATAAATTAATAATAGTTTCCCTTCATGAAAATTTGGAAAAATAAGAATATTTATTTCAATGTAAATCATAAAATTAATCCTAACAATTTGGAGAAATTAAATAAAAAAACCTAGAATGAAAGAACCCGATATGTATTTCTAAATTCATTCCATTATTTAAAAATTATGACAAAATACACATATGGGTGTGTAGTTTAACCATAAATAATATTTAATGGTTCATATTATGAAACATGGCTCAATGAATATAAATTATTCTAAGGAACCCTTGCCTCCACTTTTCACTTGGATTCACATGCTATAACTCTGTTTATAGAAACTTATATTCTTTTTAATACATATAGAAACATTATTATTTTTTCTTTTGATTAATATAATTATGTTATTATTAATTATATCCAACATATTAATTACTGATAGATAATATTAATATCTAGGTGTTAAATATTCAATTGTTTCTTTCTTTCTTTGGATTGGTGATTCTAATCCTTAATAATTGAAGAAGGGATTACAAAATATATACATTTCATATAGTTTTTTAGAGATTATTTTTTTATAGATTATAGTAGTAATTTCATTAATTTTATTTTGATATTTACAATGGAATTACTAAAAATCACATTTTTAGATATTATTAAATTACAAAAAATGAATTTATGGGTTAAAATACTTTGGAATATTAACATTATTGAATTATGAAATAAATTTATATTAATCATTCTTACAAGATATTTAAATTATTTTGGTTTTACTAGTCATTCATTATTTATATATTATAAAATCATTCTTGTTGGTGGTAAACCAGACCTAGAAAAGAATACATTATGTGTATTGAAGTATCAAGATCATATAATTATATTGTAATAATACTTATTTAACAATATTTTAATGGATTTAAAATATATTAATAAATATGTACATCATATTTAATAATTTTGGGATAAAGAAGATAAAGAATAACGATTAAGGAGGGGATAACCCTCATGTTTAAATAATTAATATTCTCTTAATAGGCTCTTGTAAATGATTTAATTAGAGCACCATGTTTTGAAAAGTAGTTCCTAAAAACTACATAGTATTGTTAGTGAGATAAAGTGACACCCTAATTGTCAATATTATGTATCAATATTTGAGGGATATCATAACCCCTTGTTATAGATGGATTTTTGAAAAAATAGTAAAAGATTATTTATTTTTCTAATATACATAGATAATAGATATGGTAATAACTAAAATTAAAACAAAATTTTTTTTCATATGAATTTATTAAAATAGGAGATCCTCATGGTTACGAAATAGTTTATTTAACCATTGGGTAAATCCATAAAGGATAGTTGAAGAGTGGAATGTTATTTTTTTTGTCTTTTAAAATTAGGTTTTCTTCTCTTATAATCCTTATTAGTTTTCTCCCAACCTAACATCCTTCTATAGTATTATCTCCCACTCATATGATACTCTAATTTAATTTTAGGTTGGTTTCATGGTGATTTATCACCCAATTTAAGAGGACATGGTGTCCATATAATTATTATGTTGTATTCATCATTTTTTCTTCTCCTCTATCCATATTTTATATGATTGACTTATTTCCTCAAATAGGGTTGTTTTAAACTTGGGAAATTACATTTTAGGTGTTATGAACAATAAATTTATAACTAATATAATATTATTTTGGAAGGTGAAAAAATCACACAACATGTGGTGGGTGTTTCAAATTTATTTCCATTTATTTAATAGTTCCACGAGTTATTGATTCATTAAAAGTTTTTTTAAAATTAATGTAATGATTTATATGGTATCTATGTTTTTTATGAAGATTTTAATTTACATAAAATGATTTTTATTTAGCTTGATATAGGTAATGTTATAATGTAGTGTTGTATTGATTAAAATTGGTGTTTTATGTACTGCATAAGTTTGACACAATGTAAAAAATATGTTTCATAAATAAATAAAATATTCGTTATGTTTTAATACAAATATGATTTTCAAATTGGATATCCTATTTTTATGTTTGAAGGGGTTCCTTGTTACAAAGTGGTGGTGTTTTTTTTAATGTGGACTAGAGTTTACCTTGGGCTATTTTGCTATTTGATTGTGATTATTTATAATGATGATTTACATTATATTTTTTATTCGATTCTAAATAGTTTTAAAAAGGGTTATAAAAATTTATATGAAATATATGATAATTGTTGGTCGGAGAGGATACTCAAGAGGGGGGGGGGGTGAATTGAGTTCCAATTAAAAATTACTATTAAAAAATAATAGGATTAAAATCCCCCAAATTACATATAAGTTAAACAGTAGTGAATTTGTAAAGGTTATTAATTTTCAATTAGCTTCTCAAATATTGATTTGTTCTCAGTAAATTTAATCTGGAGATTAATTTGACATTGGAAACTAACTTACTGGCTTACAACAATTACAAAAACTTGATAATATAACTATCAGAGTTACTTTAAAATAGATTTAAATTTAATGTAATTATCAGCGGAATATAAAATATGGTTTGAAATAACACATCAAGATTAACCAAGAGGTTCTGTCTTAAGCTGAGACTTAGTCCTCCCAAACAGTTTATATAAACTTTTGATTCCCACCCTGGATCAGGGGTAAACACCAGTACACAGACTATCCAGGTCCTAAGACATCTACCACAGTTCTTCATGGGAAAAACAATAGCACGCAGGCTAGCCAGGTCACACTCGACCTCTACCACAATTCACAGTGGGGGTATGCAAGAGTTTAGAATGTTTGAGAGATTATTTAGAAATACTTCAGTTATTCTCAGTAGATTGTGTGTGTTTTAGAGAAACAAAGACACACACACTGTAATCAAAATATATGTAAATGAATCAAAACAGAGTGAATAATATTTGAGATGAGATTAGAATGCTCTGTGTGATAGTAATGCAGCTCTAGACTACTTCTGGTTTGTAAAGATGAGTTTTTTGTGTCCTTCTAGGATTTGTGGAGAAAACAAAGTGTCGTGTTTTATCTTCCAGACTCTTTCGTGAATGAAGATTGCTCGAGGTTGTAGTAGAATATGCAGCTCAGCACTCTGCCTTGGCTTCCATAAAAAGTTCTTTTCTTTTTGGCTCAGACGTACCTTTGTGTATCAGCCTTTCAACACCGTTTCTCCTCTTTTTCACCCACACTTATATGCGCTCCCTTTTTATTTCTTCTTATAGAACTTGTGGTCTGAGAAAGAGGATGATTTCCTCTGTAGGTACGAGGTGCGGTTCTCTAATATTTAGTAGACAACATTTAATTAATAGAAGATTCATTAAAAGAATAAATATGATCGTCGTTAGATAAACAATGATAAGGAGAGTTAATGAAACTGTGACTGCTATTCATCAGTAGCTCATTGTATCAGTGTGCTTGCAACAGTGGACATGTGTCTGTAGGTCTGTTGTT
Source organism: Viscum album (assembly GCA_963277665.1). Classification (NCBI taxonomy): domain Eukaryota; kingdom Viridiplantae; phylum Streptophyta; class Magnoliopsida; order Santalales; family Viscaceae; genus Viscum; species Viscum album. Next base: position 427,852,531 of record OY728151.1, read on the forward strand.
GCATAGTAGTAGTCTCTGTGTATCCGTAGAAGTGGTTTTGGTAGCTTCCTGGTATTAGTAGCTTCCTTGAATCACCAGCTTCCCTAAATCAGTAGCTAAGATGTGTCAGTAGCACTGTCCATTGGTAACTGGCTTGTACAAGTAGATGTTTTATATTGGTGACTCGGTCTGTTTGTATCAGTAGGCTTGTAACAGTAGTTGTCTATCAGTAGCTCTGTCTGTATCGGTAACTTTCTTGTACTGGTAGCTCTTGTTATAAAAATAAGACCAATTCTATATCGGTAGACTTATTATATCGGTAGCTCTGTACGGGTGACCTTGTGTCACAGAATACATACTCTAACGGTAACCTTTGTCTATCGCTAGCTATCTGTACCGATGACCTTTGCATATCTGCGAGCTTTGTAATGGTAGACTAGAAGACTTGGTCTATCAGTGACCTAATCACTTAACATTTATCTATTCTATGCAAGACATTTCTAGATTATGTTAGAACAATTATAAACGCAGATGAACATTGGAAAAACATATTCCAATGATTATTTTGATACTCTTATTAACTAAATATCATTATGAGATTGTAATTAATAGAATAGTTGATATTATTTGAAATTATGACAAAATATTAAATCATAATTGGGATTTTCAAAATAGGTGAGGTCAATAATATCCCCCTTTTTGATAATCACAACTTATGATATTATAATAAAAAACAATCAGTAAAGTATCAGAGGTGATCCAAAATAATTATTTAGGTATCAGAGGAAAATCAGAATAATTAGTGATATATCAGAGGTAATGCACCAAAATCATTGATGACCAGAAGTAAAATATAGTATGTTCTCAAAATGAATAATGAGAGAGTCAAATTTATCAGAGAAAAAATTAGTAGCATTAGAAAATATAGGTATTAGAGGTAGACTATATATCATTGGTTTATCTCCCATTTTATCCATATCATAATGAACATCATGATGATCATTATTACTCTCCCACTTTGTGATTAGATAAAAGAGATAAATAATGTATCAGAGATAGATGTAAAACCTAATGTGATCAGAGGTAGGAAAGTGAATGTATTACATTAGTCAGAAAGTTACAAGGGAAATACAAAAAAGGTACAAAAGTATCCCTATCAAAAATCTAAGCCACAATCAATCCACATCCTTATCGGTTGCTTGGTATTTTCCTTTAGGATCAGAAGGTTCGGGTTCTGTAAAGGCATGAGAAGGCTTAGGGACTCCAGTGATAACCACAGGTGCCTGAGCTACTAAAATTGTGCCTGGTCGGTAAATATTAGGTTTCTAAGGGGTCGTAGGTGAAAGGCTCTAAATGGCTTGGACTGGAGTCATCTGAGTAACTGAAACAGACTAAGCTGAAGCTTGTAAAGCAGGACAAACTATGACAGGTGTACTGCCCCCATGCAAGAAAGGTAGCAGCAAATTCCTAAAGTCCATAATGATTGCACCTCCCCTCTCCATAGCTGATATAAAATCATGTTTATTCTCTAAAAATTTATCCATATCAGGGGTCAATTCTCTCAGTTTGCTGACCTGCTACCTAAATGCCTGAGTCACTAGAGGTAGCTTCATATTCTCTATCAAAATTTTGAAGTGTTTTGTCATTTGTTTCTTGTAATAGATCTTCTCAAAGTAATAATCCAAATTATTCTTAATGGATTCCTGAGTAGCAGTAGCTGCTCTCAAGTGTTCACGAACATATTTATTAACTTCCCTGGTGGAAGCAATTACCTGAGAATTAGAGGCCCCATTGGTACTGGCCTTAGCAATCTCTTCCTAGCTCACATTTCTGACATGGTCAATGTTCACAGAGGTTCTAGATGATGGAAGGGGTTTTACCGAGTAAGATACTATCTCTTTGAAAGACAAAGTCAAATTACCAATCACATTCTGAACAAGTGCATCCTGACTATTCATATGTTCTTTGACTGATGTCTTAAAAGCCTCAAAAACTTCCACAAACTGCTTGACTACCAATTTGATGTATCGAATCTCAGCATTCACTTGGTTTTGAGAACTACTCATGGCTGTCAATAAAGAAACCGATTGTATTAGGGAAACTAAAGCTCCTATCAAGCTTTCAAATTGAGTATGGCACACTCTAATCTCATTCAGCATTTCATTCACTAGACTAGACACAACACATCCCAGAGATAGCTTCAAAGATTTCTCCACACTCCTCAGCTCTTCAACAAAGATATTCTTCAAATCTGCGACTGATTCTCCCAGGGCCTCTTTCATTTCAACATTTAAGGACTCAAGGTCCTGCTTGGTTTCCAAATTTTCAGCCACAAATACTATAATTCTTTCAGGTAGGATACCAGAATCCCTCTAAGGCTGGTCTTCTTCAACAGAATCCCCATAATTGAGTCCAAGTACCATGTACCATGGATCTGATGACCAATCCTCTATGTCATGCAGCACAGTAATTGAACCAAGGGAAGTTGGTTGCTCCCCCTCAACTTGAGCTTCCTATAATCCATCTTGATCTTCATCCATCTTTTCTTCCTCAACATCAACTGACACTGTAGACACTACCTCTTTATCATCATCAGCTACCACTTTAGTCACTTCATCTTCTGATGAATCATCAACAACTTCTTCCATATCAGTTGGAACTATTTGGGGTATCTGAGAACTAACAACTGGTTTTTCTTTCTCAACCACTTCTTATGGTTTGACTGGCTCAGTAATTTCATCAAGACTATCTGCCTCAACCTTTTCCTCATGCCTGTCTTCTTTCGAGATATCCTCTACTGGCATAATAGTATTCCCTATCAAGGGACTAAGGATTGGTGAAATGATTTTGTCAGTACTTGAAAAACCTTATCCTCTACTTTCTGAATCCTCTTCTGCTTCACTGCCTTGAGCAGTCTCTTCAGGGTTCAAATTGAGCTGGTCTTCCTCATCACCAGCAGTCTTTACTTGAGAAACTGTTACAGCCTTAGGACTGGGAGGCAGGTCTGGATCTCCTCCATATCCTGTAGATCCATCTTCCTCATCTGAGTCATCTAAGTCATCACTATACTCTGGCCCTTCCTCATTAGATCCTAGGTCTGGATCTCTCTTATCCCTTGTCCTACTTGGGTGATCCACTAGATTGAATTTGTCATAGAATCTTCCATCATCGGACACCCACTTTTTCCTCCATGGCTTCTAGCTTATCTTCATGTACTTGTAATTGATTCTAGTAATGCAAAAGTTGTCCTTAACCACTTTAGTCTCATATTGAGACTCAACTACATCATTTCCTTTGATCATTACCGAAATCAACTGATCATAGAATAATGCATTTGTCTCTGATTTTACCCTGGTCATATCTTCCATTTGGATCATAATTAGCCTACACAGGTTGACCTTTACTCCATGCCTCAGAAGATGTAATAGGTAAATGTCCTGATACCTTAGGTTTGCAAAATCTCCCCTTCTTGGACTTACAACATGTTGATGAAATTTGAACAGTAGCATGTTCTCTCCATTCATTTCAGCAGCTACCACTTCATTTTTCCTTCCATTTCCAGTCATCTCTTACAAAGAAACATCATAGCTAAAAACATCATTGGCATGAGGAATAGTTTTGGATGAATAACTATAATCACCCTCATGTACGACTTTTAAGCTCTTTTCCCACTCAGCCTAAGAAAAGGCTATCTCCTTGCCATTTACTATGGATATCATCCTATTCTCTTCATCAGCTCTTTAATAACGAACATTGGCACAAAAATACTTCACTAACTTTAGGTAGTAAGGACCATTATTGTTTGAAAAATATTCTAACCATACTTTCTCATCTAGTACCTTTATAACTAGTGACTTACTGGTCATCAGTCACTCTGCACATAGCTCCATTTCAATGACTATTTATCTATCCAATAGAGTCGGGTTCACTGTGTCCTTCACGGCTCTTGTTCTAAATCCACTAACGCCGGCTTCGATGGTGGTCTTTTGCTTCTTAACCTTCAGCTCATCACTCGTATCTCTGACATTAGGAAGCTTGGTTTTCTCTATTTCAGTATTGAAGGGTTTAGGGTTATCGCACAGGGATTCGAGGAGTCGGGTTTGAGAGAGGAAGAGGAGTAGAGGGATTGGTGGATTGAGAGATGAATTAAATATCATTTTTATCATTTAGGAATCGAAAATCAACAAAAATAATATGTTTAAAATAATAAGAGATTCGACTTAGGCAATCTAAAATTAAAACATTGTAAAGTCATAATGGTGAGAATTCTATCAGTGAGTTCTACCTATCAGTGAGGTCTATCTATCGGTAAGGTTACTCTACCGGTGAGGATACCTAACAGTGAGAATTTTACTATCAGTTAGGACTTCTAATAGTGAGGATTTCTAACGGTATGGTTTATCTATAATTGAGGTGTACCTTACGGTGAGAAAAGCTAATAGTGAGGTCTCTCTAACAGTAGGATCTGGCTAACGGAGAGGTCAGCTAATGGTGAGGATTTCTAACAGTGAGTTCGGCTAGTAGTGAGGTTTTCCTTATTCATAGTTAATCACTCTAAGTTCATGCCTAATGAAGCTTATCATTTCTGAACTCAAAGTTTTGGTGAAAATATCATCCAACTGAAGTTTAGTGCCTATAAATTCAAGACTAATATCACCTTTTTGGCAATTATCTCTTAAAAAGTGGTGCCTAACATCAATGTGTTTGGTCATAGATTGAGATATAGGGTTCTTAGAGATATTAATCGCACTAGTGTTGTCACAATTGATAGATACATGTCTAAATTGATATCCATAGTCCAGTAATGTGTGTTTCATCCATAGGAACTGTTCACAGCAACTACCAGCAACAATGTATTCTACTTTAGCAGTAGATAATGCAACTGATTTCTACTTTTTACTACACCGTGATACTAGGGACTTAACAAGAATGTGACATGTTCTAGAAGTTCTATTTCTATCTAACTTGCATCCAACAAAGTCAGCATCTGAGTAACTTATTAATTTAAATTATTTTCCTTTTGGATAAAATAATCCCAAATTCTTAGTATGTTTATGATACTTAAAAATTCTTTTAACAGCAAGAAAGTGTGACTCTTTTGGATTAGTTTGAACTTTAGAACACATGAATACACTAAGCATAATCTCTGTTCGACTAGCAGTAAGATAGAGTAGACTCCCTATCATACCTCTGTAATTGGTTTGATCTACTGGTTTCCTAGTTTTATTAGCATCCAATTTACATGTGGTACTCATGGGTGTGTCATTACCCTTACTTATATCAAAACGAAAACGTTTTAAAGGATCTTTTGTATACATTCTTTGATTAAAGATAATACCATTTTCCTTTTGAAAAACATGAAATCCAAGAAAGTATTCATGTTCTCCCATTAAAATCATTTCGAATTCATTTTTCACACTTTTTGAAAAATTAATACATAAGACATTTTTAGAAGATCTAAAAATAATATCATCTACATAGATTTGTACTATCAAAACATCATTTGAAATTATTTTGATAAATAAGGTTGGGTCAGCAATTCCTTTTGTAAAACCTTTGGAAATAAGGAAACTACTAAGTCTCTCAGACTAAGCTCGTGGAGCTTGTTTTAAACAATAAAAAGATTTATAAAGTTTATAAACTCTATTTGGTAAATGAGGATTTGTAAATCAAGGTGGTTGTTAAACAAAAACATCTTCAACTATAATACCATTTAGAAAATAACTTTTAAAATCCATTTGATATAACTTGATATTCAGATGAGCTGCATAGGCATGTAGAATCCTAATAGATTCTATTATAGCTACAGGTGAAAAGGTTTACTCATAGTATATTCCTTCCTCTTGACTATATCCTTGTGCAACTAGCCTAGATTTCTTTCTAATGATGCTTCCAGATTCATCAACTTTGATTCTAAAAACCCATTTAGTGCCTATGGTCAAATTGTCCTTAAGTGTGTCAACAAATTCCAAGACATTGTTTCTTTAAAATTGATTTAATTTTTCTTGCATAGCCATTACCCAGAATTCATCATTGATTGCATCAATGATATTTTTAGGTTCATTCTGTGAAAGAAAAGCTTGATGTTTAACATGATTTCTTAGAGAATCTCTAGTTTGGGTTCCTCTACCTAAATCTCCTACAATAGCATGAAAAGGATGGTTTATTAGAATCCTAGTTGTTCTGGTCAAGGTAGGACTAGAAAACTCAGGTTCTTCTGTGGGTTTGGTTCCAACAGAATCTGGTTTTATAAATTGTTCAGAATTTCTTGGTTTCACAGCAGGTCCACTGTTTTTGTCATTAAGGTCCAAAACAGACAGGTCTTCTTCATGATTTTCAATAAAGGTTTTAGGCTCTTGTGGATTAGTCTCATCCAACGTGATATTCACTAATTCTTCTACACATTTGGCCCTTTTATTATAGACTCTATATGATTTACTAGATATGGAATAACCTAGAAATATTCCCTCATCACTTTTAGAAGCAAATTTATCCAGATTAACCTTTGTATTAAGAATAGAAACCTTACAACCAAAACCTCTAAAGTAACTAACATTAGGTTTCCTATTATTCCATAACACATAAGGGGTATATTAAAGAACAAGTCTAATTAAGACTATATTTATAATGTAACAAGCTGTATTTATAGATTCTTCCCAGAAATAAATAGGTAGGTTATACTCATTTTTCATAGTTCTAGAAATTTATTCAAGGGTTCTATTCCTCCTTTAAACTACACCATTCTGTTGAGGTGTCCTAGGGGCAGAAAATATATTATTGTAGCCGTTATGTGAGCAATAGGTTTCAAAATCTTGATTCTCAATCTTACGACCATGATCACTTCTCAGGTTCTTAATCATATGCCTACAAAGGTTCTCCACCGACTTGGAGTATTTAATAAAGTAAGAACAAGCTTCACTTTCATGAGAATGAATGTATACCCACATATATCTAGAAAAGTCATCTAATAAGACATAAACATAGTGCTTCCCATTAAAACTAGAAATCCTAGATGGTCCAAACAAATCCATGTGAACCAACTCTAGAGGTTGAGAAGTTGAAACTTCTTTCATTAATTTGAATGAAACTTTATGTTGCTTTCCCTTTTGACAGGGAGTACAATCATTGTCTGTTGGGAATTTTAGTTGAGGTAGGTCTCTGACTAAATTATTCATAGTCAATTTCTTAAGATAATGAACATTGCAGTATCATAATCTTCGGTGCCATAGCCAAGACTCTTTGTGAAAAGCATTTAAACAAGTAACATTTTGTTCTTCTAAAGAGTTCAAATCTACAACATAAACATTTTCATTTCATAAAAGAGTAAATAGTAAAGCATTTTTAGAATTAAATAAATTAAAAGCATCATTTTCAAATTTAATATAAATTCCATCATCACATAACTGAGAAATTCTTAACAGATTATATTTTAACTGATCAAAAAATAATACTTTGGAAATTAAAATTGAATCAGTGTTACCAATCTGGCCTAGGCCGATGATTTTTCCTTTTGAGTTATCCCCAAAGTGACATGTCCTCCATCAACCTTGATTAAGCTTTTGAATCAGGATTAATATCCAATCATATGCCTTGAACAACCACCGTCCAATTACTATATCATCTTCTGGGAACTCTTCAAGAAAGTTTCCTACAAAGCAGATTTAGACATAAAATGATTTTGGTACCCATACCTTCATGGGTCCAAACAGGTTAGCCAGCAAAGCATTAGGCATCCATATTTTTCTAATATGTTTTCCATAATTATTAGGTTAAAAAGATTTTTCATAGTGTAGTCTGTTTGGTCTAGCAGAATAAGAAAATCTAGATGAGGCAATAGAATTTCCAGAACTAGAACTAGCACCATACTGGTCTGACATTGGAATAAATATATTTTTAGTAAGTTGTCTCTGTCCAGGTTGATAACCTAAACCAGTAGTATACCTTGGATCCATTTGTTTTCCAAGAATTTGAGTTAAGGTGTTCTTCCCATTTGTAAATTTCTCAAAATCCATTTTAAGTTGTTCATTTGATAGTTTTAGTTGAGTGTTCTCTTTCAATATTTGAGCATTATTTTATTTTTCTACACTTAGATATGTTTTAACAGTACAAGTCAAGGAATTTTGTTTCTTCAAATATTTATATTTATCTATTAGTTCATTACAGGTATCTTCCAGCATATTGCAATATTCATACAGTTCAGCCTCAGAAATATTTTCATCATTATCTGAATCACTATTATTTCTAGAATAATTATCATTTAGAATAGTGGAAACATGTACCTCTGATATGTTAGTCGTGAAGCACATGTTGGCATGATTCCTTTTAGAATCAGTAGCCTCTGATTCACTTGTGCTGTCTTCCGAATCCCTCTAGGTTTCTTTCATGGATTTCTTGTACTTCTTTTCCTTATAATCATATTTCTTTTTGAATTTTATCTTCGGACAGTCAGCCTTGATGTGTCCTTTCCTCTTGCATTCATAGAAGACTATATCATCTTCCTTATCAGATTTATTCCAATCCTTCTTCCACTTAAACTGTTGATCATACTTAGCCTTGTAGTTTGGTTTTGTGAAAAAACTTCTTCTTCTGATATAACTTATTAAATCTCCTGGCTATTTGAGGCATTTCTTCATCACTATCTAAATCTGAATCTTTACTGGTTGAACTTTCAGTATGTACATGTATTTTCTCCTTGTCTTTTCTCTTTGAAGTAGTAGACTTGAATGCCACAGATTTTCTCTTGGGTTCATCATCATTTTCTTTATTCACCTTCAATTCTTCCTCATACATCATTAATTTACCAATCAACTCCTTAATAGGTAGCTTGCTGATGTCACATGACTCACAGATAGGCACAGAATTGCTTCTCCATCTATCTGGAAAACATCTCAATATTCTCATGATCTGCTCCATCTCTTGAACAGCCTTTCCTAGTGAGCTCATGGTGTTGACAGTCTCAATAAACCTGAGGTACATGTCAGAAATGGGTTAATCAGGTCTCATCTTAAAATTATCATATTTAATAGTATAAGTATTTAATCTCATTTCCTTCATGTTGGTTTTTCCTTCATGAGAAACAACCACGGTGTCCCAGATTTCATGAGCTGTTTTACATGCAGAAATTCAGCTAAATTACTCATCCCCTAAAGAGAAGTAAAGGGCATTCATAACTTTATAGTTATTGTTATAGTCATACTTTGTAGCATTATCCCAGGTAGATCTAGATGTTTTGGGGATCTCATATTCTGATTCTATAGCAGGCCAAATATCAAAACCAATACTTTCTAAATGAATTTTGATTTTAATTTTCCATTGAGCATAATTCACACCATTATAGAAGGGTGTCCTGTTAGTAGCAGCACCTTCTAGTCTATTGTCCATAACTAGATTTTAGAAAATATATTAAAGAGATAAAATTTAGAACTAACAGAAATTTAAGATCTTTAAGATAGAACTAAAATCACAGTTCAAAAAATATAGGGTTTGAAAACTTTTTATAAATAGAAACCTACCTCTGATACTAAATGTTGGTTAAAGTGGATACTCAAGGGGGGGGGGGTGAATTGAGTTCCAATTAAAAATTTCTATTAAAAACATTAGGTTTAAAATCCCCCAAATTACATATAAGTTAAACAGTATTTAATTTGTAAAGGTTATGAATTTTCAATTAGCTTACCAAAGATTGATTAGTTCTCAGTCAATATAATATGAAAATTAATTTGACTTTTGAAACTAACTTACTGGCTTAGAACAGTTACAAACACATGCTAATTTAACTATCAAAGTTACTTTAAAATAAATTTGAATTTAAATTACTTAGTAGTAGAATATAAAATACAGTTTGAAATAACAGAGTAGTATTAACCAAGAGGTTTAGTCTTAAGCTGAGAATTATTCCTCTTAAACAGTTTATATAAGCTTTTGATCCACACCCTGGATCAGGGGTAAACACCAGTACACAGACTGTCCATGTCCTAATACCTCTACCAAAGTTATTCGTGGGAAGTACAATATCTCTCAATCTATCTAGGTCACACTCGACCTCTACCACAATTCACAGTGTGGGTATGAAAGAGTTTATAAAGTTTGAGAGAGTATTTAGAAATCCTTCAGTTATGCTCAGGAGACTGTGTCTGTTTCAGAGAAATAGAGACAGACACACAGTACTCAAAATGTAAGTAAATGAATCACAACAGAGTGAATAATATTTGAGATGAGTTTATAATGATATGTGTGATAGTAATGTAGCTCTGGACTCCTTCTGGTTTGAGAAGATTAGGTTTTTGAGTCCTTCGGGGATTTGTTGAGAAAACAGAGTGTCACATATTCTCTTCCATACTTCTTTGTGAGTGAGGTTTCCTTGAGGTTGTAGTAGATTATACAGATCAACACTCTGCCTCGACTTCCAGGAATAGTTATTTTCTTTTTAGCTTGGGTGTACCTTTGTGTATCAGCCTTTTACTACCATGTCACCACATTTTCACCCACACTTATATGCGCACCCTTTGCCTTTTTTCTTATAGAACATGTGGTCCGAAAAAGAAGAAGAATTCTTCTATAGGTACGAGGTACGATTCCCTGACATTCAGAAGACAACATTTAATTAATAGCAGATTCATTAAAATCATAAACACGACTATTTTTAGATAAACAACGATAAGTAGAGTTAAAGAAACGGTGACTGTTATTCATCAGTAGCTCATTGTATCAGTGTGTTTTCAACAGTGGACTTGTGTCTGTAGGTATGTTGTTGCATCGGTAGTTGTCACTCTTTGTAGCAGTAGTCTCTGTGTATTAGTAGAAGTTGTTGTGGTAGCTTCCTTGTCTCAATAGCTTCCATGAATAAGCAACTTCCCTAAATCAGTAGCTAAGATTTGTCAGTAGCACTGTCCATTGGTAACTAGTTTGAACAGGTAGCTGTTTTATATCAGTGACTCTGTCTGTTTGTATCAGTAGGCTTGTAACAGTAGTTGTATGTCAGTAGCTCTATCTGTATCGGTAAAATTCTTGTACCAGTAGCTCTTGCTATAAAAAGTAGACCATGTCTATATCGGTAGACTTAGTATATCGGTAGCTCTGTACCAGTGACCTTGTGTCATAGAACACTTACTCTAATGGTAACCTTTGTCTATCGGTAGCTATCTGTATTGATGAACTTTACATATCGGTGAACTTTGTAATGGTAGACCTAATGACTTGGTCTATCAGTGACCTAATCACTTAACACTTATATGTTCTATGCAAGATATTTCCAGATTATGTTAGAATAATTATAAACACATATGAACATTGGAAAAACATATTCCAATGATTATTTTGATATTCTTATTAACTAAATATCATTATGAGATTATAATTAATAGAATAATAGATATTATTTGAGATTATCTAAACATATTAAAGCATAATTGTGATTATCAAAATAGGTGAGGTGAAAAAGTATATAATTTTACGATATGATCATTTGGGTATTTTGATTTTATGACTATTGGAAGCACCCATGTTGAGCCCTTGTTTTTATTGACTACATTATTTAAATCTATGTGATTGATGTTTTGTTATTGTGATTCATGAAGTTCTTATGGGTTGGGGATATTCATATAGTAAGTATGTGTTGTTGGAAGGACAAGGTTGTGGTCTTAGACTCTGGTATTTCTTTTATTATTATGTGGTTATTATTTCCACATCCTAACACATAAAATTATTATACATGGGAAATGATGTTACAATTTGATATGTAATTGGAAGTTTAATGGTGTTTTGATATTATTAAGTATCATGGCACTACTTGTTTTATATAATACATAACTAGTGGTCTATCATGTGTTTGAGTGATTCTATTTATGTATGTGTGAACATTAATCAATTGGTAATATGACCATCATTGTGTGTATTATAATTTTATGTTACTTTCTATTTGGTTTCATCATTATTTGGAATGTATATTATGAAATTAAATATTAATTATAATGTTTAATGATTATTTCATTGATCTTATTTCCTCATGTTTTTATCATATTTTTTTAAGCATAATATTGGATTTTTTTATTCTGTATGCTTATTGGAATTCATTATGACCTTCTATGATGGTGTTTATATTATTTTTTCCCTTATTTTCACACATAATTTTTTTTGGGCAAGTAAATTCATTTAAATTGAAATGGGTGAAATTTTATCTACATGATAATCCTGTTGGAAATTATTTTGAAAAGGTTAAACCATTTTTGTTTCTATTTTCAAATGTTTTATATTTTAATGTTTTGTGAATGGATTTCGAATTGGAATTTGACTTCTGTAAAACCTCTTTGTGGAATGTTTTAAAAATGACGGTCTTTATGAAAGTGTGTGTTCTATAATTTCTATACTGTTATATTATTTAATGAAATTTTAGATATTTTTTTGTATATCTCTATAAAATATGCTTATTGGGTTTTATTATAAAATGAATGAATAAGACTAATGGTGGTATCATAGTAGATTTATCCCACCCATTACATACCCTCGATGGCGGGTATGTGGTATTCATTTCTTCTAAATACTTATCATGGTCCTTGATTTCATGTTGGATTTGGTGCTCCATTTTTATCAAACTAAACTTTTAAAAGTGAAATTCCATTTTCAAGGAATTGATTGTTTATTAGTTAATGTAGTAAATGCGGGAACGATGTTACTGCAGGAGATCACACATGGATATGCTTGTGGATTTTAGGGTTTATCTATTTTCAAGGATTTAGCGTACTTCCTCGGTCACTGTCTAGTTTCTAAAATATCTTCATAAGATGAGCCTCACCATAAGTAATCTTCATCATGATTTCATGGATCTTAGTATGGATCCTATTAGGATTTCATAGATATTTGGATGGCTCCGGTTGGCTGTAAATGATCTATTCAATCGGCCGAGGTTGGTAATTGTGGAACACTCTCTACCATGTTGCGGGTGGATGGGGCTACTAAGATGAACTGATCTCACTAATCTATTCCTTTTAGATTGCCAGAGGTAATCAGTGTTCGATGAAACTTAGTGATGGAGGATGAGGTTAACATTGTTCATCGATCATCGGTAGAAGCGAAAGTGACGAATGATATGCTCTGGACTGAAGCAGTGGAGAATAAAGAGAACGATCCATATCGGACTATGAAGGTGGATTAATATTTGAAAATATCTTTACAATCCACTATGATTGAAAAATTATAGACAAACCATCAAAAATATAATATGGTTTAAGAGGATTAGGTTGGTGGGATGCATTTTCCAAGTTCTATGGCTGCTGTTGGAAAGGTGATCTTGGGAAAATATTTTTTCAATCTAACGACCAAGGAGGGTACCCATTCTGTTCATGTAGTAATTGAAGGAGACTCCAATATAAGACATTTTAAAAATCTGAGAGATTTTGTACCAGAGTGAATTTTGAATAAAGGTGACATTGCTCATGTAATTTTAAACAATAAGTTTATTCTTGTGGGATCTATGATTTTTTATCACTCCAATATTTTTAGGATAGTTCGTCATACTATAAATATTTATGATTGTATATTTATTCGCGATTGTTGGGGTATTTTTCATATTATTTTTCCATCTATGGAGTACTTGTGTAGAGATTGGTTAATCAGATTAATTGCATGAAATTTGGATATTGTTGTCTTTCATGAATGGAATTTTTGGTTCAATACATTTCCTATAAAAAATACGAGAGATAATGTTTGAATTAAAATTATTATTCTTAACTTGTTCCTCTAATATCCTATGATTATATTCGTTATTTCTTATATTGTGGGAATCCAAAGGAAAATTGACAGGACCACTATGGTATGCAGATTCTATTATAATTCTAGAGTCATGGTGGAGGTATATTTAATCACTATAATGATTCATAATATTGTTCTACCAACAATTGATAATGACATCCCAACAATGTGGAATATAAAAAAATACCTCATTTTTTCCATATTTTTGAACTATTGATCATGTATTGGATAATCATAGAATTTTTTTTATCCTTTTCCCTTAAAATAAATTCATGAGGATTAATGTAGGAAGAAAATGATGATGTAGATAATGTAGAATAATATTTTTTATCGGTGATAGGAAATCCCCTCCTAACTAGGGAAGGAACATGTTAGTGCTGGACTAGCATGTACTGATGATGGAATGAAGATAAAAAACTCTACCTCAAACCGACATGGCCCCCTTCAACTAATTGAATAAAAATTCATGGTTTACACAAAGAGGATGAAACTCACCAAGGGGAAAGACTATCAGAGTTTGAAAACGTTGCTCCTGTTCGGTGTACCAAAAACTTGTTTGCCTTATCACACCTTGATGTGAAGGGTTGTATGGTATAACCACTGCCAATGGATTTCTCACAAAAATGCTCCACATAAGGACGTGTCTAGGCCATCTTATATTTAGCAGGATATTAAGTATCATTACTATATTTGTAAGGTTTTCTACTCCTTAGAAATTGGGAGTTGGGGTATCATTTTTTGATGAAGTCAGTGATAATGAAAAAAAAAATTGTTATTAGACAATGCCCATCATTGCCCTTTAGGTAGTGATTTTCCATTAAATATGCTATCATTGGATGTGGAATGAGTAATCTTCAAAAAAAATCCAATAAAGGATTATTAAATTATAAAAAGTAATGGGTTTAAAATATCATCTTCTAGGGATTAAATGGTCATGCTCACCTAAGATTAGAAAAATTCCAAGGTAGTGATCTATAGGATCCTTATTCAGGCTAACTCTCATTCAAAGTGTGAAAATACTTATGAATATGATAATGAATATTGAAATTATCATTCTTATAATGATTACAAATCATATTTTTTGGATGAGGGAAATCCTTTTTGTTTGACATCTCAACTTCTCTTATTATATTTTTTTTCTTTTAATAAATGACAAGAGATTTTATTTAGACTATATCTCTATTGTATTAAAAAAGTTAATGTATTTATAGAAAACACATTAAATATATTACAAATTTATTTTATTTATAGTCTCTTGGATTTCCAAATCCATTCATGTTTATTAAAATTTATAATATATCAATTTTATACTGACCATTATTATTTGTATATTAAGTGTTATGATAATATATAGTTGACCAAGAAATAAGAATTGATGGCCTCTATAAGAAGAATGAAACCCTATAAAACACATTTATGAAAGATTCCAAGGGATAGAGTATCACAAATATTTTTCATGAACCATTCCCAATCCTGATTCAATAACTAAATCATGATCAAAACCATTTATGGAAGAAGAACAATATAATCGATATCATTCCTAAAACCTTTTCATTTATCCACCCAAAGAAAATGTAACCATTGATGACCTTACTCAAAAGGTCATACACATGTGTAATAAGGGTTATGTATCTTGACCCAAAAATATAAATTTTTATATTTTCTAACATTCAATAAAATATGGAATATATTTTTATTTTTTTTGTAATAAATCTTAAATTATTAAACATAGATTTTGATAAAAAAATTTATATATTGAAGTCATCTATCAATAATTGCATTTTTGGAATATTTATAGTTTCAGTCAATACACTCATTTTGACAATTTATTAATATTCAAAAAATTTATTACTTTCAAAGGAAATATTTTTATTATATAGTATATATAAATAATAATATAATTTTACACAGTCTAATGAAATTTTTAATTGAGTAAGAAAATAGATATTATTACGAGAACCATTAACATTTAATAAAATAGTATTATGATTTATAGGTTTTAATTATAAAAATAGTAGAATTATTTGGATAAAATAATTTTATTAAATGACAACATTGATGTTATCCAATGGTGATTTTTTCCTAATTTTCATATAATATCGTATTTTTAGGTTAAAAAATTATGTTATTAATATATAGTTTGTATTGTGACATCATGAAAGAATAAAATAACAAAATAAAGAGTATAAATAGTATCCATGTCCAAAATTTGGTTTTCCATTTTTTAATATTCTTGGTGATGAAGCCTCTTTTTATTAATAAATTAGTAACCTATTTATATCTAGGTTGAGGGATACCCATTAATAGATCAATGACGCTAGTCCATGTGTCCCCCGAACACGGCCCAAAGGCTAAGTGTAACATCATGCCTGCATCATCCTACTTTGTCACCAGGATTGTGTCATCCTTACATCACTATCATAGAGCATTATTATTGAATCAAATATTGAATTGTAAGTCCTTAAAGGGGGTTCATAACTGCCTAAGAACCACCCAGACTTCAGTTTTCCATTTAATATAATGTTTTTATGATTTTATTTATTTATATATATATACCCTAAATTAATCCTACAAAATAAATATAATACAATTATTGATTATGATCAATACTTTATAAACAAGATTCACTTCTTATACACCAAGGGTATTTTATTAAATATTTTTTTTTCATTTACTTTTATAACAATGATAGACAATTCAAATTGATATAGACCATGATAAAACCATCGGTTGGTTTGTGGTTTGAATTTATTTATGATTTTTTTTCCAAATGACATGTTTGAAAATTTATAAAGAATAAATCTATCATATTTTATTTAACCCCACCGAACATACAATTCCTTCTCATGAGAAATAAATTGGAAAAAAGATGCTCTAACATTTTCTCTCTATATCTCTCCAAAGGTCCCCCTATATCATCAAAATCTCGTCCCTATCTTTTATAATCTCCAAGTAATGTTATGAGATTCTATCCTTATCAGTTTTTTCAAGAATTTTACTTATATTATGCCGTTTCATTTCTAATTGGTATTGTTGGGATATATTTTCGTGAATACATATTACATTACTTATTATTCCAATGTGATGAGATATTTATTTCACTTTTATTTAACCCTTCAATGAATAATTATACTCCCCAATTTTATAGACACAATTACCTAGTGATTTCCCATTCTATTCAACTTTTCATTAAACACCCATCCATATATACACTTAATGGAAATATCTAATATCTAACTAACCTTCATTTCTTTGGTTCATCGATATATGTAACCCAAAATCCATAATCATGGTATAGAAAATGATTAAGTAAACCCTCATGTTTTGTTATATATGTAGAACACTTAAGCATATACATGATTTGAATGTGACTGGTGAGCCTATAAATATATTTCCTTCTAATGCATTGGGTATCATTTACATCTCTTGAAATTCCATCTATGGTTCATGAGTTGTCTTCTTTTTAACACTATGTTATAATGTGTTGGTAGATAGCCTTGACTTATTCTTATGATTTCTTTCTTTATGTTGTTTCCTCATTCCCATGTTGCCTTTATGATATAATTTTATATCATACTTCACTTTTAATGACTATTATTATCACCCCTATATATTACCTTGATATTTCTATTATCTCACATGTTTTACTTCATCTTATGATATGCATTTTTTATTCCCTTACTGGGCTATAAATCTCTCCCTTTTATTATCTATAATCATTGGTTATCTCCTGCACTATTAGATGATTGGTTGAATAAAAGGCTATGTTTTGGGTTAGTTTATAACATGTGTTGTATCCATGATTCTTGTTAATGTGACATGTACATTATTTCCCAAATAAAATAGGCCTATCCATATTTTGGGATTGTTGTCAGTGTTCTTTTATGTAACAAATCATTAAAATTTTCTTTTGTAGATATGGGTTGTCATAGATCATATCAGTTAATGGCTTATTTATTTTTTGGATTTTTAATAGAATACAATAGTGAAATCTATAGGGGTAAGACTAAATATAAGAACCCATACTTAATTTTTGTAATGTATACTATTATTTGTTACCATGAAAATAAATCCATATAAGTTTACTATTTTTGGCTATGACTAGGGCGTAGTTTTACAACTGGGTAATAACACTAAAAGGGTGAATTGATATGGACAAGACAATCACTTGTTCTATAATAATGTGTCTCATTGTGAAACTGGTGTGATACTCATAAGGTAAATTATTTAGTTAATTCACAAGATCATTTCGAACAAATATGAAGTGAAAAAAATGCCACATGTTTTTTCATTAGAAAATACATTTGGGATAACATAGATTGAAACATAAAAATTCATAGATTAAATTATATATTTAATTTATGATCTACTCTTATACTGTAAATATTAATGAATTTATGTTTTTATATGTTCAAAAATACTCATCCATAATTTTTCATTTATTCTAGTAAATGGGTAGAAATATGAGGAAATAATTCAACAACCATTGTGTGGGAAAATGTTATTATTACACAAATGATATTCTAAAAAAGATGGGAGAACAAATAAATAATATCATGATAATTAATTATTATTTGATTATAGTTGTAATAGATACATGAATCGAGAGTAATATAAAAACCCCACTATGATGTATCAAGTTATAAATGATACATTTAAGAGAAAAAAATCTTTTGACATTTAGTGGATTAATTAATTACTTTTTTGTGGATCAATGGAATAAATATATTAAACAGATATTCTCCATAATTAAAATCTTTCAGAAAGGGAATAAAGTAAAAAAGGTTTTAGAAAATGATGAAGGGGTTTATCAATGGTGGAATTTAATAACAAATTTGATGTTTGTCACATAGTTCAAAGTGTTGGATTGTATAAAATGAAAAACAAATTTGCTAAATATTTTCCATGCACTCTCTAACTATAAATGGGGTGGGATTTCCTTATCCATATGAAAATGTATGATGAATATATTGGGGAGTATGGTGTAAATATCACTATATTTTCACAATAAGTATGCCACTGTGTCCTTTCCCTTCATTTTAATGTTGATAGCTCCATTGGTGGGATAAATATGAGTCAATGAAGAGACTTATCCATTTTGAACATGGATTTTTATGATGAAATTTTAATACATTCCATCACTGTAAAAGTACATATTATTGATTCTCAAGGGTATCATAGATCAAGAGATAAGAATAAGAAGAAATGAATGCTCTATTAAACCCTCAACTTAATTTTCAATCTTTAAATTTTTAGGAGTATTAATTTTATGTGAATAAATATAATTTTCCAAGTGTTTTCATGTACAAAAAACTCATTGGCCTAGAGAGGAAGTGTGTGGTTATTCAATAAAAACATCTCTGGTTGAACCCAACAATAATTTGGTGACACGTATGCTAGTTACTCATTCAAAGAATGAGAATATTCTATTTTTTTCTATATCTATGAATTCTTATTTATGACCCATTTTTTATATAAATATTCAATCACCACATAAATATAGGGAATTCATCTTATTTTTAAATATTAAAAATTATTATATTGATTCATTCCAATCCTATAACTCATCCACTATCCAAATTTATGGGATAATATACCATAAAACCTTGTGATACTACTTTAAGAGTAATTTGGTACAATTCAAGGTATTTTTTGTCTTGTTCTTGCATATATCTAACATAATTTTCTGGGGGAGGAAATCACCATCTATATCATGAATCATTTTCTCATTTTATATAGGTAAAATGAAATGGAATAATATCCTTTGGTATCATCATCTAAATCTTGGATATTATTTCCCTATGACTAAGAATAATATCCTCAAATGATTGAGAGTAATAAAAAGATCATAACAGTGTCATTTATTTATTCACACAAATGGATCATAATATATTTAGAATAATTTGGTTATAGTTGATTAAGGATAGTGATTTTTCATTCCATTTCCATCCAAGGAAGTTGAATAATGTTGCAAATTCACTTAGTTGAAAGGATACTCTAACCCTATCCATGGTTATGATGGTTAGGTATCTAATCATTTTTTCAATGAATAGTATTCACATGGGAATAATTGAAAAATATTTATCCAAACATGTTCAAATAACTAAAAAACATTATATTGTTGACATGATAAAGGGGGTACAAAATGATAATGTGGTGTAATATAAAAAAGAAGAATATATTACAGAGATCAACTCTACTAATGAAGATGTTATAAGTTTATAACATGGATATGTGACCCATAATAACCATAGTTAAAGATGGAACATCATGGTGATTCACATATATCATCATTTTCTATTTATCCCAAAAAATATAATATGTTTTTATATTTGATGAATTATTTATATTTAGATATCATGAAGATGTTGTTTGAAGAATTTGTATCACAATTTTTGGTATGAAAAACATTCATGGATAAATTATTGAAGTTTATAGGATTGATGCAACCATTTCCTATAATAATATAGATATGAGAAAATAAAATAATATATTTCATCATAAGACTCCCTAGGATAACTAAATATGATAATTAAATATGGATGGTAGCCAATAACATTAAAAAGATGGAACGTTTCATTATTATCAAGAATGATTACTCTATCAAAGAAATCTATATAATATATATAAGTGATGTGGTAATAATGATTGTTGTTGAATAATCCAATTAATCTTATTCTAATATATGGATTACCTAGAGTTTCTAGAGATTCCTATAATAGGTGTTAGATATGGAGATGAGTTTTACTATTCCTTAACACTATAATATTAATGAATAGTCTGAAAGGGTTGTTTCAACACTAAAGGATAGAATAAGATCATGTTCAATGGATTTTAAAGGATGTTTGGATCATTAGATTCCCTTACATTATTTTTTCATGTAATATTATTTTCCATTCATGCATTAATACGGTAGCTTGTGAGTCTATGTATAGAAATAACTGTTAATCTCTAACATGTGTGGATGATGATGGAAAGTGGGAGTTGGTAGGGCCTTATCTTATCCAAGAGATATAGTGAATGTTTGAACCATTAATTGACATTTGAAATCATCAAAATATCGACAAAATAACTATGCGATAATTTTTTAACATAATTTGGTGATCGAGATAAGAGATAATGCATTCCTCCATATATCTCTATGGAAGAAATTCATGAGGTTTTTGATAGTGTGAATAGTTATCCCCATATACCTCATCCCTATTAAAATACATGAACACATAAAAGGGGTTTCCTATAAATAATAAATCCAATCATTCCCACCTAAAGTCCATGATGTGTCCCATGAATAACTCTATGAGAAGTATATAAAAGGCCCATCTCATGTGTTGAGTCCAGAGGTGGTATAGTTGAATAATGATCTGTCATATGGGGATCATCATCATATGATCAATGACTCTAGATAAAACATTGTATAATACAAGACAACTCACCTGGTAAAATATTTGGGGGAAACACATTGTTTGAAGAAGTAACATGGTAAACAAAAGAGGTGATGAAATAGAAGTACCATCACCTGTTTTAGTGAAGGAAATGAAAATTTTGAGGGTGAAATTTTAGGATGGGGATGAATATAGTGATCTTATATTTTATAATTTCAATTATAATTTTTGAATGAATTAATTATGTATAAAGTAATGTCTATAAGAAAATAAATAAACTACATTTCCCACCATAAATCATCAAAATCGTAGATAGTATAACCATTTGTAGAGGGCCCATTACTATTAGAATTTCATGTGTGATAATAAATTCGAATTAATATAGATTTAAGGAGAGATGGCCACAACCAGTAGGATCATTTAATATGAATCCAATTTATCAATGGTTGGTGGAGATATCATCACTGGGATTTTACCTTGACCTATCCCAAGATGATATTCAACCGCTAAAACACAAGTGAAACCATTTATATGATAATTATAATCACATCATGATCATTTCCATACACATTTCCACCTATCCACAAAAATAAAATATCACCATTGCACAACATACACATAATGAATGAACTAGTGTAATAATTGGTTATGTATCGTCAATATTACAGTATGATTATTTAATTTTTAATTTTTAATAAAATATCCATTATTTTTACCCATTTTTTATTACTTCATAAATTATAAAATACGGTTCTTAATAAAAATTATATTTTTAAGTGATGAAATGGCTATTCTATTTATTGGGAAATATATAGCTTCAATCAAGGAACACTTTTTTAAAAAATTATGAATATTTAAAATTATTTATATTCTAATAAAATATTCTCATTAATTAAAATGTACACATTTTAAAATAATTTGAAAAATTACAATGTTATTTTTTCAAGCCTTAAGAAAATTGTTATTATAATAATATATATTTCATCAAATAATAATTTTTATATAGAATTTTAAATTATAAAATTTAAAGAATTAGTATTTTTTGAATAAATATTATTTGTAATGATGTTTGCCAAAATTATCCACCAATGATTTTTTTTCATAATTTTTGGAGCCATTGAAATTTTTGGGTCAATATTAAATACACTTAAAATATATGGTGAGTATTATGTCAAAATAAAAACCAAATTGGGATGTAATGACCACTATATAGAGTACCCATGACTAGAATTTTAAATTCTATTTAAAATTGTTTTATGTAATTTTATTAATTCTATAACGTCGTAATATATCTTGTAAAGCCTACATTTTGTTATTAGTTTTTAAAATGAATTAATTATGAACCAGACTCGTGGTAACATAAATAAGGGGATTATTTTAATGATTTTTGTTCATGGCCATATAAAATAATAAAATAAGAACCTCTTTGGTAGAAAAAATAATAAGAACCAAGAGTTGTTTTGTATTTTGGATTAATTTTTCACTTTATGTCCAAAAACTATGATATAAAATTAATAATTAATTCCTATGTCTTTAACTATATAAACCACAAAAACTCACATTAATCTTCACTCAAAACCCATGGATCATGAATTTGCAACACTCATACCTCTCTATATCCCACAAAGGTTCCTCCATGTTCTTAAGAAGTTCCTGTCATGCTATTGGATGTCCCCTCTTGATGCAAGAGATCTTATCCATACTCTATTTTTCATGCACCATATTTATATTATTCATTTTGATATCCATTTTTCAATATCGGGATTAGTTTTCATAGATACATATTTCAATCCATATTATTTGAATGTTATTTGAGACCCCATTAACATTCATTTAACCCATCCTTGAAACATTATGTACCATAAGTATAATGATGGAATTATCTTGTGATTGTACATCCCAAACATATTTTCCGTGAATACCCATCCTCAATTCTACTAAATGTTATTAAAATATATGTATGCATCCTTAATTTATTTGGGTATACCATGTTTGTTACCCACACTTCTTAATTGTTCCTTTGAAAGTGATGATAGACACCCTTATGTTGTAGGATCAATACAACACAATAATGCATCTACATGATACTAATGTCATGGGTGGACCCTAAATTATACATCCCTCTAATGCATTTGAAATTTGTTTTTCCTATAAGATTCCATGAATGGTGCACATGAGGTTATAATAAGGACACATTTTATGATTCCTTAGAAAATATCTGTGACATATTGTTATGATTTTGTGTTTTATGTTGTTCCCACATTACAATGTTACCTTTATAACATCATGTAACATCACCCCCCATTGTTCAATATTGTGACACTCACCCCTAAAATTATACATTGATATATGTTTTGGATCACACAATCATCATTACCTTACTCTATGTCTTTTTATTCCTATAATATGATTTATATATCATTGCTTCATCATGTACATAAATACATTATCCCATGGAATATTAGAGGATCAATGTAATATAGTCATGTTTTTTGGATTTTTTATGAAATTATTTTGTCCACGTATCATATTAATGATATATTCCAAGTATTTACAAAATAAACTAAGACACATGGTCTTTTATTTTGTGATAAATTTTATTTTATGTAATAAATGATAAAATAATTCATAGTTAAACTATGGTATTTCATATTATTCCTTGTTATATAGATGATTGTTAAGATAATGGTGTTGAGTTAAGTGGCATATAGAGATTGTGATCGACCCTTTGGATTAATGGAACAAGTTGAAATGAGAATTTTTTACATTGATCTTTTATTATTTTTTCATTCTGATTCATTTATAGATTTATATTCTTGTGTTAAATAGTAATTTATTTAGAAGAATTTTTTTGTTAATTAACATATCTTTTCATTACTATCCCTTAAATTTTTGTAAATATTTGGATTTATTATGGTGAAACCATCACCATCAGTTATGTTTCATAGCCTATATATTTTTCATTATCCCTAGGGGATTAGAGACACTCTATGGGTATGTGGTGAGCCATTTTAGGAACTAGTTTAGTTGCTAGTCTTGGATGATTCATTAAAAATTGTATCTTATGAACTAGGATTCTTGAAGGGGGATTAGTTCATGAGATTCGATATCTTGTTATTTTGGGGGTTGTTGTTGAAATAATATAGGTCAATTGATACTCAGGTGACTGTTTAGAGGGTGTTCTTTTCCCACTCTTTTTTTATGTTAGATCTTGAGCTTCATTTGGTGATCATGAGTATTCATTTATTTTTTATAATTTTTAGTGGACAATTCTTAAGATATACTAGTTCAGAGTGTTTAATATGAATTATAGAGAGATTTTGAGGTTTTTAAATGAAAAATGACACATTTTATATTATAAATTGGAATAAATTAATATGGTTCTTAATTAAAGAACACCACATTTCAAACCTTGCTTAGGATGCTTGTATTATTCTATATAACTTCCATTTTTACTCACATGGGGGGTGTATAGTCTGATAAACTGTGTGACTAAAATATGCACAATAAAAAATTATTTTAAATTTATTTCAATCATTTGATGTTTTTTACACTCTTCTTTGGATGATAATGTCTAGTATGGGTGTTTGAGTGTTACTTCTTGGAGAGTGACATTTTTTAAATCATGTTTTTGATCCAATATTTTATTATTTAGTATTTGGGATTTCTGAAAAAACATTATTTGGTTGATTAGGGGTAATCTTATGAGTGCGTTTTAAATGAGAATAGAAGTGATATGAGAAATGAAGGTAATTTATGGGTTTTTTTATTTCAATATTAATTAAGTTTGTGGTATAAAAATGTTCCAAATATTAGGATCAAGATTTTTATTGGGTTAATTTTTGTAAACATTGTTTGGTTCCATCCGGGTTTAGTTCTCTTGCTTGGAATTTTGTGGGGGTTTGTAATTTTTTCTTCATTTTGCTTCTATTTTTCTCATTGTGATTAGATTTTTTATGTGTATTAATTGATTCATTTTTTTATTTTTTAGTATGAAACCACAAAGGAAAAACTATCATTTCAAAAATGTGATTCCATACGTAGTTTCCCTAGTGATCCAAGATATTTCCCTCATGTCTCTAAAGATACCATGACTCTTTATTATGTGGAAGAACCATGTTATTCCATGCTCACAGGTCTTTATCCAAATTATATCCTATATTCTGTTTTGGATGTTGTAGAACTCATGATGATATTGAGAGACTATCCATATTTAAAGAGTATTGTTAATTGTTAGATCATCCTGAAACCACTACAATGAGGTGCATCATGCCATTTTTCAGAAGATTGGGTGTGGAGTGGTGCAAGCTCATTATTAATGACCTAAGATTTATGTATCAATAATTGGTATTATAAGTCCCCGGCCTTAAACCTTACTTAATATTAAAATTAAATTAATAATTCACATTGAGGATCTTTTCAGGTATAGAGTTTTAGAGAATTAGGACATAACTATTACATCTCAAAAGATTACAAATTAGACACTTCTACTAAGTTTCCATAGAATAAAAACTCTTAAAAAGAAACATGTCTAGTTCCATGTATTATATAGTATGAATTTCCCTTGATCCCATCCTTGAACCTATTCCACATTAAGTCCTGTGAAAAACATTTCAAAAAAACATGGGGTGAGCATAAAAAGCTCAGTAAAGGATACACAAAGAATGAAAACTGTTAGTTTATCAAAACAACAAGTAAACCATGTATACTTTATCAAAGTAATACTTTTCACCTTTATTAAGAAGTAATAACTCTTCACTGAATAAAAGATAATTACTTACCCTTTTGTAACCAAAAGATTACCATAAAACCCATATAAAGATCACATAACATATAAAGGTAACTTGGGACATAAACATACTGAAATGGAATAACCATACGATCGACATCGACACATATCACTTAATGGAATAGCCATACGGCCGACTTCCATATCCAATGCATTGGAGGTTATAACGTAACCACCCGTCCAGGTATTCATGGCACCACCTGTCATATGGTTTATCACGTAACCACCTGTCAAATGTCCAAGTACCATTATAAAATCATAAAACATAAAACAAATATAATGGAAAGAAAACATTTCCAAACTTTGATCACAATATATCACATAAATATACTGACATAAAAAATCCATTATAAAAACCATTTTCAATACCCAAATACAAAAAAGAGTATATGGTATTTATTTCATTTTTAAAACATTACGGCTTGTTGAGGAAGCCAAAGACCAAATAATACTCGCAGCGGTGAAAAAGGTCATTATCACCGCATACGTTAAAAGAAACATTCCCTTTTGTCTTTTAGTAAAAAGATTCATAGAAAAAGATTCCTTTTGTAGAAAAGTAAAATTAAAAGGGGTTTATACCCCGTATAAAAGAAAGTTGTGTATAAAACAAAATATGCCTCAATTAAAGGAGATTGAGACGAAGACCCTTACCAAGGGTCCGACTTGACTCGATCGTTCTTTAAAGTCCTGAATAATAAACATGAGTTAATTTATACTTGCTTAAGAACCTTTTTCAAGTTCATTATTAATTTTATATCACTTATTACCATTTTATAAACATTATGAAATCATTTAAGTTAATAATGTTTGTTTTTTCAATATTTGGTTCTTATGTCGAATGTGGACTTCTTACAATTACATGTTGTTCGTGTGGTCAAAGGTTCTTTATATCCACAATGATATTCATTATTTGGATATAATATATATCATATATATCCAGAATATTAATGTATTTATAATATTACATAATCATTTAGAGGTAAGAAATGAAATGCACCGTCCATGGAGACAGTAAGCCATACGTACGCATGAATGCTACTTTCATTTCTATGTCATATTAATAGAATTAAAACTAAATGAAATGTATGTATATTATAATTCCATAATTATATCCATAATTTAGTTGTAACATACATAATATATAATATCTTTAAATCCATACTTTATACGTCCCACATATGACATTAACGAATCAAATCACTTTGAGGGGGCGGTAGTCTGCACTTCCTAAAATGAAGATATCACATATACCCATAATGGAATCCATAATGGTATACCACAGATGAAAAATAAAGAATCATAAGGAAAACAGAAAAATAATATATATCATATATAAATATATTGACATCTTAATGGCCACCATTAAAGGTGTTAAAAGATGATTGAACAATCATCGTTTCGTGAGGCAGAAATTCACCAACCACAGAAATAGTATGTTCGTTAATCATTAGACAGAGGTGTGTGTAGGTGTACCTAGAATAATTCTTATAAAAAAAATCCTAGTATATTGAAAATACTGGTGTTGTTACAAAATAAAGGAATAAAAAGAGTTTAGAGGGTCGGAGAAGCAAAATAAAACAAAAGAACACAAGAGAAAACACTACCTTTAAAACGGGTAACTCTTTTTGATTTGAGCTCAAAGGATTACATGGGAAGACTTCTACTCAAAGTGAGGCTTCTAGGAGTAAGATAGGGATGTGGAGAGACAAAATGGGCAGAGAATGGCCGAACTAATGGCTTGAGAGGTGTGGGTAAGGAGGTAGAGGTGGGGGCCTTTTATAAGAGGATAGGAGGGGCACTCTTGGAAAGTTATAAAGGATTAATTTATTATAAAATGATTTTCGGATTTTAAAGTTCCCAAATTGATATAATTAGAGGATAAGGTGATAAGGGTTCGAAATATACTCATCCAATAGGTCTTTTACAAGTGTAAGTCTTAAATTTTACATTATCCTTTCATTTTATTTAAATCATTCATTAATGAGGTAATCGCTGCATCATCATGATGTCATAAATAATTTAATTTATTTAATGTCTAAAAATTATAAAAAAAATATCATGATGTAGGAAATCATTTTATATTTTTAATGAATATTTATAGTAAAAAATATGACTTGTATAACCCCATTTAAGAATTGTTTTAGTAAAACAACTCATGTTTGTGACATTTTAATTTTAACATTAAATAAAAAGTTTTTAATGTCATTTCCCAACCAAAGTGGCTCCATGGGGTCCCCAAGTTGACCCATGGATTGTCTTGTTCGACCATGACACATCCAATAAGGGTAGGACATGTGTCACATTCATTTCATATTATTTAAACATTATTTTTACCTTAAACTACACTAATTACCTCTAATCACGATTAATAAACATAAAAGTTACTATTCACCAAAAAATTATTTTAATCACATTGAACCACATTTTACATCCTAATGAAAACCATGTATGTCAGATTTTTGAAATTAAAAAGACAAAGGTGGTAAAATTTCATTTAAATGAAAAATCAGTTTTGTAAGTACCACATAGTGGTTTCACTATTCATCAAAATTGATGTTTTTCAGAAAAATACCAAAAATTCACCCTAAGCTATATTTGATATTCCGAATTCAAAAATGAAGTCTATTTTAAAAAATTAAGAAAATATAAGTTGTATTAATTAATTTAATAATTAATTCCCGCTGTCAGAGCAAATAGCGTGTTTTTATGAAACAATAAGTTTCAAAAGACTGACAGTAGTTTAAGTACGATTTCAAAGTGAAATTAATTCCAACGACCTCTATTGGATAAAATGGTCAAAATATATTCTAATTTCAATTTAAAACCAATTCAAACGATAATATAATCATATAAATAAATTAGATTAAAAAGAGGTTTTGAATTAAAAAACATCATTTTCACTATTCATTAAAAATGATCTTTATCGGAAAAATACAATAAATTTACACAAAGTAAATTTTGATGTCCCATTTCTAAAGAAGAATTTTATTTGGTACAATAGAATGTATAAGAGTGACCAAAACTATATTTAATGAAGGTTCTCCATCAAAAGGTGATAAGTGGACCTTTAGTGAATATTAGAGTATCAATGCCTAAAATTGAATTCTTTTCTTATTTTAAGCCTTTATCCATTATTGAAAAAATGTAAAAACATTTAACATATATAATAATATTTTAGTTATTTCTATTCAATTATGTCAATACAACAGCTACGTGTTAACTACCATTTAAAATAATATTATTTTATTACTAGTGTGCAACGTAAGATTCAAAGAAACTCTTTGTTGCGTATCGGGTACGCTATCAAACATAGAAACCCCTTTAAAGTAAAATTAATTTTTAATTCGTAAATGATATTAAATATGAAAATGTATTATTCTTTATTTACCTTTGATGTTACATCCTTCCCAACTTTTGGAAATTGCGTCCTGGCAATTTTATTCACTTATTAAAATAAGTGGGGGTATTTATCCCTCATAGCATTTTCAGATTCCCATGTTGCCTCTTCAACCATATGGTTTTTCCACAAAACCTTTACCTGGTGAATTACCTTATTTCGTAACACTTTCTCTCTTCGGTTAAGAATATGGACTGGTTGTTCGTCATAAGATAGATTCTCTTCCAACTGAACTACCTCTGGGCTCAAAACATGAGATGAATCTGGCATATACTTTCTCAACATCGAAACATGAAAAACATTGTGTACCTGAGATAAACTTGGAGGTAAAGCCCCTCGGTAAGCAACTGATCCAACTTTCTCTAAAATTTCAAATGGTCAATGAACCTTGGACTCAGCTTTCCTTTCTTACCAAATCGCATCACACTTTTCCATGGAGAAACCTTGAGAAAAACATGATCACCTACCTCGAAAGATAGATCCTTCCTCCGGTTATCCACATAACTATTATGTCTGCTCTGAGCTATTCTCATTTGTTTCTGAATCATCTGAACTTTTTCTTCCATATCTTCTACCAATTCTCGTCCATTCAGCTTCCTTTCACCCACTTCATCCCAAAAAGATGGAGTTCTACACCGCTTCCCATATAATGCCTCAAACGGTGCCATCTGTATACTAGAATGAACACTGTTATTATATGAAAACTCAACCAAATAATTATTTTGGTCCCAACATCCATGATAATACATAGATCAAGCTTGTAGAATATCCTCCAAGGTCTAAATTGTTCATTCTGACTGCCCATCTGATTGCGGATGAAAAGCTGTACTAAAATTTAATTCAGTACCCAAAGAATTTTGAAGGCCTTTACAAAAGATAGAAGTAAACCTGGGATCACGATCATATACAATGGAGAGGGAAACTTCATGCAACCTGGCTATCTCTTTAAGATACAACCGAGAAAGTTGATATAGAGACAAAGTATCTCAAATAGGAAAGAAATGATCAGATTTAGTCAATCGATCATCAATAACCCAAATTGCATTATTACCGCGAGATGTCCTCGGTAATCCCACAACAAAGTCCATGGATATATTTTCCCATTTCCACTCTGGCACTGGTAGAGGCTGAAGCATCCCTTTCGGTAACTGCTGCTCTGCTTTAACCTACTGACAAGTCAAACACTTCACAGTAAAATCAGCAATATCTCTTCTCATTCCATCCCACCAGTAATACTCCCTCAGATCTCTGTACATCTTAGTACTGCCAGGATGAACTGAAAACGGGGAACTATGAGCCTCACATAACAACTCATTATTTAACTGTGAATCACTAGGCACACATAATCTCTTCTCAAACCTCAAAACACAATCATTATCAATGTTAAATTCAGGAAACCTACCCTTCTGAACCAGCTCTACCTTTTTCTGCAACTCACTATCTTGCTTCTGTGCTTGCTTGATTCTGTCTGATAGAGAACATTTCACTGATACCTGAAACAAACCAGAAGGACTTCCTACAAAAACAACTTCCATTCCAAATTTCATCAAATCAAAAACCAAAGGATCGCGTGCCAAACGTAGCATGGTTAATGAAGCATTAATTTTTCTACTCAAAGCATCGGCCACTTTATTTGATTTTCCCGGATGGTAATGAATTGTACAATCATAATCCTTGATTAATTTTAGCCATCTCCTCTGTCTCATGTTCAATTCTTTCTGAGTGAATATATACTTCAAACTTTTGTGATCAGTATATATTTCACACTTTACTCCATACAAATGATGCCTCCAAATTTTTAAATCAAAAACAATAGTAGCTAATTCTAATTCATCTGTAGGGTAATTTACCTCATGAATTTTCAACTGGCGTGAAGCATAAGAAATTACCTAATCATTCTGCATAAGGACACAACCAAGTCCTTTCAATGAAGCATCAATGTAGATAACAAACTCACCATTCCTGGAAGGAAGTGCCAAAACTGGAGCATTCACCAATCTTCTTTTCAACTCCTGAAAAAAATCATCACATTCTTTTTCCAGATAAACTAAACACCCTTCCGAGTGAGCTTAGTCATTGGACTAGATAATCGTGAAAAAATTTCAACAAACCTTCGGTAGTAACCTGCCAAAACAAGAAAACTACGGATCTCGGTTACATTTGTGGGTCTTGGCCATTCTTCAACAACTTTTGTTTTAGCAGGATCAACAGTTATGCCATTTTTTGAAACAATGTGACCAAGGAATGAAATTTTTTGTAACCAAAACTCACACTTGATGAATTTTTGATATAGTTTCTTTTCATTTAAGGTTTGAAAGATGACCCTTAAATGACTTTGATGCTCCCCTTTACTTTTAGAAAACACCAAAATATCATCAATGAAAAAAATCACAAACTTATCCAAGAACTCATGGAAAATTCTATTCATAAGGTCCATGAATACAGCAGGTGCATTAGTTAACCCAAAAGGCATAACTACAAATTCATAATGGCCATATCTAGTATGGAACGCAGTCTTCAGAACGTCTACTTATTTTAATTTCAACTGATGGTACCCTGACTTCAAGTCAATCTTCGAAAAATACTGAGCTCCCTGGAGCTGATCAAACAATCATCAATGTGAGGAAAAGGATACTTGTTCTTAATAGTAATATTATTCAAGGCTCTATAATCAATGCAAAGTCTCATTGAGCGATCTTTCTTTTTAACAAACAAGACAGGAGCACCCCATGGCGATGTGCTAGGTCGAATGAAACCTTTATCTAATAACTCCTGTAATTGTTTCTTTAACTCTAAAAGTTCAACATGAGCCATTTGATAAGGGGGTTTTGAAATTGTCTTAGAATCAGGAACTAAGTCAACATAAAATTCAACTCCCCGATCATGAATAATACCCGACAACTCATCCAGAAAAACATCAAGATACTAATTTACCACTGGAACATCATTAATCTGAACAATTTCTTTATTTTAAACAATATGTTCAAGGTAACATTCATTTCCATCTTTTACTAGTTTCTCAACTTCCGGATATTTTATCAAAATCAAGAGTTCATTCTTGTACACAAACTAAAAATATTTCTAAAAAGATAACATTTTAGCTCTGTAGTCAATCTTAGCATGATAAAAAGAAATCCAATCCATGCCCAAAATAACATCAAACTTTAATAGAGGAAAAAAAGGTTTGATGGCATATTCTTTCTGCACACAAGGATATGAAGGTTCTTATAATTCCTTTTTGTCTCAACGTTCCCTCCGTGTGTTTTTCCCATAAGATCACGATTCATATCTTGGGATGAAATTTCCAATTTACTAGAAAACTTCTCAGAAATGAATGAATGTGTAGACCCTGAATCAAACAACACATTGGCATAATCTGAACAAACAAACAGTGTACCTGATACTACTTCATTCGATGGCCCAACATCTGCTGAAGTAGTTGCAAAGGATTTCACCACCCCTTTCTGCTTGTAGTCTGGATACTTTTCCCCAGTTGAGTTCTTCGTTAGACACTCATTTTCATAATGACCCATTTCATTACACTTAAAACACCTTACCGCTGGCTTTTCATTGCCTTCCTGATCTTCTTCCTTATAGTTACGAGCAATATGACCAGACTTACCACACCGAAATCACTTTCCAGACATGGATAATCATTCTCCATGATGCATTTTACCACACTTCTCACAGGATGGATATTTGGTTTTCGTACCTCCTTGCTTCTTTGATGAATTCTTACCCATTTCATGCGAACTGGACCTCTTATTCTGTTGTTTTTCAAAGAACACCCGATCATCGGCAAACTCCATTTCCACCTTCTCCGCATATCGAACAAGTTTTTCATAACTTTTGAACTCACGAGAAGCGAAAGCCCTTCAATACTTTGGCTTTTACCCTGAGTAAAAACGGTTTATTTTACTATCAAGATCTCGTATGAAGATTGGATCATAACTTTCCAATCAAGTGAACTTTGCTTCATAATCAGCCACTGATTCATCCTCCTGCATCAATTCTAGGAACTATTTTTCCATCCTAAGATGAACCACCGTAGGAAAATATTTCTCAAGAAACATAACTTTGAATTCGACCCAGTAAATATCATCAATCTCATCACTATCCCTGTTATTTTTCTCCATTGACCACCACTGATCAGCTTCACCTTCAAAATGGTAGACAATAAGACTAACCTTTTGATTTTCTAAACACCCCATGTCATCACAAATCTTCTCCATTGCTTTAATCCACCCTTCAGCTAGCATATGGTCAGATGATCCTCTGAATGATGGGGGATGTTGCCTCATGAAATTTTCCACCACTAACATGTTCCTCTACGGTTGATCTGGCTGATCTCATGCATGGATACCACCACCATTTATAGCCTGAGCCAATTGTTCCATCACCGCAACAAACTGTTCAGTTCTGATTCTGACCATCTCAGGTTGCTGATTTGGAAGGTTGTCTTCCTCTTGATGTCATCCCAACATAGATGCCTTGTTTCCTCTGCGGAAAACCATTCTCAATACAGAAATATCTTAGGCGAAGCAACATGGTAATCATTAAATGCTATATCCTTTCAGTCATACCATAAATTAATTTATAATTTAACAATTTTCTAACTCCTAAAGTTGTCTAAACCAACCTCTGATACCAACTATAAGTACCCAGCCTTAAACCTTACTTAATATTGAATTAAATGAATAATTCCCATTGAGGATCTTTGTAGTTTTAGAGTTTTAGAGAATTAGGACATAACTATTACATCTCAAAAGATTACAAAGTTGACACTTCTACTAAGTTTCCATAGAATAAAAACTCTTAAAAAGAAACATGTCTAGTTCCATGTTTTATATAGCATGACTTTCCCTTGATCCCTTCCATGACCCTATTCCACATTATGTCCTATGAAAAACATTTCAAAAAAACTTTTGGTGAGCATAAAAACCTCAGAAAGGGATACACAAAGAATGAAAACTGTTAGTTTATCAAAACAACAAGTAAACCATGTATACTTTATCAAAGTAATACTTTTCGCCTTTATGAAGAAGTAAAAACTCTTCACTGAATAAAAGGTCATTATGTGCCCTTTTTAAACCAAAATATTACCATAAAACCCATATAAAGATCACATAACATATAAAGGTTACTTGGGACATAAACATACTTAAATGGAATAACCATACGGTCGACTTCCACACATATCACTTAATGGAATAGCCATACGGCCGACTTCCATACCCAATGCATTGGAGGTTATAACACAACCACCCGTCCTGGTATTCACGGCACCGCCCTTCATATGGTTTATCACGTAACCACCCGTCAAATGTCCAAGTACCATTATAAAATCATAAAACATAAAACAAATATAATGGAAAGAAAACATTTCCACACTTTGATCACAATATATCACATAAATATATTGACATAACAAATCCATTATAAAAACCATTTTCAATACCAAAATACAAAAAAGTGTATATGGTATTTATTTCATTTTAAAAACATTACGTCTTGTTGAGGAAGCCAAAGACAAAATAATATTCGCAGTGGCGAAAAAGGTCGTTGTCACCTTGTACGTTAAAAGAAACATTCCTTTTTGTCATTTATTAGAAAAAGATTCCTTTTGTATAAAAGTATAAGTAAAAGGGGTTTATACACCATATAAAAGAATGTTGTGTATAAATTGAAATATGCCTCAATGAAAGGAGATTGAGACGAAGTCCCTTACCTCGGGCCGACTTGACTCGATCGTTCTTTAACGTACTGAATAATAAACTTGAGTTAAGTTATACTTGCTTAAGAACCTTTTTCAAGTTCATTATTAAATTTATATCACTTATTACCATGTTATAAACATTCTGTAATCATTTAAGTTAATAATGTTTGTTTTGTCGATATTTGGTTCTTCAATCGAAAGTTGACTTCTTTCAATTACATGTTGTTCGTGTGGTCAAAGGTTCTTTATATCCAGAATTATATTCATGATTTGGATATCATATATATCATATATATCCATTGTATACATGTATTTATGATAATACATAATCATTTAGAGGTAAGAAATGAAATGCATCGTTCATGGAGATGGTAAGTCGTACGTACGCATGAACACTACTTTCATTTCTATGTCATATTAATGGAATTAAAACTAAATCAGAGGTATGCATATTTTAATTCCAGAATTATATTCATCATTTATATGTAACATACATCATATATAATAACTTTAAATCCATCCTTTATATGTCCCACATATGGCATTAATGAATCAAATCACTTTGAGGGGGCGGTAGTCCGCACTTCCTAAAATGAAGATATCACGTTTACCCATAATGGAATCCATAAAGTTATACCACAAATGAAAAATAAAGAAGCATAATATAAACATAGAAATATTATATATCATATTTAAATAGAGTTAAATCTTAATGGACACCATTAAAGGTGTTAAAAGAAGATTGAACAATCATCGTTTCGTGAGGCAGAAATTTTCCAACCACAGAAACAGTATGTTCTTTAACCATTAGACGGAGGTGTGTGAAGGTGTAGCTAGAATACTTATTATAAAAAAATCCTAGTATATTTATGATACTGGTTTTGTTACAAAATAAAGGAATAAAAAGAGTTTATAGGGTTGGAGAATCAAAATAAAACTAAAGAACACAAGAGAAAATACTACCTTTAAAACGGGTAACTATTTTTGATTTGAGATCAAAGGCTTCCTTGGAAAGACTTCTGCCCAAAGTGAGGCTTCTAGGAGTAATAGAGGGATGTGGAGAGACAAAATGGGTAGAGAGTGGCTGAGCCAAAGGCTCGAGAGGTGTGGGTAAAGAGGTATAGGTGGGGGCCTTTTATAATAGGAGAGGAGGGGCACTCTTGGAATGTTATAAAGGTTTACTTTATTATAAATTGATTTTCATATTTTAAAGTTCCCAAATTGATATAATTAGAGGATAAGGTGACCAAGGTTAGAAATATACTCATCCAATAGGTATTTGACAAGTTTATGTCTTAAATTTTACATTATCTTTTCATATTATTTAAAGCGTTCATTAATGATGTAATCGCTGCATCATCATGATGTCCTAAATAATTTAATTTATTTAATGTCTAAAAATTATAAAAAAATATCATGATGTAGGAAATTGTTTTAGATTTCTAATGAATATTTATAGTGAAAATTCTAACTTTTATAACCCCATTTAAGAATTGTTTTAGTAAAACAACTCATGTTTTTGACATTTTAATTTTAACATTAAATAAAAAGTTTTTAATGTCATTTTCCTACCAATGTGGCTCCATGGGGTCCCCAAGTTGACCCATGGATTTTATTGGTCGGCCATGACATATACAATAAGGTTAGGACATGTTTCAAGTTCATTTAACATTATTAAAACATTATTTTTACCTTAATCTACACTAATTACCTCTAACCGTGATTAATAAACATAAAAGTTACTATTCACCGAAAAATTATTTTAATCCCATTGAACCACATTTTACATTATAATGACAACCATGTATGTCGGATTTTTGAAATTCAAAACACAAAGGTGGTAACATTTCATTTAAACGAAAAATCAGTTTTTTAAGTACAACTTAGTGGTTTCACTATTCATCAAAAATTGAAGTTTTTCAGAAAAATACCAAAAATTCACCCTAAGATATATTTGATATTCCGAATTCAAAAATGAAGCCTATTTTAAAAAATTAAAAACATATAAGTGGCATTAATTAATTTAATAATTAATTCCCGTTGTTAGAGCAAATAGCGTGTTTTTATGAAACAATAAGTATCAAAAGATTGACACTGGTTTAAGTCCGATTTCCATGTGAAATTAATTCCAACAACCACTATTGGATTAAATGGTAAAAATATATACTAATTTCACTTTAAAACCAATTCAAATGATAATATAATCATATAAATAAATTATATTAAAACGATGTTTTGAATTAAAATAAAACATTTTCACTATTCATTAAAAATGAACTTTATCGGAAAAATACCAAAAATTTACACAAAGTAAATTTTGATGTCCCGATTCTAAAGAATATTTTTATTTGGTCCAATAGAATGTATAAGAGTGACCAAAACTATATTTAATTAAGGTTCGCCATCAAAAGGTGATAAGTGGACCTTTAGTGAATATTAGAGTATCTATGCCTAAAATTGAATTCTTTTCTTATTTTAAGCCTTTATCCATTATTGGATAAATGTAAAAACATTTAACATATATAATCATATTTTAGTTATTTCTATTCATTCTCTCCAATACAACGGCTACGTGTTAACTACCATTTATAATAATATTATTTTATTACTAGTGTGCAACGTAAGATTTCAAAAAACTCTTTGTTGCATATCAGGTACGCTATCGAACATAGCAACCCCTTTAAAGTAAAATTAACTTTTAAATCGTAAATTTTAATGAATATGAAAATTTATTATTCTTTATTTACCTGGGATGTTATAGGTATATTTCAAGCCTAACTTCAATGTGTAGTTTTTCCCCAAATAGGCATGATTGTAGATAGTGATAATATATTTGGTTATTTTTGGGGTGATCAGCTGGTGAATTAATATGTTGAGCATTTCAGTGTCCTATAACACTTCACTAAGGAGTTGTCTACTAATGTTTTGAATAAGTAATTAATCTCTCAAGGGGTCCTTCATTGATAACTTTGTTCAATGGTGATACAGTCGGGCTTGATGATCTATATGGAAGTGGTTTTTAGGTCCATTATCATTATGTAAATTTTTCCAAGGAAACATTTGATGAGGAATTCCTCAATTCACACTTATAATGTTTAATATGTTATAGATAACGAAAATGTGGAGTAAGAATTTGATAAGGATTAGAAGCTATCATTACAACCCACTATTCCTATTTTTATGAAAAATAATATTTCTTTGTGTTTTAGGTGTGGGATGTATTGAAATGTTTAGTGATCATGTACATCACACCAAATACATATCATCTATGTGGATATCATAGTAATATCAAGAGGTTTGGTAAGATAGTCATGAATTAGAAAAAAATCCAATACATAGTTAACCCTGGTCAGTATTTTATCTTATTGAATCAATTGGAGAGTAGGATGATGAGTGTTGTTTTGGTGAATATCAACTTCTATATTTTTTTGGGGGATTTTCCTAAAAACTAGTACCCAGTTCTTTTATATATATAACATATGAATGGTATTTATACCATTATTTATTATCTTTCGAGAGGTTCAGAAACCATTAATTCTTTATGTATTGTGTATATGTTGTAGACTAGGTATTTAGGTTTTTTATGGATTAAATGGGTATTCATTTGGTGTGTTCTACAGTAACAAATGTGACATGTTGGTTTCTAGGGTGATTATGAAAGATATTTGGTCTATATTTTTTTTTCAATATACCCATTAATGATGTTCTATGAGTTTATCCCCCTTTTACCCATTCTATAGTTTCATAACTGATGTTTGGAACCATGTCATTACATGTTAAATCATGTGCATGTTGGGGTATCCCTCTTTTTTAGTGGATTTTAATTTCTACGTGATATGGTATAGTGACCTCTTGGTTATGTTCAAGGATTTCCTCTATTACTGCGTTTTGTGCTACTTTTTGTAGTTTTTGGAAACATGTCTCTTTATTATCGATCTTTATATTTTTTCAATCATATCGAATCATTACCAATATTTTAAAAATAATAAATTGTGTGGTTACATAGGCAATGTATTCAAAATGTTTCCCATAAATATAGAGAGAACCATTGTGCTTCCATTGGATGGGATGTGCTTTGAGTGGATAAAGTGATATCAATTTATTCAAAGGATATTTTTATGTTGTATAATATGATCATGTTTGTAAAATATAGTTTCTCTTCGGAGAATTAGAGGATATCATAATACTCCCAATTTGAATGAATATCCAAACCATTTCTATACTAACAAAATCATTTCTTATCTTATCTAATTCATCTATAAATGATTCACCTTTTTAAAACTCCTAGTATATTTTCTACTGTAAATTCAGAATAATTTATTATTTTTTATCCAATAGAATTTTTTTGGTTATAACTCTAGTTTTTTTTGTGATTTAGTATGTCCGATATTAAAAGAGTCCTTGGTAGTGGTAAAGCAGTATTTTAATTTTTACTTTTTCTATGTGTCTAAAGTGTTTTTAGGGGTACAATATAGAATTGAGGGGTGTTTTTGACACCACTACTATAACTTTTTTTGGGGTTTATTTTATATATTGTTTATCTTATTAAGTTGGACTTGTTTTATGATGAAAAGGAGAATTTTTTTTCTTTTCAGGGACTTTTTGTTATTAAGAATTGTATAACTAGCTATATAGCCTATGTGTTCATATCATAGAACATGTAATATAGGTTACCAGCATGATTACCACATGGTTTGTTTATCCATGTGGGTGAATCATTCTACCCACTGAAAAAGTGGTATTTTTTTCCTTTTTTGGTTTCATTTTTATTTGGTATTTCATCCCATATATTCCATATTTGTTTCCCCTAACCATGGAAACTTCTATGTTCTTCTCATTCTCTTCCAAAATCATCCATACTGATTTCATGGTTGTTTCTCATTAATTCATTACCCAGTCAAAAAGGATAGGGTTCCATTCTTATTCTTCCTATATTTTAATAAATTTTTATCATATTCTGTAACCCTAGTTTCCATGGATGTCAATTATCTATACTTAGGGTTGTTCAATAATTTAATTTTTTCATAGGGGTTGTGATCCCTCCTTCCAGACCTAATATATTTGTTTTCATTGAATGAGGCATGATCACACAACAAGTGGTAAGTGTTTACATTAAATTTTATTTTGTTTACGAGTTACATGAGTTATTGATTATTTAATTTTTTTTGAATTACGGTATTGAAATATATGATATATTGGTTTTTTTATTCAAGGGTTTCATTTTCATCACTTGGATTTCATTTGTCATGATAATGGAGATTTTATGTGTTTTTTGATTTTTTACATGATTGATAACAAGTCAATGATGGGTTTCATTTAGAAAAAACATTTTCCATTTAATTTAAGGACATTGGGGTTTTAATTGATGGTCTCCCTTTTCATGTTTAATGGATTTCTAGGGTTCAAAAGGGACTTGTTACTTTTTAATGTAAATGTTGTTTCCTTTGGTTTGTTTGATTATGATTAATGACAAATATGGATTCATTTGGAATTTTTCATCGATCCAAAATGTTTTAAAAGGGATATTCTGATTTATATGTTATATAAGATGTTATTATGTCCTAGTTGCATAGTATGGTGTGTCAATTCGGTAATTTATGATTTCATCTTTTTTCCGTATGATTTTTAATGATGATGTGAAAAACGAAGTGATGGTTGTTTTTTCATGTCATTTCAATTGTTGTAATGTGTTGGGGCGCTTTATTATAGAATTATGAGAGGCGGAAAATTTTGATTATTGTTTTATCCTCCGGGATTTATTATTGTCATGTGATGACGTTTGTTTTATTCTTGACCCACCTAAATTAATTAATCCATGTAGAACCAAAGGATATTTTGTGGTATGTAGTAGTATTATTGTAATCCAGTCAAGATTATTCATTATATAGTCACTCCACGTTAGAAATAATACAAATCTAGTGGTATGTTTCTAATGATACTAAGAATTTTAGATTCAGATGATAGATGTGTAACCATTAACCTTATGAGTGTAGGACATAATTGTCACCTTGTGTAGTATTGAATTAGTCTCTATGGTGTTTCCTCATGATAAGTAATGTATTTTTGGTTGTCTAATATTTATTTTATTTTTATTATTATTTAATTTATGGACATTCAGGATGTGTTGATCCTAGTTTTTTATAATCATTGAGTTGGATAGTTCTATCCAATTTGATTATTGGAATTACTTGTGTCCTAATATGGTTTTGAAGATAATATTGATTTCATTATTTCCTTTAATACCATCAGATTCTATGTATGAATGGTTTTATATAAAAAACATGAAAATAGATTCAATGGGCTAGTTTTTTTTGGAAATTATGTTGATTGATTTTATAACATGTGTTAGTCTGTTTTTAATAGTGAGATGTTGTAAATATGGGTCAATGGACTTTGAATTATAATTTTTATTGAAAAATCCTTTTAATATCGAGTTTTATAAATTGGGTGAATTCATTAATTTTATGTTCCATGTCTGGTTCACTATTATATTACAAAATGTTCAAATAGAAACCTATTTGTTTACACTACTTTCGAGCTATTTATATTTTCTCTTTTATAAAAGGATGGAATTAGGCAAAATATGGTATCCCGCTGGCTTCAGCTCACATCCAACATAACCACATTAGTGGGTTTGTAGTATACATGTCCTATGTAGGTTTCATTAGGTATTTTTTTAGGGTTGGATCTAGATCTATATTGTATTCTATGTAGATTATTTTTGGTATCACAGTAGGAACTTTTGTGTCACATGGATATAGTGATTAGTCCATTGGATTAATTAAACTAGACAGATCATGTTTTTCTTTGGACTCCATGGTTATCCATTCATATTTGTTTATATTCTTCCGTGGTTTTTGTATTATTATATGAAATGGTTATTTTTTTATATTTCACAATCAGAATTAATCATGGATCTTTATTTTCATTCAATGTATGGATGTTTATATATGGATTTATTAGGGACAAACTATCATAAAAAACATTGCGTGATTCCCAAAATTTTTATTGTCAGCCTCAAGGATTGGAGAACCACTCAGGTATGTGAAGGGTTGATTTGGTTAGAGGACTAGGATAGTTCATTATAGATAATATGGATTCTAATTAAAGAGGATAATGAAGGCAATGTTTCGATTCATGTTGGGATATAAGGGGTTCATTTACAACTAAGACCGAGTGACATTTTCATAAAAACAAATTCTATAATGTCTAAGGATGGTCTATTTATATGCAATATGGATCCATCATCGAGAAATAATGATTATGGGTCATTATTATACTCATAAAAACGATTTTGACACATGTTTAGATATATTTTAGGACATTATTTCTTATATATACATATTTTCCCTTATTTTAACAAAAATGGGGTAACTCAATTTGAACCATCGTATAAAAATTGCATTCGTAAAATTTATATGAACCCACAATGAATTTTGATGTCATTAATCATAATTTGGACTCCAATTAATATAATTTATTTAAAAATATAATTTTTTTTTCATTAAAATGGAGACATGGAATATATAGAAAAAATGACATCATATAGAGAAGACATTTTAAAACATTAATTGTTCTAAAACTCATTCCACATAAGATACCAAATAAATTTCAATAAATTAATTATATAATATTATTAAATATTTATTTTTATCAAATAATCCTTCAAAAGTGATCAATTTAAATTCATAAAATAAAAATATTGAACAATTAGTAATAATAAATTCATTTAAAAATATCCCAAATAATATGTTCCTCTATCATATCAAATTATAATGAATTATTTATCTTCTAACTATAAATTTTATTTAGTATATTTGTTTTATAATATAATATTGAATTATATAAATATATCAAATCATTTATTTTTAAAATAAAAATAATATTATATAATTATTATTATATATATATATTTTTAATAAATTATATTAATTTATTTATTTAATTTAATTCAAGAATTAATTATTTTTTCAATTATATTATATTTTATATGTTAATAATGATTACATATATTCCATGTACGTGTCTAATTATATTCTATCCAAAGACCATATATCTGAAAAATATATATCAAATTCTTATATTTCAAATGAACATTTATTTAACAAGCTTGTTATATTATTATTTATATCATTACATGGACCAATGAAATCATAATTAATGATTAATAATTTTACATTTAAATATTTTTTTCATATTATTAATGTGATTTATAGATTATATAGTTATTATTAGTGTTATGATCTCATGTAATATCATGATAATTGAAATTTCAACCATGTAATATTTTATTTTACATTATGTTTTAATAATTTTTTATATTCACTAATCATGGTTTGATTAATTATCCCATAGTGTTTTTCACTTTTTATTATAATATTCTTTAATGATAAGATAATTATTTTATTATTTTTTCTTTAATGTATAACAATACATCAAAAAAATAATTTAATTAAATGAAAAGTACATATGAAAATTATGGGGTGCTAGATTATACAACTATATTATAATTTCACCCATAAATTGTTTAAAATATGATGAAAAAAATGTGGGTACTTATGCCTAATTTCATCATTGATTTGCAATATTTCATACAAAAAAATATCATTCCTATAAATAACATTGTCCACATGAGTGGCCTTGTTTCA
Organism: Viscum album; assembly: GCA_963277665.1. Lineage (NCBI taxonomy): Eukaryota > Viridiplantae > Streptophyta > Magnoliopsida > Santalales > Viscaceae > Viscum > Viscum album. The sequence goes on from OY728151.1 coordinate 427,896,188, forward strand.
TATTACATTATCTCTATGATCCATTATTTCTACCAATTATTCTCATAAGAATGATCATTTTTCAAATTTATGGCCTCTATGTTTTTTATGTGTGGGAGATTAGGTATGTACTTTTTCAAAAGTGATACATGGAACACATTATTCTAAATATATGGGTTCAGTGGAAGTGAAAGATAATAAGATATCATCCTTAGTTGATCAATGATTTAATATCATCCAATGTATCTAGTTTTCTACATTTTATTTACCCAAATCCTATAACCCCATTTCATTGTTATTTTTGATGGAATCAATTTTCTTTAATAGAAAACTCTATATCTCACAGATAATTATTAACATAACTATTCCATTGATGATGTTTAGTTTGGTTTTGTAATTTAATGGTTTCAATCTTACCTTACATTTCATTATAATTATCTACTCCTTGAATATTATTCTCTGCAACATCATACCAACACGTTAGAGTTTTTCACCTATTCTTTTAAAGATCATTATATGTTTCCATTTGAACAATGTAATAGAATTTATTGATATATGAAAACTCCATATGTGGAAGGTGTTGATCCCAACATACTTTTTTAAATCATTAAGTAAAATCTTGATATATTTTCCAACGATGGGACGGTAATTTCATATTGACCATAAATTTGAAAATAATAAGGACAAAAAATTCTCATCTCTAGATATAATGATGGTTGAATACATATCATAAAAATCACGGTCAGCCTTAATTCTCAATCGGATATATTTTATAGTTATATTCCAACCATCCATAGTATTTCATTTTTTTATCATATCATGATGATCAAGTGATAAATATTAATGAATATTAATGAAATGTGTTGAATTCACATGGTTATCAAATATGAACTAAGTGGAATTTTGGCCTATTGAGGTCTTTGAATTATCTAGAAATAAATCAATAGTGATGTAAATCAATTTTCATATAGTAATAGGAAATTATTGACTCGCCATATTAGTCCTAGGAGTTTTTCATTTACTTCACAACATACCAATAATATGGATATATAACCTCAAATATTCCATATTATTTTTTTGACAAGATATGATTTTTATATTTATATTTTTTTATCCCATGATAAAATGTGAATGATAAGTTGTGTGAATTTCAAATATATAATTCTTCAATTGTGGTATTAAAGTGACACATATTTGTCTCTTAAATCATATGATTCCATCATTATTAAGGTATAACATTGAAATATTATTTAATTTATTTTTTAGATCTATTCTATTCTTATAAAAATCATTGATCATTTCCTGGATATATGGTTGAAAAATGATATAGTAAATATTCGATATCTCCCCATTTTTTGATGTATAGGTCTATTAATTGAAAATCCCTGAGTGTTGGGTTTCATAATATTCATATTATGTACAAGATTACACAAACCTTCATTCATAATTCACAAGCCATCATGTTTTCATTCCTTGTATTGAAAATGTAATGAGAAATCATAATCCACAATCAACTATATACATCTCATTTGGTATAAGTTTAAATATTTTTTTAGAATATATACATTAATCCACATTAATTAGTATATTGAATACACAATTTAAAAATGTTATTATTCCCATATATCTTTAATAAAAATATAACCAATACTACCTCCAATTATTTCATTGAGTAATTTTTCTACATATTCTTTAATTTATGTGACTCATATGCTACAACCATGTCATTTTTCACATGGAAACGTCCTAATAACTTATTTAATGAACCACTCTATATCAAAAAATATTTTCCACAATATGGTAGTGTGATTACCCATATAGTGAAGGAGATTCTCTTATACTCTTTGAAATTTTATTTATACTATTATATAAAGAAGACCATGATGCCCTTATATTCTAAAATAGTTAATATATTTGACTATCATGAAACATTTACCATAATTCATCTTTAGTATATATAAAATCAATGAAAATTATTGATCACTATTAATGTGGTTACTATAGACCATTCATCAATTACCACATTTTTTAAAAGGTCCGCAATTATATAGTCCCTTCTAATTACATGATCCAATAATTATATTTTCTTTTTCCAAAATTCATATTAATTTTATTTGTTTTGATGTTTCTCATTTCTCAAGGTCATAAAATAATCTTGAAATTTACTCTTTGAAATTACTCTCTATTGTATTATATAATAATGTAATATGTAATTACTTCCCCACATTGATCAGGGTAAAATATTATATGTCTATTAATTAGATATGAAAATATTTAAATTGAATTTTTATGTCTGAATGATATAATTTTGATTTCGTAGTATTGATATCATGTATATAAGGTTATCATAGGTATATCCCACCATTACCTTTATTTGATGATATCCATATTAAAGCACCATATTTGAGATTGATTTCACCCCTATATGATGATATAACTAGTCATCAATGTGAGGGTAGAGAATACCTTTTATTTTTTGTTTTCGTGTAATATTCATGATAATAAATTCAAATATTTCTTGATAAATCTTCCATTATAAGAATGATGATCGTTTAAACCTATACTGAAGAAATTAAACAGGTAAAACACTTATCCAAATTCAAATAGAGTTAATTAATTAATTACTCAAATTTAATTGGGTTATTATATAATGAGTATTTGATATATGCATAACACAATGTCTGACTAATATAAAAAAATAAACCATGTGATCTAGATGATGCACACACATCTATTTATAAAAAACACTAAAGTATTATTTCCAAATCATTATTTCAACAATTTTGAGTTTCTCATAGACCATTCTGAAAAATGACCAATTGTAATTTTGAATTAAAACACATACTAGTGAGTTAATTTACATAGGTAGTACATAGTTATAATTTATAAAATATATTATCATAGCATGAATTGGGATATGAATCAATACTTCCATATCATAGAAAATAATATTCTTTCAGTGTATAGAGGGATAATCCATTAATATAATGACTTAAAATTTGATTAAACTGAGAATAATAATATTGAGAGGATTCCAAATCCCACATACTTATATTTTATAAAACATATATAATTTGTAAAGAAATAACATACAACTAATATTTTTCACTAGGAATTTAGTATCTTGTCTGCAATATAGTTATTTTCTACTCTTAGAAAAAAAATCATGATACAATGGAGTTGGTAATTATAGAATCATGTTTTTCATTTTTAGTTCCTTTGGAAATGATGAGAGTAAATTTTACAACCTTGTTTTCAAGTCCAATTTGACTAGTTTTGAATACATAATCTTTCTCTTAATTTGTTGAATTTTGAGGATACTAACATCAATTGTCATCATTAACCCTGTGAATAGTTCATTTGTTGGTGTAATTTTTATAATCCTTGAAATTACATAATTATAGTGCGAGTGGTGTGTTGTAACACCGCCTACAATTTAGAATATAATTCATATATAATTCTCATTTTTTGATAGATTATGTTAAATTCATCATTTAGTTTAAAAGAACATTGATATAATATTAAAATATTATAATTTATGCATGACTATTATATCCTAGAAATTAAATTTGATGTTTAGAATATAATTAAATACATTACTAAATTTATATAAATTTTATGCTCAATGTCATTTTATTTATGACTTCTTATAATATAATCAATCATTTTTTTAATAAATATATTTATTTCAAAAAACCACATTCTTTATGTCATGTGAAAATATTATAAATAATTGTATTATTATTTAATTGTTTTTTGAAAAATAATTATTTTATCCTCATATAAAAATTTAATTAGTGTAAATTTAATTTTATTTTCCATAATATATATAATTTTAGTGAATATTTAACATTACTATCTTTTGTTATGCTTCATTTTCTATCAATAAATAAAAATATTTAAAACTATTATTATTCAATTAATTAAATTTCAAAGTATCAAAATTATTGAATTTTTATATTTACTCTAGTAAATTAAATTTAAATCATCTTTAAACTATATTTTAATAAAAAATATTTTTTGTCATTAAAACAAATTTTTTGAAAGATGTGTGAAACTTATTAATGGTGTTCATTTTAAATAGTTAAATTAAACCCATATGGTGAATAATATGATAAAAACATATTGATTATTTAATAATAAATATTCTTTTAAATACATTTAATTTTTTATATTACATTTAGTTATTATAATTTCATACATTCCATGAAAAATGAATTTCATGTTAACCCATTTTCATAGCAAGTGTACATGATTAATTTTAAATTACAATTTTTCACCACTTTCAATTCAATCTGATATAATGGGTTACATATGTTTACGATAATAACATTTAATAAAATGCTTCCATTGAATTTTAGAGGATATTATATTAATTATCCCTCTTACACACTTTTATTTTTCATGTTTTTGGCCACTTTTCATTAAAAGTGATCTAAATGTTTTTAATGTTTTTGGGTTTTTATATGAATGTCACTCCTCTACCCTTATTATATGGAACCTTATATCCCCTACATTCCACAAATTTAAAATCTATTTTTTTGGAAAATAATAATAAATATTCCTCCCTTAATTCCTTTAAAATTGCTTAAATTCTTTATTTGTATAAAAAACCAATCTATGGAGGATTTTGGTAAAATAATAATGACGTTGTTTGAAGAAATACTAATGTTCATAAATGGATATATATTTTTTATATCTCCTTACACATATTTCAAATACAAATCTATATTTTTAGTAAAACACAAATAGTATTTAACATATACTATGATATTATAGTGTCAATTTAATAGAAAAATCATATTTCAACTTCCAACAAATATGAAACAGAACCATCGACCATTTTTATAGCAGACTACTGCCTCATGAACTAAGGTAAGTAAATTTCCAAAATCAATTCTAAAAAATACCATATTGATGGAATTAATATTTATATATGATAATAATTAAAAATTATCCATTATGGAAAAGTATTATATATCATATAATATCATACCATAGCAGACATCGAAAATGTTAATATCGTTCATGTGTACTACGGACTACCGGCCCATGAAGTGACCAGATTCATTTATTTGATTACCACATTACATGTATAATATATGCGAGTGTATTTAAATAATAAATATGATAAAAATTATATCATTGTCATTAATAAAGATCAAATAACACTCACCTTATTTCCATCATGATCCTTGAAAAAAGGAAATGTTTCACATGAATTCATACGATCTACCATCTCTTTGATTATAATAAAATTAATTTTTAAAAAATGATATTAATATCATGATGATTATTCTGGATGTCATGTAAAAATTAACCTTCTAAACATGGTCATAAAATGATGTCATTTTAATAATTATAATCCATAATCCCTAAAAAACCCGATATGGACATTAATATTTTGTTAATTAGAAAAATCATTAAAATAAATGAATTAAATTGTTTAAGTATATGGTATTAAACATATATTAATTTTTTAATGTTAAAAATAATTAGTTTATTTTTATTATAAAAGAAGTTAATAAATAAATGATATTATATGAACTCAAGGTAAGGGTTTCTTCTAAAAAATTCCTTAATTGAGGAATATGATATTTTATGAACCATGTTTAATTTTAATGATGTATATACATAAAAATTACATACTATATCAGGAAAAATTCATTCAAATTTTAATTTTACATTATAAATAATCTAAATAATTATTTTTAATTATGATTCATAATTTACCAAAGTGGTAATGGTTTGTGTTTCAATATTATTTTAATCAGGATTTTTTCCATGAATTTCTGGTTTTAAAATTTATTTGACCATTATATAATATAACTCTTACATTTTACTCTCCTTTGTTAACTCGTGAAATTTTCATTTGATAGTTCAATTATCATATCTTTTTTACTGAAACCAATTTAGAAATAAAATTTTGAAAATAATATTTCATTTCTCTCTTCAATCAAAAATCAAATTCCCCAAAATCGTTGTTTTATAAAAATGATTTCGAAGTTGATTTAAAATTATCCTATTATTTTTATAGTTATTTATACCATTATTGAGATTTTTTAATGAAAATTAATATGAATCTTCTTGTACATTTATATAGAATACAATTTTTATGCTTTCTGCAAAATTGTGAAATGTATAATTATTTCAATATACTCTTCATGTACATAATTAATCATCAACATGAGAACTCTACTCTTTAATGCATAATTTATAATTTTCCATTGATATTTTTTAATAAAAAAATCATTAATATTTTCGAAATTGTAAGATTATGATGTAGTGATTTCAAATTGACAACAATATTTTTCACATGAAATATTTAATATAGTTATTTAATGAAATTTTCATCTACAAAAACATCCATTGATGTTATGGATTGAATTTAAAATTTTAATATTTGTCTCAGATATATACTTATATTATTCAAAAAACTTTACATGGGGTAATACATATATTATGTACATTGATCAAATTAATTCATTTTGAAATTAATTAACAATTTATGCTACCCATATTACGTTAAGGGTAATTGTTTTGTTTATGCCCTGTGATTGATATCCATATGTGGCATACATATTCATATACATAAAATGAAATAAATGGGTGGGATATGAATTATATGTTCCTCAATTACATTGGGTAATGATTTAGTCTCATTAGAGGCCATGTATTGGATAATGGAGTGAACTTAATCCATTATGAAACTCATTCCACAATGTGATTTTGTATTTTTAGTAAGCCTTGATTTATCGTTATGAGATTGATTTGTTGATTTCATATCTACTATTATTCTCTGATATTTTTATATATTTTCCATGATATCATTCTTCCAATTGATCACTAAAGTACCTTCTATTTTATGATATAAGGTTATAAATTTGACTCCAAGATATGATTAATATAATGTTTACTACCTTACTAGGGTTTTTATATCACCCATTTTTTTATGCATTCCAAAGGTTATCTCATATAGTTTGAGCATATTGAAATAATTTGAGAGCACATTATGGAAGAAAAATAATAAATCCTTATTTTCAATTTTTACTTTTATTTAATATGAACATAGTATTCCAAATACCCCAGGAATCATGATATTTTGGATGTAATTAATGAATTTTAATGGTAAAAATATGGTAAAAATACGATAAAAATAATTACATACTGATTATTAGTGTCACAGAAAAGGATTTGTTAAACTATAGAAACAATTATAAGAATAAGTTACATAAAATCAAATGGATATTTATAAGGATAATACATATTATATAAAAATATCCTACAATCATTGTGAGGTAAATAGTGAGTGGTTTATAATGAATTGCATGCCTATCTAGACACATAATGTGGATGTGGTTATGAATTATATGTACCAAGGTATTATAACTCTAAAAAAGGTTAGCATCTTTGTCTATAGTGTAACCTGGTGTATGATAATGGGTTTTACTAACACTTGGTATGAAAATCCAAAGGGACAATCTTTATAAATTTAAAAACACATTATAGTCTATTATGAAGAATATGAATCAACTGTTAGATTAAAAAACATAATATGAAATATTACCATGGATAATGTTGACTAAGACGTTGAGCCCCATAATTTAGGACATTATAATCAATAATGATTTATTAATTAAATTTTTATACTTCTCACTATAAATTTTAATTTATTATAATCATGTTTTTATTATATTATTTAATGGTGTAAAATTTTACAATTCATACTAACAACCAATGTGATGGGAAATATAACGATTTACCAAATGAGATACTTAAATATTTGGTAAAAACTATTAAAATATTCTTTATCGTTCCAAATGGTCAATATAGATTAGTGATTAAAAACAATAACATAGTTGAATTTCAAAACATATTAACGATGAGTAAGATTTTTTCTCCTAGACTTCCAATTATTAATGACGATCAGGAAAATAAAATTCAATTTCAAACATTTATAAATGATATGGATGTTTTCCATAAAAAATAATTAATAGATCTAAAATATGATTTATGTGTTAGAAATGATTCAAAAAATAATCTATTTTATAAATAAAAATAGTAAGTCTTGTTAGAACGATTAATGGAAATAACATTAAACATATGAACTACTAAAAGTGAAGTGTCATGGATATTAGAAATTGTTTCATCATCCAAGGAAATTCACCAATCCAATGATTCATTCTGATGATCCTATGTTATGGTAGTCATTAATATAGAATTATTTATGTGTTTAGGACTTGATAAATTAAAACCATGTAGTAGACTTTTTCAATCAATGTTATACTCTTTATAATAATAATGAAGTTTATGAGTATTGTTCTGTAGTTGTTTTTCATTATGGATTTCAATGAATTTGTTGAATGATAATAATTAACTAGAATTGATATTTAATGATATTACAAATCTTGTTTCTAAAAAACACAATTGAGGAAAATTAATCCTCTATTTAGTGATTGATGTTGAGTAAAATATATGCAATTAATATTATTTTATTTTTTAGATAAAAAATTATTCTCTATCGAAGCCATTGATTGTAACAAATTGATTTGTTGATTAATTTTATGTTTATGTATTTACTCATATATCGGGATACACTTTATTGGTTTGAGATATATAAAACATTTTTGTTTAAAATATAGTATTCTCTTGGATGAATTCTACTATGTATTTTGAGATGTACGTTGAAGGATATTAAATATTTGTTGAGGCTAAAACCAACAATCATGATGATGTAATTAATGTTATTTAGAATGTTGGGTTATTTATTTAAGGGGTGACGTATGTTAAAATATTGGTTTTATTATTGAATTTTAGATAAAAATATATTATTAAAAATTGTGGTCATAATATTACATTTTACTAATATTTTTTGGTTTTAACAATAATATGAAGAATAAAGTTTAACACTTTTATTGATCTCATAATCTATTAAATGATAATTTTATTTATTTATGGAATTTTTTTTTATATTTGATGTTAATTCCATATAATAAGAGTTGAAGTGTAATATATTAATCCTCAATGAATGGATGAAATCACTATTTATGAAATTAAAAGACATCAAGTAATAATAAATTCCCTTTTTTATATCCCAATAGTGAAATAATCCTACAAAATATGGAAAAAAAATAATTAAAAAAATTATATACAATTAAATTCAAATTTCATGATTTAATGACCATTTAACTCATAATGAATTTATGGTTGTGGTGTTTTCTGAATAATATTTATAATTATCCTTATTGTGAAAAATGATTTATATCACACTGAATAATTATTTAAACTTTTATTCCTAATCCCCGTTTTAAAATGAATATAATGTTTCATACTTGGAAACCTATGTATGTGTAGGATTTTATGACAATAATAATTCTCTTTCTATATTTTTATGAATAATATTTATAAATAGTTTTTATGATGTGGGTTTTTCACAAATATATATTCAAATGATAAAAACTTTATTAATCCCCACAAGTTCAAATTAAAAGTAACTATATTATTTAAGATAGGAATAATGTAATAAATTCATAATTTAGATGATATTTTCAAATAATTTTAATTTCCATGATAGCATATGTTAAACTCCACACAGGGTTTAAATAAACCCTTATATAATTTAAAAATGTTTTTATACTATATTTTAATATTAATTCAATTTTATAATTTAGAAGACATTTTCTTAAAAATTGTTTTAACATGTGTAATGTTTCAAAATTTCAAAAAAAAAATAAGGATGAATGATTTAAATAATATATATATATATAGTTAAATAAATTTAATAAATATTATTTTTCATATAGTTCTCATATGACCATCTTGTGCTCAAAAAATGAAATTACTGAAAACCCACCTTTTTTACATGAATGCGGGTAAAATTTTAAATAAAATTTTATCTATTTTGTGAATTGAATTTGATATAATGGATTAAATATTTTTAATTTTTTTAAATTTATATTATTCATTATGTCAAACATAATTTTTTTCATAATGAATTCCAAACAAATTAAAAAAATAGTTATTGTTGTAAAAATGTTAAAAGGGTAAATTTGATTAACATTAGTGGTAAAGAATATAAATTTATTTAAAATTATTTTTTTATTTATTCTAGTTTTTATTGGGATTATGTATCCTATTTTATTATATTCATTAATTTTTAGTCACTTTGTGTTGATAATGAATTCCCATTGTTGAATAGTTTTTCATATTTATAAGAATGCAACTCCACATCCCTTATAAAATAAAACATAATCTCACCACCTTTCCACACATAAAAATCCCATTATATCATAAATTAAGTACCCAAATATATTACTTAATTACCTTACCATATGATAATGGTCTATTTTTGATGAAAAATATTTTCTTGTGAGGCTTCTCTTAAAATCATATAGAGGTCATCTGAAGAAGAGGAATTTTTTTTAACCAAGTCTTATTTTTTTCATTCTTCAATCACTTTCTTAAAATACATTTAATTCATGATCATATAATAACTTCAGTATCTCAAATATATTATGATTTTATTTTGTAATTTTCATACCCTTATTCCATCTCCAATTCCATAAAATATTATCCAAAACCATCGATCATGTGTACAATAGACTACCATTTCACTATATGATGTAATTCATTTTCCATAATTTTTTATTATGGTTGTTCATAATGAGGGAAATAATGTATAAATAGGACAAAGATAAAATATTATGCACTCAATAATATTAATATATTATATAATTTATTACCTTATCTTCCATTGAAAATATTAACGACATTCATGTGTACGGTAGACTACCACCCCATAAAGTGATTTGATACATTTATTTTTAACAGAACACATGGATGTTATATGTAAATTTATTTTCCTAAATTAAATTATAATTATTATATAATTATAATATTTTACAAAAAAATAACACATTTCTTATTTATTTCAATATCATTGAAATATTAAAACGTTAGAAACATGGATGTTTGGCATACTACTTCTAAAAGTGTAAAAAAATTCATTTTCCCAAACTATATTTCTCATTTGGTTTTAAATGTATTATTTTTTTTAAATTTAATTATATTTATTCTATAATTATTATTCTGAATATTACGGAACTATTAACACTTCTTTCATTGTCAATACAACTATAACATTTTAAAAATTAAGGACTATTCCTTAAAACACATAACGTCTACCTAAATGATTAAGTAAATAATTGCATCAATAAAATAAATCACATAAATGATTTTTACATATAAAGAATTAAACATAAAAAAATTATTCGGATAAACAATAATATATAATTTTTTTAAAATAGGATATAAATTATATTCATGAGAAGTTCTTGACTTTAGGAAAGAGTTTCATCTCAGAAAAACCTAAATTAAGACACATGTTCTTTTATATATCTAATTAAGTTTAAATGGTGTATATACTCACATGTTCATGTTATATAATGATTAATTAATTGATAATTACTTTTTATAATGAAATTAATATACTTAATTAATGTGATTTTTTAATTTATAATTTACCAATGTGGTAAGGGTTAATGTTTTAATCTCATTTTAATCTGGATATTATTTTCTTTAATTACCATTTTTTGGAAATTACTTGATCATTGCCAAATAATATTTTTTCATTTTAATATACATTGGATAATGAATAATTTGGAATTTAATAGTACCATTTTCCTCTCTTTGGTACATAATATAGTTGAAAAAAATGTTTTTTGAGAAAATAATATTTCATTTCATTCTTTAGACGAAGGAAATATTCTCACAAATCGTCATTTTTTAAAAAATTAATTAAAAAAGATTGATTATTACCCTATGATTTATTAATTTGATTATTAACTATGACTGTATTTTTAATTTTTCTTAAAGAAACCAATGTGAGGACCTCGACTCCAGAAACCCAGTAGCTGGTGCCGTCTGAACATAATGTGTGTCTTTAAATAAAAACATGCATTGAAAACACACATCATGTCCTATACAGAGGATCATGTTCGGTTCGGGTTCTGGGAAATTGACAACTTCTGAAACGATTCATCTTTTAAAAAGATAATACATGAAAATTTTAAATCAAAACGTAGGGTGAATGTTGAAATACTCAGTAAGGGTTTTCAAAAATAAAAACAGTGTTAATTTTTGAAAACATTCATTTAAAATTATTCTCTTAAGGAAAATTGTAACACATAACATCAAAATGCTCAATCAATAATTTCAAGACATATATGCAACACTTATGAGATTTCTCAAAGGAGTAATAATGGTCATCATAAACAAGTACAACATTTGATTACTTAAACATAAAATTAAACTGATAAGAGTAATGCATAATTAGAGTTGTGCATAAAGGAAACAACTTCAATTTTATTTGCTGGTTACTATCTTACTAAGTGATAAACAAAAATCATGCTCCAAACATATATTAGTGAAGAAAAAGAAATAAACATTATAAAAACATAAAGTTAATGGTCGTGAAATATTGGGCATTTTATCTTGAAAAGAACTTGTAACATAAATTGAATTATGTGTCAAAAACCCTTAACTTAGACAATCATTTACGTATCACCAAAGTCCATCCCCAAGGTGTCATTAAAAATTATCAAGGTTTATCCCCAATTAGTCATTAAAATTGTAATCTCTAGTGGTTACATCTTTTACCCAATGCATTGGAGCGCTATCAGGGTGCACCATTAAATTTGTCTCTATTATCATGTGAGCCACATCATTCATACTTTACTTAAATGGTTTGTATATTCAAGATGTCCAATACCACCTTGAATAACTCATTTATTTTCATTTTACCCAAGATGTCCCATGCCACTTTGGGTAATCTAATTTCTTAGTTCATTATCATGACATTTCATAGGTATGAAATATGTACAACAATAATTAAAATAATTGATGAACCATTACACATTTTACTAAAATGATATGACAATTAACATTGTAAAATGTCAATAACTAATCAAAGGCATACATAGTTTAGTAAACATTCTTTGCACACAAGATAATTATTAAAGCATATAAAAAGGATGATATAATAAATGATGGATCTATAAAAATTATTATTTCATGGAAATGAGATGCTTAAAGAAGACACTTGCCATTGGTTATGGTGATAAACAAGTCATTAAAACATAGCTTGATTAACTAATAACATTCACCAAAGCAGGTTCTTTGCATAATAAGATAATAAATGGACACAACATGATAACACGGTCCCAAAATTCCTAAATCATCTAACATATTTTAATCAATCCAAAATAAATCCTTCATCGTAAAACACATCATGGGTGATGTTAAATAAGCTTCTTTAATAAAACATGATTCACATAAAATAAGTTATTACTCAATGGTTTATACCCATACCTTAAAATTTATAAATTTTATTTGTATTGGTCAACATGTATATGAGTGCATAGATATATATATATACAAAGTTTACAAAGAGGGGATTTTCATGGTAAAACAGTTTCAAACAACCCTCATTAATATATAATTCCTTGTATAACATTCTGAATATTTTTGGAAATTCGAAAATATCTTGAGTTTGGGTTATAAATACATTTAAATAAATATACAAAACTGTATATTTTGAATATTTATATATGTATATGTTTTATGAAATAAAACCGAATGAAAACAACAAAAACATAACACCCAAAAATCCTGTCAAACTTAGGTTGATCCAAAAAATAAAATATAACCTATATATAAAAAATATAGGTAACCCGTATATATATGACCCATATTTTAAAGGGTTAGTTTTAAAACAAAGCAAGATAACCCCTTCCACTTGTATCCTTTGTATTAAATTTTAGGAAATCCCCCTGAAACTGTTTTAAAACTGGATGGTTTTCATTATACATAATTATATATATAAATATAAACTGTATATACTATAACATAGAAGCATAGTATTACATAACAAGGGAAAAACATAAAACCTCCTTACTTATACCCTACTGAAAACACGATGGAAAGCCCTTTTGAAAACATTACAAACTGGGGGGTTTGTATTAGGTATATATATACTTATATAAATTGTATATACCAGATGTATATAGTGTATGTTTCTCAAAAAAAAAGAAGGCAAAGCATGCAAGCACCCTTAACGTGATTAAGGATGATTCTCAGATCAAAACGGAGCTCGTTGCCTTTGCTGGAGAATTTGGAAGGAGTTATGGGGGAGAAGAAGTCGTCGGGGATTCATGAAGCCATAGGGGGTTTTGTAGGGCTTCGGTGCACAAGTTAATCCCCCAATGGGTAGGATGGCATGGGATAGATGAAGAAAGAGTGGCCTAGGAGGGGGTGTGCGGGGGTCAAGAGACACAGTTCAAAGGAGAAGACGAGGCATCCTCGGGTGCATGCCTACTAGTGTGGGACCCCGACGTGAGTAAGAAAACACTGAAGAGGTCGATGCAGGAGAGAAGCGGACGACCTAGATTAGGTCCAAGCATGATCAGATGGCTGGAGGGGCGCAGAAGATGGGTTGAGCGACTTAAAAGAAATTGAGGGCCGTGATTAGATCTCGAGAGAGATAGGACAATCACGGAAAATACGCGGGGGTGATCGTGCGGCTAAAAGGGTCAGACGACTGAGATTGAAGCGAAAATCGATCGGATGGTTCTGATCGCATGGAACGCTTCCCACATCGAAATGAACCACAGATCAGGCGTGGTTTATAATACAGTTTGCGTTGCCTCCGGAGCAATAACACCAACACACACACACTGGGTCCTTATACATGGGCCCCATGCGGGCCTTGGTCCAACCCTACGCAACGTGCGCCACATGCCTTATAGAAGGGCATGCGTCCGACTGGACAAGGCTATGCTCCGCTCGGATCTGGTTTACACCTCTACACCTCTCCGGGATCCCGATCGTCAGTACCGCGGGTCCCGATGGGCTCGGTCTCCGCCTTGAGGGCTTGTCCCTAAGGGATGCCCTCGGCATGGCTAGGTCCCAACATAATTTTAAAAAAAAAGTTATTTAGACATACAAAATAAATAGAATAAGTATACTTAGTTTTAAAATAGTGTGAAATATGAATATTGTTAAGAATTGAATTTTGTTACAATGAAATAAACAGTTTTAAATTTTTCAAATCTAAAATCACATTCTAGGATATGTATAATACTTTACATTTTCATATAACCCTTTTTAAAGGATATATATATATATTTCATAATTAACATGCCAAACCTTTTTAAATAACCCAAAAAAAAACAATTTATAATATACTCTGCTACTTGAATCATAAAATTCTTTTTTTAAAAGACCAATAGTTTTAAAATACATAGTTTTAGAGATCTAATAAGATATATTTTTCAATTATCATGGATACCCTTTAAACATAACCTTCATAACATTTTAATGTACTAAGTTTTCAACCATATAGGTATCCATCGGGATTTTGTAAAAACAAATAGATTTATTTTCAAGAATATTCTTTTTATTTTACAACTATGATTTTTTGAAAAAAAAACATCTTAGACATATTATAATATTTGAAATATCAAATGATTAAAAGAGAATTACAAAAACCAAGATTTTATATAAAGATAAACTTTATTAATGGAAACCCAAAGGTTATTATGAAAATCCCAACAGTTATATATATAATGGTCATAATTTCTTAAAGGACCATTATAAAAACAGGGGTGTGGGGTTTTTCACAAAATCAAAACACATGACCCTAGGTGGATGGCTCTCCTCATACCATTGGTGCTGAGTACATGTGATGTGGCTCTGGCTATTATATTTTTCACACTGATGGACCCAGACGGAGAATACTATCTGATTACTTGAGTTGTGATTCTTAGTAGTGTTTATGTGTCCATGTTATGTCTTGTATATGGTGTTCTTGGTTAATTTGGGTCTTTGTAGCAAAGTAATATTTTAATGTATAATAATTCTATTTATTCCCCCTTTTTCCAACTATTTAGTTTCAATCCCTTTATTGGTATCAAAACAAACCATGTAAAATAAGAAACATCATTATAAAACATATCATTGTTCACTCAGAAAAGTTCATAAATCCTTGGGCGTGACATTATCCCCCCCCTTAAAAGAATAGAATCCTTGCAATTCCATTCAAACAACACACTAAGAGGAAGTTTCTAGTTGATTCTACCATATTCCCCATCGCGAGAAATCATCAACTGAGCTCAGTGGAAGACCCACATTGATGCTTATCTCCTCAAGTTATCTGATCCAGATACATTTGGGGAAGAAGGGGTTGGACTCATGTGCCGAACACTTGGGCTTCCAGAGGGAGGTTTGAATTGTACAGATTTCAGAAATGTCCCTACGAACCAACATACAGAGAACTCACCAAATTATGTCTCATCCGAGAATATCTAAATCATAGACATTGTCATACAGGATAACACTGAGGAGTTGGTACATATAGGTTGCACAAACATTTCCCTCTAAGTCACCTTCTTGAAATTTTACTCGGGTTGTGTAGTTCCGTCCTAGAGTGAAACACAAGAAAATCCCTTCGTGGTACTTCCCCCTTCGCTCACGCTCGGCCAATTATGCTAAACCTATGTGGTAGAATATGGAAGCATTACCTTGAAAGGTGCGGAGAATCTCTGGACCGTTTTTCACCTCGAACAACTGTTTGAATGTTCCTTGCAGGTTTTCTAAGGGACGATACTCGTCTTCACATTTTGTGATCGCAATGATCTCTAATATTTTGGTAGGAAGAGATAGCATGTGAGTTTTTCCTTCCATCTGAATGTTTACAATGAGATTTCAATCACATGAAAACCATTAAAAGGTATAAACAAACACAGAAAAGGTAAAGGAAACATTTTAATAAACATATGTTTATTATTACACATCAGTGCATGAGTTTCCCCTAGTGACTTACTACACGAACTCTGCACAAAGAGGAAAAACTCCCTATCTCCTCAAACCAAATACAGGCTGAGAATTCAGGGTCAAACTCATGGGGGAACCTGTGACATCTCTTGTGTTTAGCATGAGGGGTATGAAGTTGGGAGATTTCAGAATACACTTGTTGTCTACAAGACAGTTGGGTGGATTCATCTTCTAGCATTCCGAAGTTAAACAACTCGCCCCAAAAGCCAAATTTCATGATTTGACAGAGGTAGGATACATGGAGGTCACCGGTAGTAGCAGCCTCTTGAAAAGCGTCGAGGGTCATAAAACCAAAGTCCTCACCTTCCGTGAACACCCGAAAAAGTCCATCATGGTACCTTACCCGACGCGCATAGGAGGGAAACTTGGTCATCATCATAAGTAGGTAATCCACTCCTAACCCTCGATGTAACTGAAGTAGCCATGGTGAGTTGGACACGTCGTAAAGGTGTTTTCATGTCATGCAGATATAGGCATAGTTTATAAAATTCTCCTTGAAATCTAAAGACACAATGGACTCTAGGGACTCAGTGGGGAGAGAAAAAAGATTAGTACCTTCTTTTTCCATCTAAAAATATTGAAAACTCATTTTTTTAGTAATACTAAATTATATTTTTCCTTATTTCAGTTCTGGTTTTCCGAAGTAATCCAAACCGAAAGTTTGATACCAACTGTGAGGACCCTGACTCCAGAAACCCAGGAGCCGATGCCTTCTGAACATGATGTGTATCTTTAAATAAAAACATGCATTGAAAACACACATCGTTTCACATATAAAGGATCGTGTGTGGTTCGGGTTCTGAGAAATCGACATCTTCTGAAATTATTCGGCTTTTAAAAAGCTTATACCTGAAAATTTTAAATCAAAACATAGGGTGAGCATTGAAATACTCAGTAAGGGGTTTCAAAAATAAAAATAGTGTATCATTTTGAAAAAATTAAATTAAAATTATTCTTTTACGGAAAACTGTAACACATAAGATCAAAATGCTCAATCAATATTTTCATGAAATATATGCAACACTTATGACATTTTTCAAAGGAGTAATAATGGTCATCATAAACAAGTACTACATGTGATTACTTAAGCGTAAAATTAAACACTTAAGAGTAATGCATAATCAGAGCTGCGCATAAAGGAAACAACTTCAATTTTATTTGCTGGTTACTGTCTTACTAAGTGATAAACCCAAATCATGCTCCAAAATTATATTAGTGAAGAAAAAGAAAGAAACTTTATAAAAAAATAAAGGCAATGGTCATGAAAGAATGTGCATTTTATCTTGAAAAGAACTTATAACATAACTTGAATTATGTGGCATCAACACTTAATTTAGACAATCATTTCTATATCACCGATGTCCATCCCCAAGGTGTCATTAAAAATTATCAAGGTCCATCCCCAAGGTATCGTTAAAATTGTAATCTTTAGTGGTTACATATTTACACAAGCATTGGAGCGCTATCAGGGAGCACCCTTAAATTTTTCTTTATTATCACGTGAGCCACATCGTTCATACTTTACTTAAACGGTTTGTATATTCAAGATGTCCCATACCACCTTGAATAACTCATTTATTTTCATTTTACCCAAGGTGTCCCATACCACTTTGGTTAATCTAATTTCATAGTTCACTATCGTGTCATGTCATTGGCATTCAATATGTACAATAATAATTAAAATAAATAATGAACCATTACACATTTTAATAAAACGATACGACAGTTAACATTGTAAAATGTCAATAACTAATAAAAGGCATACCTAGTTTAGTAAACATTTTTTGCACACAAGATAATTATAAAATCATATAAAAGGATGATATAATAAATGATGGATCTTCAAAAATTATTATTTCATGGAAATGAGATTCTAATAGAAGACACTTGCCATTGGTTATGGTGATAAACAGGTCATTAAACCATATCTTGATTAATTAATAACATTCACCAAAGCAGGTTCTTTGCATAATAAGACAATAAATGGACACAACATGATAACATGGTCCCAAAATTCATAAATCCTCTAACATATTTGAACCATGCCAAAAAACATCCTTTATCATAAAACACATTATGGGAGATGTTAAATGACCTTCTTTAATAAAAATATGATTCGCATAAAATAAGTTATTACTCACAGGTTGATACCCATCCCTTAAAAATCATAAATTTGATTTGTATTGGTCTACATGTATATGAGTGCATAGATATATATATACAAAGTTTACAATGGAGGGGTTTTCATGGTAAAATAGTTTCAAAGAACCATCATTAATATATAATGCCTAGTATAACATACTGGAACTTTTTGGAAATCCGAAAATAGCTTGAGTTTGGGTTATAAATACATTTAAATACATATAAAAAACTGTATATTTCGAATATTTATATATGTATAGGTTTTATGAAATAAAACAGAAAGAAAACAATCAAAACATAACACCCAAATTTCATGTCCAAGATAGGTCGATCGAAAAAAGAATATATAACATATATATAAAAAATATAGGTAACCAGTATATATATGAACCATATTTTAAAGGGTTGGTTTTAAAACAAAGCAAGATAACCCCTTCCACTTGTAACCTTTGTATTAAATTTTAGAAAAACACCCTGAAACCATTTTAAAACTGTATGGTTTTCATTATACATCATTATATATAAAAATATAAACCATATATACTAAAACATAGAAGAGTAGTATTTCATAACGGGGGAAAACCATAAAACATCCTTACTTATACCCTACGGAAAACACTATGGCATGACCTTTTGAAAATATTACAAACAGAGGGGTTTGTAGTAGGTATATATATACTTATTTAAACTATATATACCGGGTGTATATAGTGTATGTTTCTCCAAAAAAAAAGATGGCAAAGTAGGGAAGCACCCTTACCGTGATTAAAGAGGATGCTCGGATCAAAAGGGAGCTCATTGGCTTTACTGGAAAGTTTTGATGGAGTTCTAGAGGAGAAGAAGCCGTCGAGGCTTCATGAAGTAGGTGGTGGTTTTGTAGGGCTTCGGTGCACAAGTGACTCGACCAATGGGTAGGCTGGCATGGGAAAGCCGATGAAACAGTGGCCTAGGAGGGGGTGTGTGGGGGTCAAGGGGAGCAGTGCATTGGAGAAGCCGAGGCGTCCTAGGGTGCATGACTACTAGTGTGGGACCCCGACGCGAGGAAGAAGACGCTGAAGAGGTCGACGCGGGAGAGAAGCGGATGGCCTATATTAGGTCTAGGCATGATCAGATAGCTGGAGGGGCGCGGGAGATGGGTTGAGCAATTTAAAAGAAATCGAGGGCCGTGATTAGATCTCGGAAGAGATTAGACGGTCACAGAAAATACTCGGGGGTGATCGCGTGGCTAAAAGGGTCGGACATACGAGATTGAAGCGGGAATCGATTGGACGGTTCTGATCGCTTGGAACGCGTCCCACATCGAAACGAACCGCGAATGAGGCATGGTTTATAATATAGAGAGCGCTGCCTTCGGTGAATTAACACCAACACACACACACCGAGGCCTTATACATGGGTTCCATGCTGGACTTGGACCAACCCTATGCAACGCACTCCATGGGCCTTATACACGGGCTTGTGTGCGACTGGACGGAGCTACGCTCCACTCGGATCTGGTTGACACCTATACACCGCTCCAGGATCCCAATGGTCAGTACATCCGGTCCCGAGGGGCTCGGTCGCGGCCTTGAGGACTTGTCCCCAAGGGATGCCCTCATCTTGGCTGGGTCCCAAAATAATTTTTTTATTTAAAAGTTATTTATATATGCAAAATAAATATAATAAGTATACATAGTTTTAAAATATTGTGAAATATGAATATTGGTAAGAATTTAATTTTTTTTCAGTGAAATAAATAGTTTTAAAATTTTGAAATCTAAAATCCTATTCTAGGCTATGTAGAATACTTTACATTTTCATATAACCCTTTTTAAAGGATATATATATATATATTTCATAATTAACATGCCAAACCTTTGTAAATAACCCAAAAAAACAATATATAATATACTATACTACTTGATTCATAAAATTAATTTTTTTAAAAGGCCAATAGTTTTAAAATACATAGTTTTGGAGATCCAATAAGATGTATTTTTTAATTATCATGGATACCCTTTAAAACTAACATTCATAACATTATAAAGTACTATGTTTTCAACCATATAGGTATCCATCAGGATTTTGTAAAAACAAATAGATTTTTTTTCAAGAATATTCTTTTTATTTTACAACTATGATTTTTTGAAAAAAAACATCTTAGACATATTATAATATTATAAACATCAAAAGATTATAAGAGCATTACAAAAAACAAGCCTTTATATAAAGATAAACTTTATCAACGGAAACCTAATGGTTATTTTGAAAATCCCAATAGTTATATATATAACGGTCATAATTTCTTAAAGGACCATTAAAAAAATAAGGGTGTAGGGTTTTTTACAAAATCAAAACACTTGACCCTAGGTGGATTGCTCTCCTCATACCATTGGTGCTGAGTACATGTGTCGTGGCTCTAGATATTATATTTTTCACACTGATGGACCCAGACGACGAATACTATTCGATTACTCGAGTTGTTGTTCTTTTTAGTCTTTATGAGGCCATGTTATGTCTTGCACATGGTGGTCTTGGTTAATTTTGGTATTTTTAGCAATGTAACATTTTAATGTAAAATAGTTCTCTTTATTCCCTTTTTTTTCCAACTATTTAGTTTCAATCCCTTTATTTGTATCAAAACAAACCATTTAAAACAAGAAACATCATTATAAAACATATCATTGTTCACTCAGACAACTTCATAAATCTTTGGGCGTCACAATCAACCTATATTTTTAAACAAGGAATTTTTTAGTTTTCTAATAAATTGAGAATTGATTTTTTTTAACATAATCGACATTTAAGGAATTAAATTTCATCCTAACCACTCAACTCATTGAAGAATTATTTATATTTCTCCAGATTTCTATTTACAGAAAAGTTTTTTGTAATATTTTTAAATAGTTTATATTTTGAAGAAGTGATTTCAAAGTGAAATTGGTACTTTTAACATGAAAAATGTCATGTAATATTTTAAATATATTTTCATAAAATACTCCAATAATCTATGTTATAAACTACTTAATATTTTGGAATATATGTCTCCTATATAAATACCTATCTTATTCAAATTTAAATTTATACAGAAATGACTTTGTTATATTCGTCTCTCAAATGATTTTGTTATAAAATTTCTTTTCTGTGATCTGAGAAAAGAGTATAAAACCAAGTTTCTTTCCATGATAAATTATTATGTTTATTTCATTAGATTTATTTTCTAATTGGGAACACATATTCATGTAAATGAAAAGAATATAATAGGTGGTCCAATAATTATATATCCCTAAAATAAATTGGATAATGTTTTATTGTGATGATATGTTATTTATCATATTAAGGAGTAAGAAAAATCCATTATTGGACTCTTTTAACAATATGATGTTTTCTAGAATGTTACCCTTAACTTGTGTTTATCAAAATTATCTGTATTTATTCGATTCTAGTGGTGGTGACCTTGTGTCACTTTGACAGTGGGGAGATGAATAGGCCGATGGTGTGGGGTAGATCTGACGATGGCCTCATGGTTGGTGTTGGGTCATGGTGGCTGTGGGACCCCGGGGGTTCCACTCGAAGGTGGTGATTTCCTTACCCGTGGGTGGGGTTTTAGGTGGCTCCGGTCCCATTTTGTTTTGGCCGGTGATATCCAGCATTTTCAGGTGTAGGGGTTCCACGACGTGATGGCTATCACGGATGGGGATGGCCTCGTTCCGGAAGTGGTCTGATGGTCTCGTTTGGGCATTCTCCACCAGATGGCCGATCCTTCTTCGACGACGTGATTGACAGGCAGCGTGATTGGCGGGCTCTAGTGGATGGAATGCCTTTTTTAGGATGGCATGATTGGTGGTTCTACAGCGGATGTGGAAGGCCTAGTTGATGGGTGGAACTCGTGGTTTATGAACCGCCAGGTCGTATGGCACTGATTTGTGGGTGTTTCCGACACTAGTGTACTACGCCGGTGACCACTCTTCTTGGCAGGGTGACAACGCTGTGTATGGTTCCCGATGTGGCGATGATAAGGTGAGAGGCGATATTGAGCGGCGAGCTTGACCTCAGGGTGCGTCTTTGATTGGGGCAGGTGGGTTACAACCTGTCAAAGAATATGGCGGTTTCCAGAAACGGGTGAGGTCATCTTTTTCATGGGAGGGCAGGTTGATGATTTGCGGAGCATCATCACAATAGGAGTCCTAGAGAGGTGAGTCAGGTGTTGGGAGACATTGAGATATGGATAGGGTTGAAAATCGTGCAACCCCGTGATGCAGAACAGTTTAATGGGGATTCAGAATGACTTTGGGGATGACCATGGGTCTCTACCTACTCATATAGCTGGCAGGTGGCCCTGGTTGTGTGGATTTGGTAGCAACATCATTTACATGGCCTGGCGATTCCTTTTATTGTTTTACAAGGGCTCTAGGTGTTTTTTTTTGGTTTTGAAATTTTATGTTTGGTGGTAATTAATATGCCACTTTTTTTGTGATGTTGTGTATGTGCGGCAAGATACATGGGAATAGCCACTATAGTATGGCTTTGGTGACTTGGTTTGCAAGGAGGGTGACTTCTTGATATGGGATTGATCGTGACTTTATGATATGCAAAGGTAGGCTTTCAACAATCAACATGACTCGGGAAGTTGTAGGATGGTCATGAGTTGTTTTCAGTGATGTTTTGGGCCTCTCAGCCATTTTGTTAGCTGTTTTACTTGTGGTTCTGCGGGATATGATGTATGTTGTATTCATGTCTGTACTTTTTAATAAAACATTTCGAGGTCATGGATTTGGGTTACCAAATCCATGATCAGATCTGTTTCGTAATTATTTTTATTTCTACCACATTAACTATGATTCTATTATAATATGATAACATAAAATTTATATCATTATTCAATTTTATTACTCATCTACCTACTCTTTAAATTTATCATGTTATACATTTGAATAAAATGATATTTATTTGTATCATTTTTATTCCCATTCTTGGATTTTTTAGCTTGCCCCTTTTTTTGAATTTCTTTAGTTTTCCCATTATGTTTTAGTTTTTCAAAATTATTTAGGAAATCATTATGGAGAAGAAAATAATTAATATTTATTTTAGCATCACATTGATGTACTATGAAACTTGTCTCCCAAAGACACAAGTTCTCATGAATGTTGAGTTTTATTTAATTAATGTTAATATTACAAATAGTGCAATAAAATGTGTAAAAGTATAGGGTCCTGATATATATTATTTTTTGGTTTCCTTTCATCTATTTCATTTTTTCCTCCTCAAATCTATTGAAAATAATGTTATTCATTGTCTTCTATTCCATAGGTGAATCATCTCCTCATTACATTGTGGTAATTACCACCGTGATTCTTCCCATATTTTTTGTATTTAGGAAGCTGAATTTCCTACCAACATGGGTTTTATCATTATAGTTTCAATAAAAGTGTAGTATTTCTTATTTTCCCAAAAAAACATGTGAATTATGGGAATATACTATTTTCATTCCAATCATGACACCACATCAAACACATTCATCCAAAGTACCAAGATCCCTAACAAAAATTATTTTTTTTAGAATTAAATTTTATCTAATACCCAAAAATTCATTTTTTCTTCTAGGGTCAACGATAAAACATGATGCATACATTTCTTGTTTTGTGAATTTTTATTATTTGGATATTTCAAATTAATAGATATTATTTATTTCTCTCGATTAATTCTCTATAAAACATAGTTTGATGAGTTCATGGAAAATATATATAGGAAAATATATTCTTAAAATTCACCCATTACATGTTTTAAATTTCTTTCTAATGCATAATATTATTAATGAATATCTACCATTGGTAATTTTCCTCTTGTAAATGAGAAAAAATTAAAATTATTATTTCATGCTTCGATTCCTACCAAATATATATGTTATATTATATTGTGTTGAACCATTGATAAAAATTTAATCAAATAAAAGAATAAATAAATATGGGTGGGAATTACCTCATGAAGGAATCAATATAGTGTTTTTCATACATTAAAATATTTTATGTTGAAATGGATAATATTATTTGATATATATTAAGATAATTGGGTGATAACTACCACAAGATGTTGTGTTTCAACCCATATATCATTTTGTTTCCCATTGGTAATTTATTTTCATTTCCCAATAATAAAATTATGTTCATGGATTCTAAGCGATCTTTTTTGAAATGAATTGCATTCTATGGTTTTTTATACATTGAATAAAACAATAAATATATGGTGGATTATTATACAATAAACTTAATATTAAATAATAATATTTTAATTTAAATCAATCCTAATGTGTCTTATCCTTTGAAAACATCATTTTAACATATTGAATGTTAGGTTATTCTTATACATCATTCTGTTGAACATAGGTTTTTCTACATTTTTTAAACCTATTATTTATATAATAATACCTAAAATTAACTATACGTCAAATTGATACTAATATAAAGAACCCAAAATAACAAAAATATATATTTCATCATTTAATATGAAAATTCAAAACATCTGTTACTAAATAATACCTTGGAGACTATAGGTTTTTGTTTCAAATATATTGAATGCATAACCAACATATTTTACAATTATTATTAATCACCTACCAAATTAATCTACCTTCTATAAGATACGTGACATGATTTCCTATATAACATAAGTATAAGAAAAGTGTGATCATAGAGGCATAGTGAGGTTAGAAAATATATATAAAAATTAAAGATTATAAGTGATCATAATATTGTCATGAGGGTTTGGGAATATAATCAATGTATACGATTAATTTAACACCATATGATTTGATGAGGTATTTACATTGTATCATGTAAACGTATTTTCATCAATAGCTTATTTTATAAGAAAAACCAAGTGTTATCAAAAAAGGATGAACTATTAAAATATAATTATTTAATATGATAGTTTCTATATAGCTATTACAATGTAAGGTATGAAAAAAATTAACTGAAATATTAAAATTTATTTCATATACATGTTTATAAAATGAATTCTTTTGTGTATAATAAATTAGAAATAAAAATAGAAAAAACTTGTACATAGCGAAATTCGTTTTCAGAAAAAACTATTTATATGTAAAGATATGTTTTTTTTCCAATAAATAAAACAATTTTTTTTTTGAAATTTGTTTTAATTACATATATATATTATTTTTTGTATCAAATTGTTAAAATTATTCTTATGTGTTTTTTAGGAATAAGGAAAGAATAAATACAATCTTATTATTAAAAACTATATCATTATAAAAAATTGTTCTGTTGCATCTTGAATAATTATTTTATTATTACTTTATTCTACTATTAGTGAATTTAATCAAAAAAATGAATTTGATTTTGATATAATTATTTCAAAAATATATTAGAGTGATTTTTTAATATTTTTCTGAAAGAAAAAATGTCCTTGTTAATAATGATATATAATGAATTTTATTAATAGCTGTGTTTTCATTAAAATAATTTCAAAGTATTGTATTATTTTAATATGTGTTTAAAAGAAAAATTAGCGCAAGTATATATTTAATAATCATGTTTATTTAATTTTAAACAATTTCATAAATAATTATTATATTAAAACATTCCACACATATTAAAATATTCTCTTTGCGAAAATGCTTTTTCATCACATCTATGGGTTTAATTTTATATTAACAATTATAAATTATGTAAATAATGTTTGAAAAAATTAATTTCATTCATTAATCAAGATTAATTTATGTTATATAATACAATCAACATAATTATTTTTCAAAATTAATATTAAAATGAGTTAAAATTAATTATTATTGTTAGCTTGAAAATGCAATTACCAGGGGATAAACTACAAATACAAAGGATATAATTAAATAGAAACATGTTAAAACCCTATATTTTGGCAATATATTTACCTTATAACCTATAATGCTCAATAATGACCCACTTTGGGGACTTTTGGTATGGGAAAAGGAAGGGTTAACATTATTCCTTTCCAAAATTCCTTTTATGTCATCTCCCCCACTTATAAAAAGCCATTCCTTTCCCCTATTAAAAATCAAAAAACCCCTTGTTATTATAAATCCATGAGATAAAAATTCATTAATAAACTCCCAAAATAATATATTGCATATTTTTATTATAAATCTTTCGTAAGATTACTTTAATATAAAAAAACTCCCACTATTAAAGTGGTGAAATTTTTATACTTTTGTTTTTGTTTTATTTATTATACTCTGTCGAAAAAATATTCATAAACTATTTTTATATAAATAAAAAATTATTTAGAATATAATTAGATCACATCTTATCAAGTTAAGGACCAATGGCCATCTCTAATTCCATCAAATGTGAAACGAAATTATCCATCATGTATACAACAACTACTACCTCCTGGACCGATGTGATTCTTTTCCATCACCAACACATATGGATGGATATAAAAATGCATTTAAATTTTATATACAATATTTATGAAATTATATTACATCTTAAATTTTAATATCACATCTATCTTATTACCATCAAAATAGAATAAAATAAATAACACCACTTGTTTGTAAAGTGGAATAGCATCTCCCGAACCGATGTGATGTGTTTCTTGTTTTGGTGTTATATGAATTTTAATAAGGATGGATTAAATTAATATGTATAATATTTCTAACACAATTAAACTTATGATATTTTTATTTCCCACATTCTTTACTAGTTTTTATTTAATGGGAATATGATAGCATCACTCATGTGTACGGTGGACTTCCTCCACAAGAAGTGATGTGACTTTTTTCACAATTGATTTACATGGAAGATAATAAGAATAATTTAAATTAATAAATGTGATATAAATGTAATCAAAATTAATCTATGAGGGTTACTTATTATTTAACTTCCATTCATACCATATTTCAAAAAAAATTTATACATCATTCATGCATATGTATGACCTACCATCTCCTAGAAGGGTGTATATATTTTTCAATGTCAAACATGTATCGAGTACTATAAATAATTTTATAAAGGATATATATGTTTTTTACATCATTGAAAAAATTATAGAGAAGTTTTATCATTTATCAATGTAAAAGGATGGAATATAACTATTTATGATGCTTCAACAGGTGTTCTCACAACGCTTGTCAATGAGGCGCTCATTATCAAGTGTTATTTATCTACATTATTCCTTTTAAAAGGAATATATTTTTCATCATGTCCACCAATGATGTCCGATCCTTGATCAAAATGGGAAGAGGGGACGTCAGTTCCTCCTTCCATTGATTCATACTTGGAGTTCGTCACCCAGTCTAGATCTCCCACATATAATTACTTCATGTTCATGAAATTCATTCCTATTAACATTTCCTTGCGGATTATGATAAATTACATTGATTCTATATATACATTACTAGTGGAAATTATAGGTAATCATCCTTTTATTAGCTTAGTATTCTTGTTGGGTATCTATGGAATTTATGGAATATCGAAACATTGGTCATCACTATTCTTCCTAATAGAAGAGAATCTCATAGAGGCATCTTGGGTGTGGAATAAAAGGCATCCCATGTAAATCATGATGTATCTGATTCCAAAATTATATATCATACAATATTTGCATAATAGGATTAAAATGTTTAACATGAGGGTTCAATTTTGGGTCATAATATTGGAATGTTGTTGTGATGGAAATAATTGATCAAAACACCTCAGGAAAAGAATATTATGCAGGTGCATCTCTTGGAGGGGTTACATAAATGTTTTATTGATTAATGTTTTAAAACACTCCCTTGAGTCTAATCTAGGGTTTTTCTCCAATTAATGGAAAATATCATACAATGAATGAAAATTCATATGTCGCATAGAGACAAAACAAGGAGTTGTGTCACTAAAATGGAATATGAGACACTATTAAGGATGCTCAATACACCCCTAGAGGTTGATCAAAGAGGTGAATCTCTAAGAGGGAGGAAACTAGGATTACAATTGGCTCAGATTTAACCTTGTGGATGGTGTCCTATGGACCCTATATATAAGATAGAGATTAAACCCCACATATATCAATGCCACATTTTAAGGTGAAATGACATGTCATGACCACGCATTTTAATGTCATGTGGTATGGACTATCATGTTGTGAAAGGATACACTGGTGAGGGATCGTGTGGGGGATTAAGCATGTAATATTCCCTCCATAAGAGGATTTCTATTGGTTTGATTTGGTGTGACTGTTATGTGTGAACATTTTCCGTGAACTACTAGGAGGATTGAAAAGTTATAAGGTGATTACACATCAAAGTTTCCCATAGGGACATTGAGGAGAAGCAGTCTCCGTGTGGGGAATGATCTTTTCATGATGTGTTAGCATAAGGAAAATCATGATTGATGTGGATGGGATTCTTGTTTTGGGCCTCAATGAGGCTTTCTATATATCACTATTCATTGGGAATCAAATCCCATGTAGTTTTAAATGGGATAGGGATTATACTTGAGGAGGCCCATGATGTTAAGCTTTTAGTTGTGGCCTACATACAAAAATAGGCCAATGGGATAGATGTTTGGGATTACACATAAAGGGGATTCCCGTTCAGAGGGACAAGACTAAGGATTATATATATGATTGGAAAAATTGAATAATGTTTGGGGCTTAAACCTAAGGCAGAGGCACAAGAAGTGGTTTGGGCGATGTCTTGTTATCCAATAAACTTTAAGACAAAATGATTCATTCTCACTGTGAGATACAATATAAGGTACTAAAAAAAATTCTTTTGTCATGGAAGATTCAACAACAATAGATGTGTGAGGTGTACACATTGATGTCAACTACAGATTAACTCATAAAATGTTGGAAGTATCTAATTATATTTGAGGAGGATATAATTCTTCATGAGGTAAGGTGGTATAGAGAATCTCCAATTCCCCTCACAAATAGAGGATCTTGTTCGTATGGCATAGGTTTATTCCATAGTTTAACATCATGTGTTCAGGACGTCGGTACTTGGTAGTTTTACATCTTGAATCTTGGATGTGGGGGATTCACTCATCACCAATTTGTAATACAAGCTTATAGATTAGGAAACCATAAGATGGGGATGGGATTGGATGTTCTAGGATTTAATGGTGTGGAGGAGTGGTTGATCATGATTTGCACATTAGCGTAACTCTGATAAGAATAAAAAGGTGTTAATGTACTTACACTAAGATAAAAAATGTCGGTTAGAGTCTTGGGCCTCATAATAAGTTATGTGGGACATAGAAATGGGTGTCACATGACATATGGGTACTCGAGGTGCAGCTAGAATGACTCTAGATGGGTTTTGGGGACATGGGAACTCAAACTACATGAATAAGTGTTAGAATAAGGGATGGAAAATGGATATACCTAGAAGAGTGGTTTAATAAATAATAGGGCCTCACATATAGAAGATTTTAAAATATCACGTCCTTCCTAATTATTAGGATATCCATAGTGGTTAGGGGATCCAAAAATAGTAGGGTTGATGAATCAGGATTACCCTACCTCCGGGTGATGTCATGGCTCATGGAAATAGTACTTCACAAAGTCATAATGCTTTGAAAATATTTATGTTCTCTATGGGGTCATCTTCTTTTGAGAAGGGTTATTGACTTACAAAAAGGAATCCCCACCATGGGTGGAGGAATTAAATAACACATTGAAGATGGATTCCTGAACCCCAATCAGCTTGGATGATCCATTATTGGTCTGGTTCATGATTTTGAAGTGCTTCATGAGTTGGGAGAAATTCATATGTTGAATGGCCAGGTTAACCATATTGCAAAAGATTTAATGTGGTGGGTATATATATTAAAGTGGTTTTGACAATCAAGGAAGTTGTTTGTGAAGAAATTTTGGGCATTGGAAATTTGTGTGGCTCTATCAGAATCAAGGAAGGGATCTATAACACTTCAGGTGTTTGCAAAAAGCCTTCAGACTCACAGAGGGACTCTTTCCTTCTGGGAATGATCACAAAGAACCATTATACTCATATAGTGGATATGTACATATTTTTCTGTTCAAGAAGGATGTTCCTAGATCGGTCTCTCTGTGAGCTCTGTATGATAGAAAAATAGAAGGTATTCATGAAGTGTAGTCTTTCAATGGATTTTTGGGATGTTTTGGGTCATATTTTCTCTTGAGCTACTGGGACATCCTTGAATATTCTTATGGGACATATTTCAGCACCAACAAATTCCCTAGGAAGAGGAAGTTAATATTCTAAGGGGGAAATGATAGAAATTTAAAATATTCTCACATTAATGAAGCTTGATAATGATGAGAATGTGAGATGTTGATTAGCAGTGGTCATTGGAGTGTTGGTTATCATGATCATGGTTAGGCTATTCTCTTATAAATAGTGAAGGGGGGGGGGGGGGTGCTAAAAAAGCACTTGATATTTGTGTGAATAAAATATGGTACTCCTTTTTCACAAAGATCTCTGTATATGTAATCATGCTCTATGAACACACTTTTTAGGAATCATACATTTTAATATGACATTCAAATGCTACATTATGAATAGGACATTGTGAACCATGTCTTCGTGAAGTGAGGACTACACAATAGAACATCATGAACCAGATCCAAGAGTAGGGTTCACAAATGGTCTAAAATAAATATAATAAAAAACACATAAGTTTCCTATCCAAATGGCCCGTCAAGATGTTTTTTGTAAATCATTGTGGATTCATCTCATAGGGTAGAGATAGCGAACAATAACATTATTGGGGAGTGCATTTGAGACTCCTCATACAAAGATTCATTCCTCATAATTATATTAGATTCTCAATGGGATTACAAATAGTTTTTGAGGATACCATTTATGGTTTCAGACTGAGAGATTATATCTTTACTATGATAGAAATAAGGAATGAGCAATCTGAAATGTTTAGGGGCTTAGTGGTGCTGTTCCAGGGGCACATGCTGCTATGGGGCACATACAGAAGGATCATACACCAATAATAGCAGGCAGTCTCTATAACCTCATAAAAACATTTATGGGGAGAATCACGAGGGTGTGTAATCCTCATCATAACATCATTCAATTCTCAAGGAAGGCTTAAGGATCCGTTGATGGAGTGGAATGATGACCTGGACTTGCACTAGGGTGGAAACTTCACATATGAGGGAGCATGGGTCTATTGGGTGTGCACATGAAAAAAATAGTTTGCAGTAGTACAGAAGAGGGTTGGAATCTATGAAGATTCATGGGATTCATAGTTTTATTTTAACCGATTAAAGGAGATTATGACTGATCCACTAAGAATATATTAATCGGAAACTAGTTCAATCCATCTAGAATACAAGGAAATCAACATCAGCCTCTATGTTCTCAATAAAATCTCTAGATTCCCACTCATGAGGGAAATTTATGATGAATTTCTCTATGTAAAGAATGTATGGGAAGACTGAGAGTAGCTATCAGCTTTGGAGAAGCCACTACTGGACCAATTTTAGGGCACCAACTGATATAATCCATGACTAGGGATGTACCCTTCAAGTAGTGGGTTAGATAATTCATGAATGAACTAGTGTTAGAACTAGATAAAGGATAGGAACTGGTAGATATTATTTTTATTATGAAAAAAAATGTCTTCAAAGATGTGAATGGTGCATGAAGGACTCCTTATAGATGATTATGGAGGCAAGACAATGGAAACTATAAGGATACTACATTATGTCCATGGCTTGACCCATAGTAAGGATATAAGGATTCTGTAAGACACTCATCCATGGTTGGATTCTATAGGGGAGGGATGTACACATTTGGGTGTGGCCTCGTACATTTATAATCAAAAAAAATTTGTTCATAGGGTGACATGTCAACCTTGGTGTCTTAATGTTGGCATATCTATACAATGTACTTTTTCATATCATCGAAAGAATGAAACTGCTACATGTGTGTTGGAAATTTCTCCTCATGACTAGTTTGG
The DNA here is from genome assembly GCA_963277665.1 of Viscum album. Lineage (NCBI taxonomy): Eukaryota > Viridiplantae > Streptophyta > Magnoliopsida > Santalales > Viscaceae > Viscum > Viscum album. The sequence goes on from OY728151.1 coordinate 427,929,112, forward strand.
CATCCACACACATGTAAGGTTATAAGTTCCCTAAACATATTTCCCCTCTTACGATAACCTCTTGATGGTGAATCTAAATATTCTTTGGAATTCTCCAATTTATGTTGGGTTCCGAGAAAGTGATAGAGAATGTTAGGTTGGTGGAGTACGTTATATTTCACCCCCTCTCCCTACAGACTAGTGTAGTGATCAATGAAAGTGTATGGACTGAGAAACATTGATAATTCCTCCTATCCTTTCAATGCGGGGCTCTAGTAATAATAGTTGACTGTAATTTGGTATTTTCGCTATAAAATACACATCGGTTTGCAATGCGATTTTGTTTCCAGAAGAGGTTTACCCCAAAGTCATACTCATTGGTTCATAATTAGTGCCACAGTTTCATGATGAGGAAACATTGGCTCATTTTCACGCATGAAGATGAGAAAATATATAAGTAGATGCCACCACCCATTTCTTCATATGAGATTACCAATGACTTTTCAAATGTATTGAAAAATTCATACACCCTATTTTATGATAATAATGCGAACTACTCGAGCTAATGACGGGGTGAGCCCTCCAATGTGGAATAAGGGATTAATGATGAGTAGAGGGTGTCATGGAAGTTGATTTGGTCTAGGGTGTTGGAAAATTAATATTGGACCAATTATTCATTGGACAAAACTTGTAAGAGCTACAAGGATATCAATATCATCATGAATGGGGCTCACGGTAAAGCAAAAATATGATGTGGGTGGGTTCGTTGTAGTGACCCCCAAAGAGAAAATCTATTGTATAGGGAAAGAGGTAGATTTATTTAATGTTACCAATGATTCAATGTACCCAAATTCATGGGAGGCAATGGAAATTAATAAGACAATTACCACTCCACGTGGGGTGTGGAAATACATTATCACTGATTGGATATTCCTCACCAGGCTTGTCCATGGACATGTAGTTTTCTACACTCCCCATGATAATGCGATGTAGTACATGTTAGAGCTAGAATATCTAATCTTCTCACAAGGTACCATGCATCCATTAAAAAATTTTATTATGAAACTATTTGGTATGTATTTCCCTTAAACCTAACTTATGAGCCTTATGATTGTGTTTTAAGGTCATGAATCACAAGACTCTAGTGGGAGTGATGGCTACTAGATCTCAGATATAGATTTGGTTTTCTACAGAGAAAGTAATCTCACTGATCTTTTCATTATTTATTTGCACTAATCAATATTAAATCACATTTCCTAATAATTTAACTTTTTAAATAATATTTAGTGCTTTTGAAGAATGGGAAGTTAATGATAGACCTCTAATAGTAGATGAGGGGACATCAAAACATGATGTGGGGTGCATGGGGACTCTTCCTAATGTTGCAGATGTGGGTGATCATCCAAAAGATCCCATTAATGAGGCACTGGTCCTGGAGAATGACTCAACGAAGACATAGGTCACCTTCCTAGAAGAGATTGTTTGGGATTCCAGGAAGGCTAGACAACCACAGAGTCATTACTGTAGGGGACTACTAAGACTATACCCTCACCGAAGGTGGTCGAGGATTGGTGCACAATAGGACTGGATGAAGTCTTAATTGCTATTAATCCAAAATAATATGTTATTAAAATGGTTTCCACTTGAGATGAAGTTTCCTTGGTGGGTATTGATATGATTCCCATAAATGGGATGACTAAATGGGTCATTGTGGATGACCCCATTATTGTGTAATTACAGTAAATGGATGCTAGTTTTGAAAATATGAATAGGGCTGTGGAAATGGAATCATCCACTATGGTAACTATGGAGGATGCATTGGTAATACCTACCCTAGAATTGTCATCACAGGTGGCTGAGGGTGACAGTGTGGAGTTTTTTCTATCATAAGGATCATCAATAAGAGCTGGGATGGTATAATCCACCCCTTTGATGCATCAAGTGGCCGATGAATCATCTGTCATAGGCCAGGAGGATGAAAAGTAATTACTAAACCAAATGATCAACTATTTACTCATAACTAGTGATCTACAACTAGATAACCAAGCCAAACAAATATTTGAGATACTTACACTTATGATCCAGCACTACTTATTTATATGGGTGATTCATTCCCAAATGTCACTAAGGATAATCGAGTTCTCCACCATAAGATATAAATGAGTGTGTTTAAATTCATCACCCGTATAGGGATAGTGAATCACCAACAATGGTGGGATTCTCTGCCATTATCTTATCAGTCTATAAAATGATGGCGTGGATTCTAAAACATTTCATGCATTATCATTGGACACCATCATCAAGAGAACATGTGCCGAATGGTTGGAGCATGACCTGAAAATGAAGAGTCATAAGTTTGAAATCTCCAAAGCACTTCAAAAAGATGGTAATGATATCGTACAACTATATGTGATGGTAATAGATCTTCTCATTGTTGATACCACTCAATATGATATCACTAGATGCCTCATGGATAATTTTGAAGCATGTGAGGAAAATGAGGATGTGATATGGAATGATGAGGGTGAGTTCTAAGAAGAGCAAGACATGTAGTGGATTGGTGATGACAATGTCCCCTCACAAGATGATGAGGAGAAAGAAGACCCTAATAAGTGGTATTAGGTATTCTATATCACTCAATTGGAGCTAGTTGATCTAGAGTGATTGATCACTGATTATGAGATATATGGGAACAATTTATTGAAGGGAGGATCCATTATGTGGATGGTCCCATAAAATCTAGTTTTGTGCATAATTTAAACATATTTACTTTCCTTATTGTTTTGACACAATTATATTTTTGATACTACCAACAACCATTCCCTAAGATCTTATGGGTCATTCTTAATGTATTAAACTGGGGGCGAATAAATAATTACCCTTTATATAGGGAGTTTTTAACAATCATCGAACATTCGGGTCTGCCATTATTGACTAACCACAGATAATTATTAGGGTCAGAGAGGATGTGTATATAGCACATTCCACTAACAATATCCAAATTACATTCCTAACATGCCATAGTGCATGGATGGGACAATGCCAAGGGTGTTGGATTCGACCCCCAAGAAAGAGAGTGGAAAGTCTGAATCATAATTCCAAAAGTATTTAACACAAGGAGAGTGTCATGTTATAATATTATAAATTCTAACCATGTTCAAAACACTGAATTTATAAGATTAACCTTTAACGGGGACAAATAAATGAGTATCAACCAGTGATGATGTTCAAAACATGTAACATACCTAATATAGCCCTCCAATGTCTTAAAAAATAATGGACCAGGATGGTTGGTGATCAAAAATGTATTAGGACCAAGGGTTAGGAGGTCCCTTCAAATAAGGAAAACTATGGGGATCTAAATAAGGGGCATAAGATGTTTAGAAATGGAGTGATGGAATGTTTGAATTTATTGAAACACTCTGGGAATTGCAGCTCCAATGATTAGGGTATAGGTGTAGTTATATTGGTCTGATCAGAGGAAAGACTAATCTTCTAGGGGAGAGTCACTTTGTATTAAGGGTGATGGATCAAAATTGAAATTATAAAGGAGATAACCATTATCATAGGTAGGGCCCTCATGTGTGGTCATCAGACGTAATCCATTTTTACGTCTTTTACTGTTGAAGATAGATATAGAGTTTAATGTCACACAAAAAGGATGGTTTGTGGTACAGTTTAACATCATATGATTAATATGAGAAAAAGTTCATTACAATACACATAGTTCAAGGTAGTATGTCTTGTACCTATTTTTAATATTTTATAGTCATGTTTCATGGGAAATGGGAAAACAATTTAATGTCATGATTTTGGGATAAAGATAGTTCTATTCCACGTGTATTTGTGCTATGTGAAGGGAATAACCACGAAGTAAATGAGATAAAGAGGATTGTGTACCACACATATTATAGCGACCCAATATTTTTACATAAAACATTTCATGATTTCAAGAATAATTAATCATCAGAGTACAAGACAAGGATTGATAAGTATAGTGTCTTGGAATACTAGGGACATATAACATAAAACATGGGATAACAAAACTTCTTTATTTAATCTCCATAAAGAGCTTCAAGCTTCCTTTGATCTCTTACATCCGCATAGGGTACCCTGGGGAACACATGAAGACATGGATGATCCTAAAAAGCCCAGTAAGGGAATAAACATAAGGATACATCTCAAGCACATGAGTTAAGAGGAATGACCTAATGATATCTAAAGCATGAAACTTATAAAATCATTTAATATAAGCATGGGATCATATAAACATGGAATCATATAAATGTGGTAGAATCATAAATCATATCTTTAGTACGGGTCAAGGCTAACCGCCAATCCCGTTTCACATCGCATCTCATGAGACTTAACCTTACCCAATGCATTGGAGCGCTATCTGGGCACACCCATCTCCACATATTCATAAATATTCTTTCCACATATATAATCTTGCCACATAAATAATCTCACATAATCAACCATACATAAACACAATGGTACCCATGGAAAGAATTGGGTACCACAATCATGACATAAAACATATCCAATTGGCGTATCACGAAAGAGTCCATGAAAGGAAAGGATTAGAACATACATGGAAATTAATAGGGTAAAATAGGAATATAACATGGTATTTTGAGTTAAATACGAGTGAAAAAATATTAAAAGGTAATTTTTGAAACATTAGCATTAAAACATCTTTGTGCGGTTTTAAGGAAAACACTCTAGAGATTTTCAGATAGAAAAGAGGCCATTATTTTATATAAAAATAGAATTGAACCAAGAAGGTTTTCATAATAAAAATACTGATTTTATAAATACAATGTTGTTTTAAAACATATGATAGAGTGCACTTGAAATTTGGGAAAAAATTTGGGAAGTCCCCTTAAAACAGGTTTTCTTATTGGAATGTTCTATGGAGGGAATCTTTCAAAATCATGTATATCTCTGAAAGAATGTGATGAAAGGGTCTTGATATGAGAATATTTTACAAATAACTAGAATTTATAATACTCACATAAATAGATAAGGTAACACCATTTTGAAAGGAAGATAAGGAAACCTGAAAGAACAAATAAGGTTCGGGTAGAATCCGTTATGAATTTATCAGCATAGTGTCGGGTGTACCCATGAGGTCTTGATGAGAGAGATAATGAGATTATAATAAATTATAACTCATGAGGGAAGTATGGGGAGGTTCTAAATAACACCCCATAATTTGGAATTTTACAAAAAAGTCACAACATAGAGGAAAATATTGATTAAGAGTGAAATAGAGAGGATCCCTTACCTTAATTCTGGTGGCGTTTTTCAATTGTTATTAATGACCTGAATTAAAATATTAGTATTATTAATTCATAGGTCTAGATACTCTTTTATAGGCAATTTATTTATTATAACCCATTTTATTTCATTCAAATAATTTATGATTAGTTATAAGGTTCAATTTCATTGTTTGAACTCATTTGTTTACTTGTATTTAAAGATTGGTTCACTTATATTCAAGTTTGGATTATATGCTAGATGAAAGTGGTTTTCCATAATTGATGTTATATTCTTCAGTTCATATCCAGGAGAGTACATGGTTTTAATTTTAATTAGGTTACTTAGAGTGATGTGGAATTATTATATAAATATAACCATAGTGATACCCGATTATGTTAATCGGCGGATTTGATTACAATGAATGTGTTTTCCGTTATTGTGCGTTTTTATGTTTTTTTCTTTCTGTCTTTCCTATTTCTGGTTCCTAGATGGGTGAATTTGTGTTTCTGTTTCGTGGATGGATCTGGCGGTTTCATGCCGCATTTTTTTATGTTCATGCGTCTTCGCGATCATGGGATGATTATGGTCCTCTTTGTTTCGAGGATGATGTTTTTGTGTGAGTGGAAGTTTCCATATGTTGTGATTTCTTCGGCCTCCACCGATGATCTGGTGTGCGACGATGATGTTTGTACCGGCGAGGTCGATGGATGCTAATGGTCTGTGATTTTGGTGATGACGACGGTCGACGGTAGACGATGACGGTCGATGGTGGCTGACGACAGTCGCCAGTGATGGAGTCGACGAGAGCCGGTGAACCTCACCGGTGTCCCAGTGAAATTGGGTTTTCCGGTCACATCGGGGGAATATCCCGAGGATGATGAGGTGGTGGCAGTTGATCCCAGGTTTCGAGGCGGCGCGTGGGCTCGCGGCTTGAGGTGTTACGCGGTTTCATTTGATGGATGGTTTTTTGAATTTTGGAATGTTTTGATTGTATCCTTGGGTCCCGACAACCCCTATAAACCGGCTTTCTGATAATGAAAAAAAATGTTTTCCAGAATTTGTTCAAAAGTATTACAGAACCAAAAAATAGTATATATATTACATAATAATCTGGTTAAACCATAACACAAATGTTTTTATGACCATAATTAGAGATAATAATAGAAATTGATAAATCGTTGTCCTTGAATGTGCTAAATTAGCACATCTCAAACGGTGCTTTCATTTCATTCAAATAAATGGGTGTGGGAAAGGAGAGAAGATAAATAAATACACCACTAGAATGAAGGAATTCCAGTACATTTATGTTACTGGATTTTTCATACTATTATGTTTAATAGAGGTGAGGAAGGAAATAAAAAAGAAAAGAACTTAAAAGAAAAGAATAAATTGTGAAGAGGAATTTACCTCTTGAGACTTCTTCCTTTGAGAACCACTTAAGGGAAGAGGTTTTGGTATTTTGAGGAGGCTGAGAGATTTTGGAAGTGGGGGAGGACCTTGGGGAGATATTTGGGCAGAATAATGGCAAGGCACAAATCTTGAGAGGAGTGGATAGAAGGGGGAATGAAGGGGGGTTTTTTATAGTGGAGAAGAGAGGGGTTTCCTTAATATAAAATTAGTTAGTTTATTATTTCCCCACAAGACAAGGAATAGTGAGTCTTGCAAGACCAAGAAAAGTAATTTAATAATTCAATACCGAACCAAGTAGCCTTACATCATCAGAACATCATCAATGACTCAATTAATCCATTATTTAGCATTTATTGTGAATTATCAGATTCTAGTATTCATAAAAAATTCAAGTATTTCAGAAAAATCCAAAAAATTCACCCTAACCATTTTTCGACATGTAGAATCCAAAAAATGAAGTCCATTTTCCAAAAATAATTTTCTTAATATGATTATTTTAATATTTAATTACAATAATAATTTATAATGAAAACATGTTTTAAAAAATTATTTAACTCATTCTAAACTATACGTATATTGTACTTCCAACATGAATATTATTTTTATACCACCATATGTAATGTTACTATTCATTAGGGTATATCACTATTCATAAGGTTATGTTACTATTCATTAGGGTAGGTTACAATACACCAAAAATTATTTTGGTTTTATTAGACTCCAAAAAACATGTTCAACACAGTCGTGTATATCAGATTTTTGAAATTCCAAACACAGAAGTGACAAACTTATGTTTAAAGGACACTTATCACTTAGTAGTTCATTATGTCGTGTTTTCATGTGATTTATGACATAAATATAAGAAGAGAATTTCCATTGAAAAACTTGGGGTCGTTACATTCTTCCCCCCTTAAGAAATTTCAGCATCAAAATTTCATTTTACATTCTAGGACAAAAACATACGTGGGTACTTTTCCTTCATTGCTTACTCCAATTCCCATGTTGATTCCTCAAAATTTTGGTTCCTCCAAAACACTATGACAAGATGGGTTGTCTTGTTGCATAGAACCTTATCTCTCCGATCCAGAATCATTACTTGCTACTCCTCATAAGAGATATCATCTTCCAACTACACCACCTCTGAGTTTAGTACATGTGAGGGATCAGGTATGTACTTCCTCAGGAGTGATACGTGGAAAACAACATGAAGTCATGCCATATTTGGTGGAAGTGCAAGCTGATAGGCCATGGCTCATATGAGGTCAAGGATCTCAAAGGGGAAATATACCTTAGGTTTAGCTTCCCTTTCTTCCCTAATCGCATGACTCTCTTCAATGGAGATATTCGAAGGAAGACTTTATCCCCAACGTCGAACTCCAAGTCCCTTCGATGGTTATCAGCATAGCTCTTTTTCCGACATTGAGAAGATTTGATGTGTTTCTGGATGACTTGATCCTTCTCTGTCATCTCTTGAACAAGATCAAGTCCAAGAAGCTTTTTTCCCCAACTTCATCCCAACATGTTGAAGTTATACATTGCTTTCTGTACAGAGGTTCATATAGAGCAATCTGAATACTCGAGTAGAATCTATTGTTGTATGAGAACTCAACCAATGGGAGATGTTGATCCCCTCCACCTTTAAATTCTAGATATCAATCTCTAAGCATATCTTCAAGCGTCAGAATATTTCTTTCAGACTAGCCATCTGTTTGGGGATGATAGGTCGTGCTGAAATTTAATTCAGTACTCAAAGCATGCTGAAGACTCTTCCAAAATTTAGATGTGAACCATGGATAATGGCCAGAGACAATTGAGAGTGGAACACCATGCAGTCTCACCCCTTCCTTCACATATAACTTTGCATGTTGTTCAAGAGAGATATCTTCCCTAATAGCGATGAAATGGGATGTCTTGGTGAGTCGGTCAACCACAACGCATATCACATTATTTCCCTTCGACGTCTTTGGGAGACCCATGACAATGTCCATAGTAACATTTTCACATTTCCACATGTGTATAGAAAATGGATGCATCAAACATTTGGATTTTTTTATCTCAACTTTAACTTGCTGACATACCAAGAACCTTGAAATATATTCCGCAATCTCCTTCTTCATGTTATCCCACCAGAAGTGTTCTTGGAGATCATGGTACATTTTGGTACTCCCCGGATGGATAAAGAAGGTTGAGCAATGTGAATCATTAAATATATCCTTCTTTATCTTTGGATCAGATGGTACACATAATCGTGTCCCAAATAATTCAACTCCTTCCTCTTCAATTTTGAAATCATAGGATTTCCCATTTTTAACAGCTTCCACCCTTTTCTGAATTTCCACATCCTTTCTTTGAGCAAACTTTATTTTCTCGATACTGGATGGTTGAGCAATAATTTGAGAAAGGATTGATGATGTTCCTCTCTTAATGATTCCGATGTCTATCCTTTTAAAATATAATGAGATCAGATCCCTTTAAATACTCATCATTGATAAAGATGCAGGATCCTTTCTACATAGAGCATCCACTACCTTGTTTTCCTTACCGAGATGGTAGTGGATTGAGCAGTCATAATCCTTGACGATCTCTATCCATCTTCGTTGGTGCATATTAAGCTCTTTCTATGTGAATATATATTTGAGACTCTTGTGGTCAGTATATATCTCACATTTTTCCTCATAGAGATAATCCCGCCAGATTTTTAACGCAAAGATCACATCCTCCAACTCCAGATCATGGGTGGGATAGTTTTGATCTTGGATTTTCAGCTTCCTGGAGGCATAGGCTACCACTTTAATATTTATAACTAGCACACAACCTAATCCTTTCTTAGATCCATCACTATATACATCAAAGAGTTCTCCACTTTAAGGGAGTGTGAGTACCAGCGCAGTGATAAGCCTCTTTTTCAACTCCATAAAACAGTCTTCACATTCCTGTGTCTAGCCGAACTTTACTCCCATCCGTGTCACCTTGGTCATTAGGTTTTACAATCGAGAAAAGTTCTTCATTAATTGTCGATAATACCCATCTAGACCTAAAAATCTGTGGATCTCCATTACTGAAGTTGGCCTCAGACACTCTTCAATTGCCTTCGTCTTGGAAGGGTCCATAGATATCCCTTTCTTGGTGATTACATGCCCCAAGAATGATACTTCTTCCAACCAGAACTCACATTTATTTTAGTTTGCATACAACTTCTCCTTTCGCAAAGTCCTTAACATAGTTTCCAAATGCTCCTCATGTTCCTCCTTTCTCTTGGAGTATATCATAATATCATCTATAAAGACCACCATAATTTTGTCGAGGTAATCTCTAAAGACTCTATTCATTAAATCCCTAAAAAGTTTTGGAGAAATAGTGAGTCCGAAGGGCATCACTATGAACTCATAGTGTCCATAACTCGTTCGCAAGGTAGTCTTGGGAATATATTCTTTCCTCACCTTTAGTTGGTGATATCCCAACCGAAGGTCCACCTTATAGAAATGACTGGACCCAAGATGCTTGTCGAACAAGTAATATATCTGTGGAAGGGGATACTAGTTCTTTATAGTGATTTTATCGAGCTCACGATAATCAGTACAAAGGTGCATTGATCCATCATTCTTCTTGACGAAGAGAACTGGAGCACCCCACGGTGAAGCACTCGGGCGTATAAGACCCTTCTCCATATTCTCCTATAATTGCTTCTTCAGCTCTTCCAGCTCTACGGTGACCATTCTGTAAGGTGTCTTTGAGATTGGAAGAGATCCAGGGATATGTTCATTTGAGAACTCAACCTCTCGGTCTAGAGGAAGACCATGAAACTCTTCGAGGAATACATCAGTGTAATCCCTCACGATGGGAATGTATTTAAGCATGATTCTCTCCTTTGTCTCTATCATTTGAGTTAGATATGCATGATCTTAAGGAAGCAATATCTACACTTGAGATGATGCCTCTAAAAAAGGTTCATCTTCCTCCTTTCACTTTTAAAGAATCGAAGGGTGCTTCGGGATGTGAAGATTAATCTCCCTTTCCCGAAAATTGATGTTGTACTTGTACAAAGATAGCCAATCCATTCCCAAGATAGCATCAAACTCCACTAAAGGAAGTGCGACAAGATTTGATGGGAGGTTCAGTCCACAAACATTAACCTTCGAGGAGTTATAAACCATGGATGAAATAATTTCCCCATTTTCTGTTCTCACAGATAAATTTTCCTCCAAATATTGAGGTGGTGTTTGAATAGTTCTACTAAAATTTCAATATATGAAAGAATGTGTAGAAAAAGAATCAAATAGTACGCTCGCTAATCTTGAATGAATAAAAAGCATACCTATCACTACATCATATTTCGTCTCCACCTCAGCAGTAGTGATAGCATAATACCTTCCTTGTTTCCGTAGAGGTTGTTTCTAATTGCCTCCGACAACCCCCAACTTAGGAAAATTGTCCGCATAATTCCCATGATCCTTGCAGTTAAAACACTGCACTACTGGTTGAGTGTTGATCTAAACCTTCCTTTCTTCTTCAACATTAGTGGGATTTTTCATATCCCTTCGGCGGTTCTTGGCCAGATGACCAAACCATCCACATTTGAAGCAATTCATGGTTCCCTTGAGACAGTCACCAAGATGCTTCTTCGCACAATTATTTCATAAGGGAATGTGAGGCTTCTTTCCATCTTGAGATTTGTTCGATGAACCACCCATGTTTTTCTCCATTATTCACTTCTTGTCACAAGGCCCATGAGACCACTGAGAGTCTCCAATATCCATATCATCCTTGAGGGAACAATGGAAAATCTCTTCATAGTTGTCGAAGTCTCGAATCACCAATAATTTTCGTAGACTTGGCTTTATTCCCTTAATGAAGCGATCCACCTTGCTTTCAGTGGTCATGACAAAGCCAGAGGCATACCTTGAATGTCTTGTAAAGTTTGCTTTATATTCCCTAAAGGACTCATCTTCCTTCTTCTTGAGTCCAAGGAATTCTCTTTCCATCTTGAGATGAAGGGTTTGAGGAAAATATTTGTTGAAAAACATCCTCTAGAATTCCTCCCAATCTATGGAATCAGTTTCCTATTAGGACATTGTATTCTTGATCAGTTTCCACCACTGATCAGCTTCCCCATCAAAATGATAGATTTACAGTACAACATTCTCTTCTTCCAAGCATTGGAGGACTGAGAAAATATTTTCAATGGAGGTAATCCATTGTTCTACGAGGAGGTGATCATAAGACCCACTAAACATGGGAGGCCTTTGCTTCATGAAAGATTATACAGCAACATGCTCATTCCTTAGAGGAGGGGGACATTCCACCTGATTCATGTTATTATTCTTAACTCAATCTAGCTGAGCAAGTACTTCCATGAAGTTTTGAGAACCTGCTTCCATCACATCATACATTTCATTAGGGAAATCATCACATTGCCAATCACATTGGTTGTTGTAATGTGTTCTTCTATTTCCCGCCATTAACTATGAAAAAAACATATAATTAGAGGTCTTTAATACTTATCTATTGAGCAGAAAAAAGAAATTTGAACATAAAAGTATGAACTTATGAAGAAAAGTATATCCTGACTTTTGATTCCGTAGGTTTCTATCTAGGTTATTCTCTATCTAATTCTTAAATTATATTCTTATAGGATTTTTTTCTCTTAATAATTGTTTGTACTAAGCATGTGAATCTACCAAAGCATATCCCTCTGGAGTGTCATAACCTAGAGTGCAGAAAGGCCCGTTATCATGCACATGTTCCCATTCGAGACAAGCTCAAAGTGGTGTTTTCGGGTTTTACCCCAAGATATATCTATGCAAGAGCCGCCTCTACCTACTCGTATCCAGACAGGGATGTATTTTCATAGTAAACCCCTTACTCTATACCCAAAAAAATTTGGGACTGTTTTCGCATAATTTGTCTAATCCTTAAGGTTCTCTTTAAGTTTATCTATTCCTAATCTCTATAAATAACTAGACCATACTCTATACCATGTATAGCGACCCAAGAGTTTTACATAAAACATTACATGATTTTATGCATAATTAATCATCAAAGTACAATCCAAGGATCGATAAGTCTAGTGTCGAGGAAGGCTAGGTACATATAACATAAAACATATGATAAAAAACATCTTTATTTAATCTCCATAAAGAGATTATAACTTCCATTGAGCTCTTACATCGGCATTGGGTACCCTGGGGAACACATGAACAAAGGGATGAGCCTAAAAATCCCACTAAGGGAATGAACATAAGGATACATCTCAAGAACATGAGTTAAGAGGCATGACATAATGATATACAAAGCATGAAACTTATAAAATAATTTAATATAAGCATGGGATCCTATAAACATGGAATCATATAAATGTGGGAGAATCATAAATCATATCTTTAGTACGGGTCGAGGCTAACCGCAAATCCCGTTTCCCATTTTAGTAAGGGTCAAGGCTAACCGCCAATCCTGTTTCACATCCATCTCCTAAGACTTATCCTTACCCAATGAATTAGAGGGATATCTAGGCACACCCATCTCAAAATATTCATGAATATTCTTTCCACATATATAATCTTTCCAAATAAATAATCACACATAATCAACCATACATAAACATAAGGGTACCCATGGAATGAATTAGGTACCACAATCATGACATAAAACATATCCAATGGGCGTATCACGAAAGTGTCCATGAAAGGAAAGTATTAGAACATAAATGGATATTAAAAGGGTAAATATGAATATAACATGGTATTTTGTGTCAAATAAAAGAGACACCATATTAAAAATGTATTTTTGAAACATTAGCATTAAAATATCTTTGTGCGGTTTTAAGGAAAACACTCTAGAGCTTTTCAAATAGAAAACAGAACATTATTTTATATAAAACCAGAATTGAACCAAGATGGTTTTAATAATAAAAATAATTATTTTATAAAAACAATGTTGTTTTAAAACATAGGATAGACTGCACTTGAAAATTGGGTAAAAATTTGGGAAGTCCCATTAAAACAGGTTTGCTTATCGGAAAGTTCTAAGGAAAGAATATTTCAAAATCATGTATATCCCCGAAAGAATTTGATGAAAGGGTCTTGATATAAAAATATTTTAGAACTAAATATAATTCATAAGACTCACATAAAAAGATAAGGTAACACCTTTTTGAAAAGATTATAAGGCAACCCGAAAGAAAAAATAAGGTTCGGGTAGAATTCGTTACGAATTTATCAGCATGGTGTCGGGTGTGCCCAAGAGGGATTGATGAGGGATAGAAGGGGTTTATAATAACTTATAACTCATGAGGGAAGTATGGGGGACGTTATAAGTAACACCCCATCATTTTTAATTGTACAAAAAAGGAACAACATAGAGGACAATCTCGATTAAGAGTGAAAAGGAGAGGATACCTTACCTTAATTCTAGTGGAGTTCTTCACTTTTTATTAATGACATGAAAAAACAAATTAGGATTATTAATTCATAATTAAAGAACCTATAATATATGTACTTTATTTATTATAACACTTTTTATTTCATTCAAAGCCTTTTTGATTATTTATAAGGATTAATTTCATTGTTTGAGCTCATTAGTTTACTTGGCTTTAAAGATCGGTTCACTTATATTCAAGTTTGGATTATATACTAGATGAAAGTGGTAGTACAGAATTGAAGTTATATTATTTAGTTCATATATAGGATATTACATGGTTTTATTTTTAATTAGGTTACTTAGAGTGATGTCTAAATATTATATATATATATATATATAACCATTGTGATAATCGTTTTTGTTAATCGGCATATTTGATTACAACGAATGTGTTTTTCTTTATAACTCAGTTTTAATTGTCCAACAGTATTATATAACCAAAAAATAGGATATATATTACATAATAATCTGGTTCAACCATAATAAAAATGGTTTCATGACAATAATTAAGGATAATAATAGAAATTAAAAAACCATTGTCCTTGAATGTGCAAAATTAGCACATCTCAAACGATGCTTTCATTTCGTTCAAATAAAAGGTTGTTGGAAAGGAGAGAAGATAAAGAAATACACCACTAGCATGAAGAAATTCCAGTACATGTATGTTAATGTATTTTTCATACTCTTATGGTGAACAGAGTTGAGGAAGGAAATAAAAATGAAAAGCACTTAAAAGAAAAGAAGAAATTGGGAAGAGGAATTTACCTCTTGAGACTTCCTCCTTTGAGAACCTATTAAGGGAAATGGTTTTGGTATTTGGAGGAGTCTGAGAGCTTTTCAATGTGGGGTAGGACCTTGGGGTGATATTTGGGCAGAATAATGGCAAGGAACAATTTTTGAGAGGAGTGGAGAGAAGAGGGAGTGAAGGGTGGTTTTTATAGTGGTGGAGAGAGGGGTTTCCATAATATAAAATTCATTAGTTTATTATTTCCCACAAGATAGGTAATAGTGAGTCTTTCATGGCCAAGAATAGTAATTTTATAATGTAATCCCGAACCAAGTGGTCTTACATCAGTAGAACATCATCGACGAATCAATTAATCCATTATTTAGCATTTATTGTGAATTATCAGATTGTACTATTAAAAAAATTCAAGTATTTCAAAAAAATCCCAAAAATTCACCCTAACAATTTTTCTATGTGTAGAATCCAAAAATGAAGTCCATATTTAAAAAAAAAATTTCTATATATGATTATTTTAACATTTAATTAAAATAATAATTTATTATGAAAACCATTTTTAAAACATTAATTAAATAATTCTAAACTAAAGGTATATCGTACTTCCAACATGAATATAATTTTTATACCACCATAGGTAATGTTACTATTCATTAGGGTAAATCATTATTCATAAGGGTATGTTACTATTCATTAGGGTAAGTTACTATTCACCAAAAATTATTATTTTTAATTAGACTCCAAAAAACATCTTGAACACAGCCGTGTATGTCAGATTTTCGAAATTCCAAACACAGAAGTGACAAACTTATGTTTAAAGGGCACTTATCACTTAGTAGTTCATTATGTTGTGTTTTCATATGATTTGTGACATAAATAAAAAGGGAATTTCCATTGAAAAACTATGGGTCGTTACATATATAATTATAAGGGAATAGTATACATCCTTTTATATATTGAATAGATCTATGTTCATGCCTCCAGAACTACTTGGAACACTTGAGTCACGCTCGGTGTAGGAAACAAGAAATGTAAGTGATTTTCTAGACACGTGCGAGATCATAATAGGAGTTACACCAGTGTTATTGAAATTTTTCTACGATATAAAGATGTTAAAGAAGGAAAATCCATACATTTGGGATCTGGATAAAGATGATAACATGTGAGTAGGGATTGAATATTGACTATGTTTAAAACATGGGGACCAAAACAATTCTATTCAGCGATAGAGTGAAAAAATGAAATATTAAATGTTGACCAAGTTAGAAACTTATAATCCACTATTAGATATCAGATATCCACTATGAACCTAGCTTAGAAAGGGATGTGATAAATTATTACATGAGACTTTCATAGTTATGGGGTATGTTAAGGAATTATGGAAACCCAAATTGAGAAAGGCTTGATTTGTGTAATGTGT
The DNA here is from genome assembly GCA_963277665.1 of Viscum album. Lineage (NCBI taxonomy): Eukaryota > Viridiplantae > Streptophyta > Magnoliopsida > Santalales > Viscaceae > Viscum > Viscum album. Next base: position 427,945,344 of record OY728151.1, read on the forward strand.
TTTATTGGAAATTGGGATTCAATATTGGGTGGGGAAACACATATAGAAAATGGTCATGATGCTTGGATAAAGGAAAATATTATAAATTCATGCTTCATTGACTGTATGGGTAATTTTCTCTCCTAAGGTATTTTTATGGAAAATAAGTGTTAAAAACTTGTTGGGAATAGGGCCAATGCAGTTCACCTAACACATACATAACTTATGATGAACAACATATAGTTTAAAGACATAATTCATGGACCAGAATATGGGATAAGAGGCTAATGGGTGGATTAATGTTAAGCTAAACCCTAAGAAAAAAGTTTAGGGCATCTCTATGTATCACATAGATATTGGTATAAAGCATTATGTAGTGATGAAACACATCATTGTGAGAGAAAAAGAAAAATAGGGGTGATCCTCTTTGAAGAAGAATTAGGGAATATCATAGTTATTGTGGGGATTCCCTTGTTTATTGAATGGGGTAAATTTTTTTAACAATCTCATTAGTATCTTATGACGAATCCCAATATTAAATGTGGTATAATCATAGTTTAGCTTCATCTTTTGATTATGTTAGTCTATATAGTTTAAAGGCGTATAAGACAGACTATAGGGGTTGCAAGATTTATAATATCATATTTCATAGATGTACTAGAAACAATCTATAGTCATGTGGCCTCAACCATAGGATATCAATTAGATTAGTGTCTTAATTGTTGGAACATATGTTGTTGTCATGAATAGACATTTTCACATCAGTGTTATGATAAACATGATGTGAATGACGAAAAATGTGTCCCCCAACACAACACATATTTTTGAGATGAATTCTATAAACAGTTTAAAGTCATGTTTCTCAGAATATAGGATATCCGTTTATTTTTATGGAGTTGGAATATATAGAAGTTTCAAAATTTGATATGTGTAGTGTAGTGTCATGATGAAGTTGACTTGAATGTGAAACAAGGAGTTCTACACTTCACAACATATTCTTTAGAACTCTCACGCAAATAGTATAAGTTCATATAGTCTCAACCATGGTTAAATGGGTCATTAAAATAAATTCATGTGATGTGTGAGTTTATAAAGGACGTGTATGATCTAAGGATGTGATTCCCCATGTGAATAGGTCATTACTTCTGTTAAGCATAGTTTAATATCATACAGTTAGAACCCTAAGGGAGATCTATTTAATTACATCACATATGGATTGGGAAGGGTCAATTTATAGAGTTTCTATGTGTCGTGGGAGATGCATAACCCCAAATAAATATGGCCATAGAGGCTCCTATAATACACGCACACCATGAAATAGAATGTGTATTATTTAAGGTTATAATACATGGATCATGACAAAGTGCAAGAGGACAAAAAATTTGTTTGTTTATAGTTGGGTCCAAATTCACAATGTCTAGGTGTCACTATAGATCACATATCGATGATAATCAATCATAAGGAGTTATAGAACACATCGTATTTGGGTAATATCACTTGTGAGGGAGATACTCTTTTGTGAGGGAACTGATTCATCCATTTATCATTGTAAGGAATCCAAAAAAATCAAGGTAGGTTTGCATTTTTCTATTGTTATTGGTGGGTGTTAGATTTTAGTTTTCTTATTTATTATAAGGGTAAAGAGTCTCCATTGAGTACATTTATTTTAGTTTTATGACAAACCTAATGTGAATGAGTTCCATGGATCCCCAACACCACACAACACATCCCCAATAAAACTCACATATAGATTTTGTTTTCAAATGCTTATAAATGATGTAAATGGTTTAATGTCATGTTTCTTGGAACATCAATTAATGGATTAATTTCAAAGTGTTTTTACTATGTGGTGAGTTATCTAAAAGTGATATACATGGCGTGGTGGCATGAAAATATTTATGATAATGAGGACCATGGAGGCCTTCACACCATGTATTCATTTCAAAGGATGATTACATACAATTTTAAATCATAATTCTAGGACTGTGATTCCAAGTATAAGTTCAAGGAGTTCATATCATGGGGTTCATTGTTAAAATCTTTTTAATTCAGTCCATGGACTACTGAAATAAATAAATATAGTATGGGTGATTAAAAAACATGATATGAGTGAGGGAAAAGGTAGGCTAGTGGTACACCCCATATTTCTCAGGACACATGTACACATTTGAACATCCTGATTCAAGCAATTTAGACTCTTAGTTAATGTTCATATATTTGTACCCTGATGTATATAGATTATGATCATAATGAATTGACCATAACTGAATCCAAAGGGATTAATGTTTAAGAACATGATGCATGAATCAAGGATAATGTGTCTTGGCATCGCTACGTATCCCATATAGATGGGAATTAAGACACATGTAGTTTATAAAGGGAACCCTCCCTATATAGTTCCAACATGTACATAAGAAGGGGACATTTAAGTTTATTTTTATTGTGTGGATGGAGAGGGATGAAACCATTCAGTCATCAATATGTATCATATGTGGAAATTTATCAAGTAATATGTAGTTATTGGATATATTATGGAAGATGAATAATTCTGAGAGAGATGTTCTCTTCGGTGAGATTAGCATGGTGTTATTCAGTTTCTAATATTGTTTCCATGTCGATAATTGTTACACAGTTTAACATTAAAATACTAGGATATTCATTGTAATTCAGTTTGGATTCATTCAACAAAATATTTGGTGTTATACATTTTTTATCCATACAACTCATACTATGACATAGTTCATTTTATCATCATGAAACTATGATAATAATGTTATAGTTTATGTTTATGTGACATGACCAGTCCATGCAGTACAACACCTTTTCGTTAGGTCACTGATGGATGTGATGTTTAATGTCATTGATCATGGATTATGGGTATATACAATTTATCATCATACGTATAGGATGATAATGTCATCATTTATGGACATGTTATTGGATTGGTCGACATAGATTAATGCCGTTTGGTAAGGATGATAAGAGATCCTCAGACAATGTATAACTTAAGAAACTTGAGGTTGGTTGGAGGAGTAATATTCTATTTTTCCATTGTTATCAATTAATATTCAACATTGGGGTAGACCATGTGAATGGTATAAGGTCCTCCCCACATCATCTCCAACATTGGTGGCTTCCATCCAGGTATCACCAACATTATGATAGCCAGTGTAATGTCACCCTGGTGCAAAGAGGGGAGGAGAACCTCCTTATTTATTTCTCTTGGTATCTTGTTCATGTTCCTCCCTATATTATTCATGTCATTGACCCTCTTATATTTTTGGTATTCTAGATGATCTTTATGGGAATTGGATACTCATTCCAATATATTATGACCATAGATGGCTATTCAGAGAAATTAAAACCAGATATCAATGGGAAAGGGTTTCAATATTATGTAAACTTGGGAATATGGAGTCTCCAATGTGTAATTTTGATTCATCCTCTAATTTTCCCAGAGTTCATTGGAGATATTATCTACCAGACTCTTCTTTTTTTAGCCAATCCTCTTCTAAAAAAATATTGTTGAGGGTTTTATTGAATGCCTCGATATATCCATTATGATATTCATGATAGTGGTAAGTATAGATGAAATAGATATTTTATTGGGTGTATAACATTTTATCCTACATTAGATGCATGAAATTGGAATGAATGAGTCACATATGACACCTCTTGGAATAATCTATGTATTCGGGTATTAAGATGGACCATAAGGAGACTAATCATTGAATGTGATGTGAGATCTTCAAACCCACCTGATAAGCCCCAAAAGACCCAGTGTGAGCTACAAGTAGGAATTGAGGAATCTTATCTCCATCCACGAAATAGAAGTTAATTCCATCAAACATAAATAGGTAGTTTGTCTTCTCGATTTTAGGCCCAATAAAGATGGTGAATTGTGATGTGCACTGATAGATTATCTCACATTAGTCACTATTTGGTGGATTTACTCCACATTTTGGACACTCAATGAAATGGGTGGTCCAATCAAATACCTCTTCTAGTGTGGGTGGATTTTTAGGTACCTATGTTGATGAACCAACAGTTATATTGTTTACCTACATGCGATCATCATCATATGAGGTGACATGGGTGATGAATCTCTAATGGAAAAAATGGATGAACATGTCATCCTTTTTAGGACTTTTAAGAGATTCACCAAGACTGGGTATAAAATTTGCATAACCATTTTGTGATTGGGGAACATGTGTCACTTCTAATTGATAATAGAACCGAAATATTAACTTGAGAGTGCACATTATTAGGGGAACGAGTTTTGGATTCCTAATGATATATTCAAAATTAATTTAATTGATTGATACCTTAGAATATAACATCATATTAAAGTGATGAACATTATTTTCAGTAGTAATCATAAGTCCAGCAATGGAAACCTGATACTCTTCCTCATTATTAGTGCAACCTATTGATAGTTGGAACATGTGGGAAAAACATCATGTGTAGGGGTAATGATGATGATCACTACACCTACTCTATTATGATAGGGATTGTTGATCCATCAGTTGGTTCAGATTTGGGAGGCATAATAGAAATAAATATGCCAACATAGAATTGTCAAGTCCACAAAAAGGATGGAATCATCATTGAAATTGAAATCCAATTGTGATTATTCTAGAGATGGTTGGGAATCTAGGAAGATTTCTAACACCTGACCTTTCATGGCATTCATTGAGTCGAACCTGATACTATAATACTAGTGGATCACTATCAATTTCTCTATAAATACTATTAACATTAGAAAATTCAGGGTATTATTTAGCTAATCCAAATAGGATACAAGTTCTATCTCATGATTCTGTAAATAATTCCACAACATCTGCTCTGTGAAAAAAAGCGTGGGTATTATCTTCAAGGTAAGAGGGTATAGGTTGTCTGTATTGAGGATAATGAACCTAAGATATTATAATATATTATTTCATTCTTTAATGATTTACTGGGTGAAAAGGTAATCATGGGATCTTTCTAGGTAGGTATTATAAATGAAAATAGGCCTTCCTATGATGGGTGGCATAAGAACTAAAGGTTTTGGTAGATACAACATTATTTCCTCAAAATTGTAATGACACTCTTCATCCCATTCGTAGAAATTACCTTTCTGTATGAGCCTAAAAAATATCTTACAATTTATGGATAGATTAATGATGAATAAACGTAAGTAGTCTAAGAGGCCTTGATGGCCTCAAATCTCTCAAAGGTTTCTCAGTGGAGGAATATAGATAAAGGACTTATTCTTCTATAGGTCATTTTCAATACCTCTATATATGACATAGAATTAGAGAAACAAAACACAGGTAACCCTAAATACAAATTTCAATGGATTTATCATCAACTTCTAGGGCGAAAAACTACAAACACTTTCAGACGATCACCAAGATAATCATGACGCTGATGGGATTTTACCGACAAATCATCTATGTATCATTCTAATAGGTTCCAGATAATTTTTTTATTATGAGGTTCTTACCTCACTGATATTTGGACCATGTTTTTTCATAGATAGGGGAATTACTTGATAGAATAAGGTCTCATGCGGTGCTCTAGAGGTGGTAGACTACTCACCTTTAGGTTAAATCATTATTTGATTGTATCAAGAATATCCATCCATGATGGAGAAATCATGGAACCCTACTATGGAATAAATCCATAGCTCCACACTAAAAGATATAATCATATGTGTATGGTAGAATTTGATATCCTAAAAGATGATACATACTCTAATATTCCCATTCCTCTTCTTTACTGAGATTTTGTTGGAATGATACTAGGGGTACTAAACGTCCTGGAATAATTTGTTTTTCGTAATCTTATCATCTTCAATGCCAACCATGTATCCATTAGATGGGTTTATATTTGTGTGAGGTTACATGAACCCTCTATGATTCACTATTAGTCCATAATAGTGGATGTTGACTGGAGTTTGTAGTCCTTGAATCTCACCACAACACTAGGAAATTAAATCACGACGTTGCTTTACAAAAGCCATATATTCCTACCTTTCCTCTAGAGGAATGGTTGTAATGATAAACATTGGCCTCTCATCTTCCATAGTTCCAAGGTTCACCTACAGGATCTCATCTATAGTGAAGTATATTCCCTAATCGAATGTGGGAGGAGCTTCTACCAAATCATCTTTATCATATGTGTCAAGGGAATAAGTAGGAGGAGTTTATTCATCTTGGTCGACTAATTTTGGGGAACTCTTTCTCCCACTTTCGAAGATGTTTAATCTCTAATAGGGGACTCATTTGTGGAAATAATGGTAATAGAGGATTTTGAACTAATTCCATCTGACTATGAACCACGGTGTCCATTTTTGATGTCAATGTAATGGTGGTAGGTCTGTTTCAATCACTACAACCCGACTATATAGAAGAAGTGGGTGTGAGTCATAATGGTCGACATGGGACGATCAACTTGACACTTCATAGGTGTATGGGTTTCTGGAATTACAGAGGTTCAGACTCTATAGTGGTATAAGGTAATCTCCCAAAGATCCTTGTATATGAGGACACAGTTCCCTTTCCTCCCATTAATGTTGAATTAACTTCCCATATATGGTGTTGTGGTTTCCCACTAGAGGATCAGGAGGATGAAAGTGTCATTAATGATTATACATGGGTTGGTTGCAATAGTTGAATGCTCATCCTCATTGGTGATAAATTTCACGTCCTTTATCTTATAATATCAAGATTCAAGATAATAGTCTTTACCAGAGTTTAATATTCATTCATGACCTTGAGTAACACATATTCCACCATTGAGGGAGTCCTTGAGGAATTAGTGATACGAGTAGAGAAATTCTACAAGAATATAGAGACAAGTCTTACCCTAAAATGTGTGGTAGTTTTTATCATATGATACAAACAAGAACTAAATGATTTCTAAAAATCCTCCAATTTGGGTGTTCAAACTAATCATGGAACATGGCCTCCCTATAGTTCTATCATAATCTCAAGACAGCAGGTTAGAGGGGGACACATATACTTTAGTCAGACCCACCTTGTGGTGCATCCAATTTTGGATGAGATTGATTTCAGAACCTATGTCAACAATATATGGATGTACTTACCTGACATTGAAATGGAATGTTATATACAATGGGTGTATGTTCCCTTTCATGATGGAGACCTCATGTTATTTGGATAATGAGATGATGGATTGGATCTTTTCTTGGTCAACCTCCATGGCTTAGAAATATTTTTTTTCTTCTCCTCTATTTCAAAATGGAGGGGGATCTTCAAATAATTTTTGAGTGCCTCACACAATGATTCTAAAAGGAAGAGATCCTAAATGATTGAAATCATTGAAATTATTCTTCATAAATACATTTTCGTGATCTACATCCATTCCAAAAACATGTTTCTTCTTGAAGGGGATTGATCATTAGTAGTAGGAATAACATGCACTGATAGTTACACAAGTAGATTAAGCTATTGTTTGAAAAATATTGATATAAAATATATAACTCACCAAAAACAACAATTTTATGACATTAAACTATATGGGACATGTCTGTAGCTAGGTATGGATGATTTCAATTTAGCTGTGTCCATTTCTCCAACTTAATTTCCATGTTCAACTGTAGCAGCATTTTTAACGGAGTAGATCGGGGGGACTATTCCAACTGAGCTATGCATAGTACTCTCTTCCTAGTATTGTTAGAAATCCTGAATTTTCTTGAAGAACTGTCCAATGAATTATATATCCTCACATGTCCTCAAATTCTTCTCGGATGGCTTCGACAAGGGGTACATGAAATACTTTCCTGATATTACTCATCACTGGTGATAATGAAGAGATCTACCAAATCAACAATACTAATAGGTTCGTACTCCTCATAATCTTTAGAGGGGTCACCAAATTTAATTTGACCCTAAGAGGGATTCCCAACCTTGGATCCACGAATTCACTTACTATGTGGGATGGATCTTGTCCCAGTTAAGGACCCTTCTATCCCTTACGTTGTCGTTGCCCACTCTTCTGTGAAGTGGAAGGCTATGAGGTGCATGTAAAAGTGGTAGCTAGAGAAGTTGTGATGACATATAAATGTTTTGGTCTGACTATGTACGAACAATTAAAACCATGAGCATGATCATTTTCCCTAAAATCCGACCATTAATATTACTTTTATTTTCTCATGATAGGAAGCTTTTTTCCATTCATCGAAACCTTCAATATCATTATAGAGCTTAGCGGAGATGTGTGCCACCTATGCAAGGGCATTTCCCAGATTCACCAAACTATTATCCACATGATTATAGAGGCAATACATAAAAATATATTAATTCTATATGGTATTTCCAAGGATTGTATTATAATATAAGTTGTCAAGGAAATCAGTAATATTGACATCATTGGACTTCTTTCACTATTACAGCTTAAGTACCACTTGTTCTAAGGCACGTTAGAAGTAAATAGAAACATGTTAATCCTTAATATAATTTTTTCTGATTTCTCCTGTATACGAAGGTAACTTTGGGATCTTGACCCTAATGAGGGGCTACATCTTGACAAGTGGTTGAAGACACATTCTCTCATCAAGGAGGTTATGGTTGAGGAAATGGTGTCATCAAATTCTATAATGGAAAACGTTATTCATGGTGAGGATGATGTACTAGGACAGAATGTGCCTAGTGAGGCTTCTCTCATAATAGATCTCTTGGCAAGGGAGCCTCTACCTATACAAGGAAATATTTCTCTTCCTTGGTATCTTTTCATATATGATATAGAATAGGAAATTGATGGGACTTCTTTGATTGTTGAAAGGCTTATCCTAGGTGTGGATATTCGTCTTAGAAATTCGAAAATCTATCTATAATGATTTGAGTGATGTCGGTAGAAACCATATCAGTCTTAAAATTCCACAGTCATATCATTAATAGATACTCTTTCCTCGACATCTTATTAGGTGAATACGTCGGCCCATTCAACCTAGTGAAAATGTCTATAAAACATTAATCACACAGTTTTATGGAATTGAAGAGGTCAATAATGATTTTCTTTTAATTGGTGGAGCTAAAGTAGTAGATAAACTACCTATAGAGTTCTTCCCAATTGAGAATAGACCTGAAGGTTAACTGGATATAACCAAAAAATATAGGCCCTTAAAATGTTTGAACCAAACTTCATATCATGGAGGCCTCCTGCTACTCTTGGATACCATACATGGGCCCAAACTTCATGATGAAGTTGAAAAAATTGTATAGTGGGGTGCCCATCCCATTGAAATAGGAAACTCTATGTTTTGAAAAATCTTGGGGTTCTCGCATGTTGTACACCCTTGATGGTTAATACATTCCATATGGTGGGATTTCCCCCTATCAAGTCTCAAAGGGATATAAATAGACTAGTGAGAGAAGATATCAAATCATCTTAGCAGGGTTTCTTATCTGGATGTGGATCCACAACCACTTGTGCATTGAGAAGCTCATCAACCCTATTAGAAGGATCTTCCACTCATGGAGTGTCTTGATCTAGGTCACATAAAAGAGTATCACACTACTATGGTGGACTCAGTGAATCATATATCAGACACTAGCCATACACCCCCAACTATGCTCTATTGGGATTTCTAGGATCACTAGGAGCCATTAAGATCAAATGGTCAAGGAAAAATAGAAATTTCACCTTCATACCCAATGAGGGAGGGATAAGAGTATGTTTAGGATCTCCATAATCCAGTTGTCGAATGACAAGAATCTCATCTATGATGCTCTTTTAATATTCTACCTACTAAAGTAAGGCAGTGATTGTGGGATAAACCACTTTATTTTATGACATATCAAGTGCATTTTTTGGATTGATATATAATATTCCCTAGTTGGTGTTGCGATTGGTGGTAGATGATATAGAGGGATCCCTGAGATTGAGTTTAATCCTTTTTAAGCATGTGAGGACACATTTGTGAGGGACCTCTTCGTGTTATGTTACCCCATGTGGCATATTCTCACTACTAGATCCTTCCTCAGTGTCCCCATATTTCGATGTCTCATGAAAAATAATGTTTTCAATAATGATACCCAGAGATAGATCCCTAATATTACCATCTAGGCCAGGCTGACACATGACATGGGTGAAGTGAAGCACAATATGTCCCCATAAAATTGTCCTCATCCCCTTTATAGAAGGAGCAGTTGATTGGTTCAAGGGTTGATATGATTCACAAGAATCATATATGTTTGAGGAATCATCTTCCAATATATACTAGAAAGTTGGTTGGTTGGCTAGGTGTTGGAATATTTCTGGGGCAGAGAGATCTGGAGAGTAGATACATGACATATTTTGTTGAGTAACATCATCTTGTGAGTGAAACATTTCATAAAAGTATTGGTCTCTCTTGAACTAGAGATCTAGGTCACCAAATTTGGTTCCATCAACATAGGGTATGTAAAGTAAGTCTAGTATGTTGGTGGATGCATGGAGGTAATTGTACAGGTTGGATGGTACACCTCAGCATGTGGAGAAGAACGGTGGGAAGTAGCTGGAAGTGTTGAGGATTAACATGTAATATCCAGGGTTTCCTTTTTCATGCCAATTAGCCAATAGTGATGGATACCAAATTACAACATCCACCTCTATTGTACCATTGTAATATAAAATAGAGATGTGGTGGAGGGTTATTAAATTCATCTTTAGCAAATTCAATTCTGAGAAGATCAGCTAAGAGGGTTATATAAGGGCCTCAAAAATGGTCATACTTTGGCTTTATAAACATGTCCAAAAAATAGTGGGTGAAAAAGAATGAAAGGTTGAATGGTTTCCCTATAATCACTGATCGAATAAGAAACAAATCATGTAGGGATACATTTCCATTTATATCTAACCTTGTGTTGAAACAAGTTGTATGTTTCTTGTGAACCAGACGATGGGTAGGATTAAGGATCATGAAGACTTTAGAAGTTTGGTGGACATAGGCCGGGTCTAGATAGGAAATTATTTCTCAAAATCCATATAGATCACATGGTTTTAGGTTTAGGCCATCTTGATATACTCTATATTCCCAACAAAGTCTTCATCATATATTCTAGAAAAATTGGATTACTCTGATAATTGAAATCTATAATGGAATTTCAAAAGGTGAAACTTAAAGTCACCTCTACCCAATGATAAATTACAATTCTCATCCCTGTAATACATGTTGTAGTAGAAAAATGTTGTAGAAAAGTCAAGCATGAGTTCCATAAACATAGTGTTATGCATTTCATGTTCACTATTGATGCGTCTATGGTCAGTAAGTCATTGAATATCAACGGATATACCCAAGGACTCAATGTGGTGTGGTACAAAACAATGATTCTTGTTATCCTCCAGAGTGACTAGAACTTGGAATCTATTAACATCTTTTCAGATAGAAAATTTTATGTGAGTACCTGGGTGTTTATAAAAATCAAATGTATGTGAATGTTTGAATGATTCCCTGATTATTTGGATGGACTCCCTAGATGAATCATAAGGACAAAAAATATATATTTAACAAATAAAAAATTGATAGTTATACAATTTAATTTACAATATGAAATTTCAAAATATCATATCATAGACTATGAAATTTTAAATGATTCCAAGAAAAATTTGGTAGTTTGGAATAATTTTATGGGGTGTGTTTTTGTTTCAATGTTATATAAAAAATGTATAAAAAAGTTGAAGAAAACATTAAAATAAAATCCAAAAAAAATTAAGTAATGGGGTAGGGGAATCAGATGGCTTCATTGGCCTAAGATAACGAGGAGGAGGAAAAGGTAATGAGATAGGGATAATATGACATAGAATTGGGGAAAGATATGAATAAGATGAAGGATAATACCATGGAGTGTGATATGGAGGAAGTATAATGAGAAAAGAGGATTCTATTGAAAAACATGGAGAAGAATAATGGTTTTCATGGTTTGGAGGAGGAAGTGTCGCATAATTTTGTAGTGAATGGTGGGGGGTCTGTTTATCATGTATAAATATTTTGGTAATTTTGAAGGGATTAATAGTTAATTTACCCATTATTTTTAGTCGTTCGGTAACCGTATTGAATCTACTAGAATGGGGATCCCTCCCACATGATTAAATGACATGATCTAGATAGTTGACACAGTCCAGATATCCTGCCTCTTGAATGAGGTTCTTTCAATGTTTGGTTAATTCAGAATATTTGTTTAACCATTCATGTGACACAGATTTTTTTGACGACATTGACATTACCCTATTCAATGAAATTTACCCCTTTAAAATCAGATTAAATTCCCACAACTACTTTAAAAGGTGATTTTAGGTTTCCATTGGACATATAAATATTACATTATAGAAATTCGATAATACATCTATCACACTGTATAAATACAACCACTAAAAAAACAAAATGGAAATCACACTAAACATGATCCCCTAACGAACAAAAAAATGAATAATTGTTTTCATAAAAAATTTTGGGTTACCTCCGAATTAGTTATATTTATAATGTCTTCATATTGAAATAATTGGGCCTCTTGCTCACCTAAATTACATGGTGGAGAACATTCCCACAATGTATTCCAATTGAAATCAACTTTTAAGACATTGTCCATCAACATTGGATCCTCTTCCATCTTGGCCACCACCTCCACCATACCGTGGTGGAAAACCAAGGTCATTTAAAATGGTCTCAACCATCAAAACATCATTTTTCATGGGAACCATGTCAACCATGAGTTGAACAATAATACCTAATCGACATGACGGAAATAGTTCTTGGAAATCAAGTATCCATGAACATCCTTCTTCATCTCCTTGTAGAGCTTAGAATTATTATATGCTTCCCACCAAATCTCATTTAACTTGGAAACATGGATTTTATGATTGTCTTTAACATCATTTAGAGCATAGTTCTACCCCATAATTTCCCAATATTATTTATGTTCAAGCTCCATAGGAATGTTACATGTCCCTCTATATTTTTATCGAAATGGGGACATTTCCAGGGTGTTATTAATTAATTCCGATATGACCATAAATCATCATCAAGCTTGTTAGACCAATATATTCATGATACTCAAACATTTTTCATCTGATTTTTTTGATCTCACACATTTATTATTGCACTTGGCCACTATATTGGGGATGTTCTGGTGTCCCCATGTTATTCTTCACCCTAAATTTTAGTAATGCATTCCTCATAATTGTGTTATCAAAATTTTTTCTCATTCCCTTACAAGGACACTAGGTAAACCAATCCTACTGAATGTGTTCCTTTTCAAAACGGTGATGGAAACCATTACCATATTTTGAGGGGTGGAAGAAGCCTCCACCCATTTAGAATCATAATCAACACATACCAAAATGAATTTTTCAACCGAATATGTTTTAACCATTCCTATGAAATTAGTACCATATACATAAATTAATTCCATTTCATGAATGGGGTGTTGTAGAATCATTTCTCTATGCCCAATATTACTTATTGGTAGAAACTGTCACTCCATTCCACAAAATTTCTGGCATCCTTATGAATTTTTAGATAGAAAATCATATATTAATGGATTTTAGAAATTATATGGTGTGCCCTGTGATTTCCTCTATTAGGGGAATAATGGGAAATGTATAAAATGAAACTAGCTTCCATGTCGGGTATGAAATTTAATTTTATCACTTCCCCAAATGAAAAAAAGTATTGGATCATCCCCACAATACTTTTTCACATCAGATTAAATAAAATTATGCTAGTAAGAGAGATCGTGATAAAACTCTCTGAAGGCTATGTGATTGGAAATATTTTCAAACAATCAATGAAGTTCAAATCGAAATGAAAATATGTTCTCTTCTAGTAAGTCCTCCTTTAATTCATTATCGTCTTCATTTTCTCAACGAGGTAACTCTATGAGAGATATATAATGGGAAATAAAATTATCACTCTAATTCTAATCATTAATCTCTAAATCGAATTCATAGAGAAGAAGTACCCAGTAATTAAACATTTTTTTATTATCTCTCTTGTTCTAAAAATTCATTAACGCTAAGTGATCTGTGTAAAAAACATTTGAAACCACCATGTAATATTGAAATATAGAAAATTCAAAAAAACCATGACCCACATTATTTATATTGTTTTTTTTCTAACTGATTTAAACAACATTTATAAAATATATTTACTAATAAATGGTCTAAAAGATATGATCAAGCTGATTCCTACAGAAATTCTCCATAGTGTAATCACTTATATCACACATGATCTCAAACTACTCATTCGAATATAGAGAAATCATGATTGGATCATCATCGAGCCTTCATTACATGATTTGAAATTCCCTATTACACGATTCATTAAATTTAAATATAGAATCTTTTTACAGAATATTAGTCATATATTGAACTATTATTGAAATATCTAATAGACACCATCGAAAAAACTCTGCATGTCCAAGGAAACATCATAGCACTCATGTCATTATTGGATTGGGAATGTTGTATATTATATAAATTTTTTAGGGATGAACATAAATTCCATTTTAAAATATCCATTTTCCTAAGACGATTCCATTTTGACCCATGAAATAGTATTTTTCACAATTTGGAAAATAAATTCATCTGTTCACATCATTTAAAATCATTCCCTATGTTTCCGAATCATTTCACAAATGAATTCTCATAGAGAAATATGTCATCAACAAGTACCTCTGGAATAATATCCACCAAGTCATGGAAAATGGAAAACATACACCATTGTAAAGTTATAGGATCATTACACATAATGGAGGACATGTGAGGTTAATAAAATATTTTGTTTGGACTATTTAAAATAATTATCTCTTGTTATCTAAGGTCTATATATATCTAATTATATTCATAATAACCATTAATAAATTAGTAGAAATCATGTCCCACTAAATGTTCTAACATTTCATCCATGAATGAGAGAGAGATGTGGTTATTATATATAGAATTATTTACAATTTTTTAATCAACAGAAAGCCTCCACCCATAACTATTAGTTATGGGATCTGCTAATTCTACATATTGAATGTAATTGTGATACCCCACATATTGAGTACCACATGAAATGGGATAAAACTTGTAAAATATGAAATCTAGTAAATAAATATAGCGTCAAATATCTTGATTAAATCTCACTTTGTGGCCTCTTTCATTAGAGGGTTGAACAATCACTAAAGTTTTTTAGATATTTTTGGATCCTACTTCTGGAAGTACTTTGTGGGTAAAAATTATTGGGATGGTTTCGTTATAGTAAGAAACTATCCAAAACGTAGACAGTTTTCATCTTCTATGAAAATAAAAAAGTGTTTCTTCTTGTTCTTTTTTGATTGATACAAAAAGAATAATAGTAAGTGTATATTTTATTTCTGGATACATTTAAATAAAATATGATATAAGATGAATCATTTAAAATTATAAGTCGTTTAGGAAAAAAGTTACAATAGGTTCAACCTCCTACCCTTCCGAACTGTCTGATTGTATTGCTCACTAAAAATAATGATTTCCCTTATCAGCAATAGGTTGTATCTCCTCATGATCATGTTCATGTGGTATTTCAACTAAACCCATAACATCCATTGAATAAGAAACACCCCGCGTGAATTTATGTGTAGTCAAAAAAATAGTTGACAATTTTTAATTTGAAAAAATCCTCACATCCCATAGATATAGATTTATTGATATATTTTAGAAAATTACAAGATGCCCTTTCATACCCCACAGAAAATATTAGTTCTCCATGATGAATTTTGATTAGTAAATTAATATTATTCAAAAAGGTTCTCCCCGAAATCAATGGTACTTTTTTATCCTCCTCCATGATGAGGATAATGAATTCCGCTGAAATAATTAACTTTCCAACCATCACGAGTATATTGTTAAGGAGTTATTTTGGATATTTGAAGGAACAATCATCTTATTGTAGCACCACATGGGTATAATTTACATCATTAAGTCCCAAAATATTAGAAACATTGAGAGGAACTAATTTGAAACTAGTCCCCTGTCACAAAAGGACTTCCCAAACTCTCAATAGATTCTAGTACAAAAAATAGAAAAGCTTCCAGTCTATTGAAAAACGGGAGGGATTGAATGTTGAACCAAAATAAAGTACTCCACATTGAGAGGAATTATAGCTAAATCCTCCATTTTTCTTTCATTTAAATAATTTCCTTAATAAACATCATGTAATTTTGATTTTTATTTTATGCCTCCAAAAATGGAATATTGATGTGGAGTTTTTGGTACACATACATGAATTTTATGAACAATTAATCCATCATTATTTCGTTCATGTTTATAAAAAAGGAATGTTAGGTTATTAAGTTTTGACCATCACTATTTAATTATAATGATTAACTCCCTTACCTTTTGATGACTCTTTTTCTGAGGGTAAAACCTCTTCTTCACCTTATTTTATAAATATTTGGATGATCTATCATGTTTTTATCATGAACTTATCTTTTAGTTTTAGTCAGTTGTTTAAGGATATCATTCCAACTATTTAAGGTTAATACATTGTATTCCTCCCATGGTATTATTTATTATTACATTATAGTATGTTTGGTTTCCTCATGAAGAGTTGATTTTAATGATGATTAATATTGTTTTTAATGATTCGAATGGACACCTCTTGATTCGGGAATATTTTTTTAGCTATGGTGATGATCATGGAAATCATCTCTTATCAATTTTAACATTGTTTATACCGAGGATTTTTTTCAAACATATTTTTATAGGTTTGGTTTCTGAGGATGTTTTTCAAATAAGGATTTTGAAACCATTGCTGATGTTATGAGACTTATTGGTTTTGTTTTCCTTGGTTTCATCTTAAATATCATTTCTAATATTCAGGAAGGCCATACACTTTTCGCTTCTATTTTTATAGTTAAGGGTTTTTTTATATCATCCCCCAAACCCCATTTTCATTATCTTAAAATGTAGGGCTCTAATATTGAGGGATCATATTTGGTCTATTGTTCTATGAAAAATTGCTCACCTCACATGTATAGGGGATAAAAGTTATCCTTATGCATTCATCCATGATGTGTTTATCTCTACACTTTCGGAAAGCTGGGTGGTAAGCATCATGAACATCTATAGATATTTTATTTCAAGAAATCAATAATCATGGACATTGAATCATGTTTGGAAAATAACATCATAGGGGAATCAATGTTATGTATTCTTATTTTTTGAGTTCCCTATAGAGAATTACATTAGAAATTATTTACAAACATATCTTCTAAAAGATAAACAATCATCTGGAGTTCTCATCATGATAGTTCCTCCAGCTACTTCATCCACATCTAATTTAGTGTCTTTTAAGAGACCCACATAGAATTTTTGAACTTGCATCTACAATGAGAGTCCATTATGAGAACATTTTCTTATCATCTCCAAAAATTATTTCCATTATTATCACAAATACTCTAAATAATACTACTAGATGTTATGAATTCCATTTATCAATGTCATCATTTCGAAGGGGGAAAGTACTAGGATAGAAATTCGTGATGCAATGCCTCCCATATGAGTATACCACAGTAATGAATTCCATTATTCTAGTCCTTTTATTGACCCATTAATTAAAAGAAAAATATAAAGAGCCTTATATAATCGTATAACACTCCATGGTAATGCAATATGTCATATATCTCTAAAAATTTGGAGAGAAGAGTATTGGGGTTTTTTATGGAACACCCCCAAATAAATTTCTTTTCGATGAACTGTATGATGAATAACTTGATTTCAAAATGTTTGGATGGAATCAGTGGCAAAAAACATTCACATATCAAATCTTTGAATGGAATGAAATCTACACTACAAATGAATATTTCTTGGAGGAAGTTTTTCATTGGTAGGTTGAGGTATACGCTGCTACTCTTATAGAAAATAAGGTCACTATTTTGGAAAAATATATTGAAGTAACTATTATAGAGGACATTTTTTAATCTGTTGTTTCCTATAGACCTCCATAAATTGGGCTAGGGGTCATTGATGATATTGTGGAATGCACTCCATTAAATTGGATGGTGGATGATGATTGTGTTTACCATTAAAATAATCCTATTGGTTTTTATTCCCATAAAGTATAAATTGCCGTCCATCTCTATAGATAATATTTGTTTCCCCCTCTTCAAAATTCTCCATGGGACCACTCGAGATGTTCTCTCTCGTAAATGGTTATCATGTCCATGATATTGAACTTTTGATTTTAGGGTAGAAAGAATGTGATTCCATTGTATCAATGCTCTTGGTATGAGTACTCTTGAGGATCATGAATCTAAAACTAGTGAATCACAAAACAAAACACGAATCGTAATATTTATAAGAAAAAAATAACCAAAAAATGAAATGGGGTTAATAGAAGTTTTTTTCGTAATTTTGGATTTTTGTTTCCTCACAATTTATATATACCCCAATCTACAAAACACATTTTAAGAACTCATTAGAAATGATAAAATAATTAGATTTCGTTCTAGTTGATGTGTTACTTACAACCAAAAAATTTTAATATCCCAATTTCACAATGAATATAGATTAGGTATGGGGTCGATCTGCAGGGAGACTTAGAGTATTTTGAACCTTGTTTTAAAGGATAATTAACTATTTTTTTCATCAATTTATAGACATTTTATGATTTTTTATGAGTTTCTAGTGATAATTGATTGATTCAATTTCTAAATTAATTTTATATTTAGACTACGTAAAACAATATAAAAATTTTCATTATAATAAATTAGGGAAATTTGTCTTGGATTTGGATATTTATGAAGATCATAGAAAATAAAGTTTGTTATTATGTTATGTTTCTAATAATAACATTAATCGTTTAGAATCAGATATGAAAAAACTCCCTTTGTCTAGTAAGATTCATTTATGTTAATAGAAATTAATATCATGTTTTGAAAATTGGTTTTATAACACTTTTTTGGAAAAAAAATATTGGAGATGAAAAATGTATCCCATAATCTTGGATTTATTCATTTTAAATACAATGGAAATTCCTAGAAACACCATTATAGTTATGATACAGTGTGACCTTTAAGAACAAAAAATAAAAAATTAGTGATGATATAATAATTAAAAGAAACATATCAATAAAAATAAGGAAAAATCAATTTCGCATGATTTTTCATTACCCATAGCCCCAACACATTGGAGAAATTAGCTACTCATTGAAAAAAAGAATATAATTAGTATCTTGCTTCCAATGATGATCATTATTGCATAGAAAGAATGAAAAATTTCCATGACACCACAATAGATAAATTATGAAATATTTCTATCCTAAATTTACTATCTCTAATTTTTATATGATAAATGCATCTTGGAAAATTAGCCCTTTCTATAATTTTATAGACATCATTAATTGGCTTACCCCCAATTTCTAGGGTTGGTTACTGGAAAAATTCCTAATTCAAGGGGTGGTTATGGAGGTAGATGGAAAGTTGGTGGTTTCCTCATTATTAGACCATAGTTAACGCACATGGTATGTATAACTAGGATGTTGTTGGCAATATCTTGAGGCTGGACCCACATGGTTTTTTTGACAATGAAGAAGTCATGTTGTTGGCACTATATTGAGGCTCTAGAGTACGCAAAATTTCCTAGTTTGGGATTCATAGTTTTGATTACCTAATATTAACCTTTCACCAGATAAAAATGGTCCAAATGCCTCTTATTTCATTCTAGAATTCCCAAATCATGCCAAATATACTTTACCATTCAATGGATGACTTATTCACACCAATCAAGGCATGTTAAGGATGAAAAATATTACTATTGAGCCTAAAACCCATTTTAAATGCGATTTTATGAAAAAAATACAATATAAACATAGGTGTTTCATTATGTGGTAGGTTGGTATATGTTAAGGGATGACATGGAAGAACATCGTGGTAATCATATTCACATTTGTCTTTATAGATCACTAAAGATGTTACATGCTCAATAGTTAATGGATGTCTAGTAAAAGATGATGATAGTATATACCTACTCGATATTTATTTGTTATTGGATTCAGGTCACTCATATTCTAGTCGGGATTGAGGCACAAAATGATAAAATTTTTGAGAACATAAATTTTTCAGAGCTGAAACAATAGTAAATGTAAATATATCTAATTAACTATGTTGAAATACATCATAAGGCACTAATGATCGAGTGGGGTTTTAGATATACCAAGAAGTAGGTCATCATAAAGTATTATATTGGATAACATGACTGTTCTCTATAACCGTCCTGGTAAATTAATGTAGGGGCAATAAAAAAGAATTCATATGATGCGTTCTAGGGAAAAATGAAAATGAAATCTGATAAGTGATTTTTTATAAACAAAATTGGGAAATCACTCATCTATATGTTATAACATCATTAGTAAGGGACAATTTCTCAAGGAAATCACTATATTTGTAATGTTGTTTCACTAGGGCGTAATAAATGGTCATTTGAAGTAGTTTTGTTATAGTGAATTGAAGATACACACATCAAAATTTGGCTTGTTTTTTTATGGAACATCAACAACATGTGAATAACCCATAAGGGATGGTGAATCGGGTGACTCATGAGGATCTGAGGAGTCATATATTGGTTTGTTGAATGTATTATGTGGTTCATTATGATTTGGGTAATGTTTGGGAGGTACAATAAATAGTTTTATTTATGGTCCTATTTTTATCTAATATATATGCTGATTTTTTTATTCAAGTGAAACTAATTGGTTTGTATATTATCATAATTTTTCTAATGTATATTTAGTATTTCATTTATACTCTAATTTGGGTTCTATCAATATACTCCCATGAAGGAATGTAAATCATATTTATATGTTTCTAAAGAGTCAAATGATGGTTTCTATATTCAAACATGTTTATGGACTTGAAACCATAAATATTATTGGTTTCTATGGGACCCACAACATCGACGGGTTGATTATATTTTAGTTACTTCCACATCACCTATTGTTGATATGTTTTTATGTGTTATTGCATTGGAAATTGAGGATAATACAGTGGTACTAGTAAGCATCATAGAGAATTCATTTCAGTGCATGAGGATAATATAAGCCTTAGTGTGGATCATATGGTGGATTTATCTTATTTCTAATCATTGATAAACTTATATTATGATGTATTTCTAGATTATTTATCTAGGTTACTTCTATAAATTATATTTTAATTTGATATTAATCATGTGCATGTTTTTTGTATCATTTTGATTCCTCGATATCACATTGTAGTAGTATATTATAAAGAGATCAAGGTGCATCAGGATGATCCTGAGGATAATAGCTTCATCAGACCATTTACATCCCCTTAGAGTTCTCCAATGTGATTTTCCAAAAATCATGATGATAGTTTTTGAATATCACAACATATCCTGATGTTAATTATATCAGATTGATGAATAGTTTCCCATTTTCTTGTATTGAGAATCAATTTGAAAATTTTATGGGAGCTCAATTGATTATTAAGATAAATCCATAAACAATATACCCTCACCATAGGGTGAAGGATAAATTCATACCAAAAAAACTTTTTAATAGTTTGTTTGGGTTATATGAGTACATTTTTTCCCTTATAATGAAGAGTGATCTAAATATATTGATAGACCTCATGAAAAATATAATTTATCTATACTTTTAATCATTATTCATTTCCTTCATTGATGACATCTCATAGATTCCAAGACATCATATTATCCATCTAGACACCAAGATTTTTTATTGAGCATGATTAAAGAACATCATCATTACACCACATTCTCAATGTGTTACTTTTTGATACAAGATGGGTACATTCTTGTTAAGGTGGTTTCTCATTAATCTATAATAGTTTATCAAAATATGGTTGATGTAGTTATGTATTTGGTATGATATGGTATTATGTTGAAAATTAAATGTATTCTCAGGTTTGTGGTAAACTATAGGAGGGTCATTCATGAATTTCCTCACATGACATTCTCATGACGATAATTACTATGTTGGGAGTCATGTTTGAATAGAAAAAGAAATGTGTAGAATTCTCCTTAGACCTGAATATGTAGTTGACAACAATTGTGATCCTAATTATTCCTTATCCTAGATTTTGGTTTGAATAATACTATAACATATCAGGGAATGTCTCATGAAATGTTTTTATTTATGTATATATGGATTTTACATACATGTATTTCTAGATGTGACCCCATGATTAGGACTACCCTACCAATGAATTATATTTTTCATATATGGAACATCTTTTGATGTGTTGGAAACACTACATCTTGAGCGAGAGATTGTGTTGTATATATTCCACCAAAGTTAGTCATATATTTCCTCTTATCAAGTCATGAATCATCAATTTATGAGTTTTATAGAGTAAATTATGATATTTGGATTTGAAAAATCATATACTATTATGAAAATAGTTATTGTTGTAGATGCAAAGAGAAGGGAAAATCATGATGTTTGGGAGGTAATGTCTGAAGATAATTGGATTCTCATGATTTTTTAGTAAACATGAATGTGGGAATACCTAAGTATTGGGGGTTGTGCATTGTGAACCCTTAGTGATCACATTATCTTCAGTGGAATTATTATTGAAGTGTTAGTAGATTTATCTAGAGGGTTCCAGGATGCTTGGGTGTTTGGAATAAAATGAGTACAATTTAGTTTGGGATTTGGATGGACATGAACTTCTTATGATTCATGATAGGGTGATAGTATTACCTTATATGAGGGAGGATCTAATGACATAAATTAATGTTTTTAATGGCCATTTCACCATATATAGTTCCTTATTTATCATAATGTCATATGATAATTTAGTGGAATGATATGAATAGATACATTTTATGATTTTCATCCATTTTTGTTTCATTAAAAAGATAAATGATAAGAATTAGATCCTTTATGGTCAAACAATCCAATTTTAATACCTATGTAGATGTGGGATGAGGTAACCAAGGAAATAATTACTTTTTTTACTTGGTCCCTAATGGGTCAAGAAACTATTTGGGTTATAGTGTATCGATATAACTAGGCTAATCGCTTCATATTGAACCATGAAAATAACTTAAATAATGACCTAGGAAATTTATTTGGTGGAGAGATCATGTGGGATTTAAAAGTGAATTTGTTAATTTTTCCAAATAGATACTTGTGGTTTGAATCATGATTTTGGAAGGGAATGATAATGGTGATGGGTATTTAGTTGAAGATGATTATGGACATTAATCATCAACTCAATGACCATATTGGAAGATTTTTTTAGATTCTAGATGATATTCTTTGGAAATGTGTTCTTAATTTTCAAATAAACCTAAGATGATTTCTACACTCTATTGTAGATATCCTATAAATTTAGGTTATAGTCCAGGATTCATATGTATAAATTTTAGGCGTATTATGAGGCTCCATGTAATTATACAATTTTATAGAATAACATGTCAGCATGCTTAGTTTTTGGGATGAGTATGGTATAGTAGTCCTCAAAGTGGTAGAAATTGATTTATAAATTGAATGTTATAGCTCAAATTTGGTTGATGAGTTATTCTAATCTAACTAAAAAACCCTTCTAGTTTACATTGTGTGAAATTTTTTTCTAGAAGGTGCCCATATGTCAAAAAATAAGAATCTAAAGAGTAATGGACTATTGGAGTTACAGTATGCTATGTCCTCTATTATCATCGAACCCATTAATGAGGATTCATGTCAATTGAATATCACTCCATGGAACAATTGTATAAATAGACTATTCCACGTGTATTAGCTTGAAATGTATATTCTTGATCTTTTTCATGTGCACACCAATGAGGATATTGAGAGGGAGAAGGATGTATCATTTATAGAGTAATCATTTTAGATATGCAACTGAAGATATATGGTTTTTAGGAATGTTTGTTCGTCTTATATGGGTCTTATGTAAACACTATCATTTTTATAAACATACTTGGGAGTGGAAAAAAAAATTCATGCATTGTGGGCATCATTTTATGAGCTGAACATTTGATGTACAATGAAATAATGAGAAGTAAAAAAAAGGACAATTACAACACCTCTATTTTATATTTTCCTTTTATCAACAATTATATAATGTTTAAGCTTGTTTTTATGTGTTTAGAGGCATTATATTTTAGCTGTGGAGGCTGTACATGAAATAAGACTATGATGGTGGATGTGTTGTAACATTTCATGTTATAATAGTGTAATCGGATATCCAGTGTGGCTACGGGGTTAGGGATATTAATTTTAGAAGCCAAAATGTAGATTGTTGAGTCCTCTAAATAATTTATGGACCTCATAGGTATAAAATAATCTTCCCAGTGGATCCTACTAGACTGATGGAATCATTGATGGAAGTTTCTTGTTTCAGTCTAGGTATTTCCCTTAAAAAGCATACTTCAACATATTTTAATTTAATTATATCTATATATCATTGATTCATAGTGACCCTGGATACCATTCCAACTATTTTAGAGTGATCTCCACCCCCCTTTTCCTTCTATACTCAATGCTATGAAAATTGTTTTATGTTCTGTTTTTGATCCCATGACTAATCTTTTATTCTAAATCAATATCCAACACTTCTCCATGATCATATAATATATTATCGTAGTTTTATTTGATATATCATGAGGTTGTAGTTGATAAAATAAGGGATCATTGATCAATGAGAGAATATTTATCCAAATTTCATGATTCAACATGAGCACACAAACCAAACATAAATCACTATCCACAGTGGATATTCTTGATTTTATATATCTTAGATGTAACTATAGGATGACATTTCTCCTAAACCGGTTACCTAGACCTGTAAATCATTCTTAATTGGGTTTGTTTCCTGGATTTAGTGATTCTTTTGGAATCTATCAATTACCCTTTACATTGACAATATATTCAATTTGGGTAATAATCCCTCGAATTCATTGTCTATTTTATATGATTTTTAGAATGATTTTTGGCATGAATGTGTGGAACTGTGATTCCCATGTATCATTATCCATCATGTAATGTTTTCTTGTGTATCCTCAGGAATCCTATGCTTTCTGTTTTCTATCATATGCATATTTATTCAAAATACAATTTCATGTTACGACAAGATGTCTTATTTTTCATCCTATATATATATTTTTATATATATTTCATTATTTCAAATATAGTTGAAATATTTTGTTTGATATGGACTACCCTCACCCCCCCCATTGACGGGGATGTCTAAGATGTTGATTTGTATTTATGTGGGATATCCCATCAAAAGAGATCTATAAGAAATGTTTTGGGAAATATCTTATGTATGAGTTGGATGTCTCATACATGGATGGTTAATATTCCATTCTACATGGTTCCAAAGATGGTATGGTTGGACTCTACAGTCCCCACATATATATTACACTTTTTTGATATAATTGATTCTTAAATTTGTTCTTCTCACATTCATGGAATGCACCAGTATATCATAGAGACTTATTTTAAGGGCCATTGGTGGTTTCTTACAGTGTGTTATACTCACCCACTACTTAAGAATTTTATTATGATGAAGGATTTCATTTTCCTGGATCTAGTGAAGGGTAAGGGACCTATATGGCATGTTTTATTAGCTTTAGTAGGCTTGTGAGGTCATTTTTAGATAGACCTCTTATATTATAGTTTCTATTTTATATGTTCATTTTTATCTCATACTTTGATCAACCTCATTTGGGGATCTCTTTTATTAGTTATCATTTATACGTCATAAATTCCATACTATTACTTCATGGGTTTGTAAATTTTTTTCTTATAATATAATGATTATTTATAAATTCATTCTTTATTCGCATCCAATATTATACTATAATGTTTAATAAGTACCGATGACATAATATCCTCGTGATACCCCTTTGGAGCTTGTCTATAGTCAGTAACCTATTGAATATGGGGAAGAGGGTTGGTGTTAATGTCGATCAATGAATGAGTCCTACAAGATTTGTTCGGGCTGTTACACCTAGAAATATGGAATAACATCTTATAGGGAAGTGACAACATCCAATATTCTATTTATGTCCCAAATCACAAAACACATAAAATCCAAGAAAAAATTCAAATTCCCCTTTAATTAACCATCCTATAATGATGTAGATAGGGATAAACACTCTACCATTGGTATTATCATACTTATGGGTCTTATTGTATGATCCTCATAACACTGGGTCCGAGCATCAAAAATCTGATGTCACTACCTACTCTCATCCTTAAATGAACATTGGCCTAAAAAACACACATAAGATCTAGACCGAAGGACCATTTAATAAATACGTATGTTCTTTCTCCCATCATGCATCAATCCTCTAATAAATTATATATTTGACACAAAATGCACATTCACTCACCGAATCATGTGCATTAGTTCTCATATTGTATTTCCCACACAAATTTACAATATAAGATGGTTGTGTCCTGATATTAACTATTCATGTATGAAATGGCACATAAAAGAAGGATACATCCTGAAATTTATGATATATACCCATCCCTTCCACAAAACATCTCCCATATCTACTTCTAAACATAGTGACAGTATCAACCCATATAGACCAATCCCCCAAACATGCATGATCCCATCACATGATATAGTCCACCTTACCTCTCAACCACAGTGACACTAACATCCTCATCCAACCCTTACTTGTAGTCATTACCATAATGAAGATATCAAAAAACCACCTTATTGATGGTTGAAACATCTATATTCAATATAATTCTCCCTACCATTGGATTATCCATATCATCATCCCATTGATTCAACCATTTCAATACACTATCAACTAAACTGAATTCCCTTTGAAGATATTTTTTTATAAAAAACTAATAAAATCGAAAAATTAGATACACACTCATTTTATGAAATCACTTGTTGTACCAAAAAAAACTCTCATGACATAGATTACTCTTCATTGACCCTACTAACTAGTACCATGCACCGACCCCTATGTTTTTGTCAAATCTACCCATTGAACTAATGTGAGCCTATCACATAAGTCCTCAATAACTATGAAATGTTTTCCATACCCTCTAGGTACGATAACATATTCATACTTATATAGTTTGAAAATATCTATTAATTTAACATGTCACCCTAGTTGAGACATTATCATCAATCCATCACCAACTATTGGCACACCACCATATATAATCATCACATAGATTTTCCACCAACTGACATGAAAATTATCGCAATTTATTTATGAATTCATTTATAAGAGATCTGTTGATTCACAACACGCCTTCTTATAGGGAAGTTTCACTGTGAACTAACAATCAGTGATATTCATCAAACTATTCTTGATGTTTTAGGCGAATTATTTTATTATTAATTAAATGTTGATCCTATGCTACTCACCTAATGGTCATACTCGAATAACATATGCATTCCAACAATACCATCATTCATTCAAAATTTCACCATTTATAAAATATATAATAGACATAATCAATTTGAATTATGAAATATTAATTTTCGATCTATCTAAATGATGAAACTTTTTAAGACCTCGATTCCTCATATTGATTTTTTAATGTAGAGACTTAACAATACACTCAAAAAAAAAATCAAAATCTAGTCTTTCGTTTCCCAACTAAAACTGTAATCCAATGTCTTGATACTCATTCCTAGGCGGTCTATAATCCTCACATGATGCATTAATATTGACTAAAATCAACAAAAAATTGTAACAACAAATAAAATGTGAATAATTGTTCTAGAATCACTCAACTTTGACTACAAAATCAAATAATCTAACTATTATAGACTAAAACGTTATTTTATCCCGTCATGCAACATAGAAAATAATAAAAAGTACCTCACACTCCCATAGGAGAGTGAAGATCAACCGACCCATACATTGTATTCATAAATAACTGCATAATAGTAAAAACATCCAACCATACCTTTGTACTAATTTGGATAACCTAATCATGTGTCATATTTCATTATCTCTGGGAAACAAATCCAAACATATCAACCAACTCAATAGTCTCCCATAAACAAAAACCTCACATACTAACACAATCCATACCCATATAATCATATATCAATCGAACACTATAGTGATTCATGATATTTACACATATTATTACATTATTTTTATCCAAAAAATCGAATAAAATAGTCCTAATGACCATGTAGTGTTGTGGATAGGAAATAATAAGATTATAATACATCAAAAATAAACTATGAAATAATATGTTTTAATGTTAATAATGTTCTACTAAATCTCTCAAAGAGTCTTGAACTACATAGATCAACTAGGTGAATTCATAGAAAAGTTAAATATATAGTACCTAGTAAGAGAGTATAAAATTTAATAAATAAAACATTATAATTCAGAAGGCATAACATAATATCATAAATAACAAGGATCATGAATAAACACATTGAATCATTACAAAAAGAACATGGTATAATATTATCATGGAATCATATTAATTTGGTAGAAAAATTATAGATTGAATTAGAATTTATAAAGGATAACTGTTAAGGAAACATCATAAGGTGGATAGAGTCACATTAAGGCTTTGGTTAAATCCCAAATCCAGAACATATCATCTCATGAGATAGAAAAATTACCCTATAAATTTTACTGCAATCATGGTGTGACCATAACAACATGTATATAATAATGTCTTCTACAATGGTACTCAATAATAAGGAAAAAATATTTCATTACACTTTTAAGGAAATTTGTTGTTTAATATAGTCTCATTTCATAATCAAAAGGTATTTCATAAAAAAAATGTATTTTACCAATCAACAAAAGAAATTATGTAACTAATAATAGGAAGGTAAAATAAGATATATATATATATATATATATTTATATATTGGTGTGTGTGTGTGTGTATGAGATCATATATATAGAATTTAGAATCATTTGATAAAATAAATTATAGATAACTAATGTTAGTTAAGGTGAGAAAGTGCATAACCGAAAGAAAAATGGTGGTTTGGGGAGATCCCTTACCAAGAGTTCTAGAATTTGTCTACAATTTCATAAAACCTCCTAGATAATGAAACATGAATCACAAATTATTTAATTTAGATACATCTACATCTAAATTTCATTATGAATAATTTTATTTTTTTATTTATAACCATTTCTATGAGGCATAAAGTTTAATTTCAATGTTTTAGGATAGTTTCATGGTTACATAGTTGACTCACATGTTTATAATTATGCATATTCATTTAAAATGTTAAAACAAATCAATTAGTTAAAATAAATTAAATTCATGTTCTTATAAAAATTTAAATAGCACCATATATAATTTTTTACTGATATATGGATGATATATTTAGAAAAACATTAATGTTATATGTCAGTACATTTAAGAGGGTTTATCAGCTATCATTAACCAGTTAATTTTCTTTAAAACTATTTCCATATATTTAATATATATTTTGGAAAGAATATAATATAATTATAAATTAATTTAAAAAATTTCTGAATTTAAACCCACCCTGAATATAGTAATAGGAAACTAAATCTCATAATCCATGGAGAGGGTGATCATACATAATTTGGAAGTCCTTATTGTTTTTAGAATAATAGGGTACGACAAGAGTATGTATGATAAATATTTCCTTAAATTCATAATATAATAAAATGCTACTAGATTTATTAATCCTTGTTAATTGAATTGTTTAGGATGATGAGGGGGGAATAAAAATTAAAATACATTGTTGTTGGTATTTAAATCTTCATTGGAACTCTCAAATGGGTATTTAACAAAAGGAAACCTATCATTGTATTTTAATTATACTATAATAACTAACAAATGCGGGAGATTACTGGGATGGGAGTTGGGTAGAATTTTGGAATGATAAAGGGAATTTAATTTTTCCACGAATTGGGTTTTGATGTGTGGTATTTATAATTGGAGGAGAGGTTATTTTTTAATATTATATTCAATAGATTAGGATTCTAGCTCTATACTATCAATTTTAACGATTATTATTAATATATATTGTAAATGATATATATAAATTAAAAATAATTCATGCTGAAATCATCCTTTACATAGAAAATTCAATTCATTATCTTATAATGTTAAATATCTTATTTTACCATCATTCAATGTTCATAAAAATATATTTTAGAAAAATTAAAATCACTCATCAAAACCATTTCGTGATGTGGGAATTTAAAAAAAAATTACATTTTATTTTATTAATTTTAAAATTATGATTAATTTTATTTTTAAAAAGTATCCACTTTTATTCATTTAATATCATTTTTCATATTATTATCGATTATATAAAACTTTTTAAAATAAACTATTGTATCATAAAATTATCCAATCAATATAGTATAAAATAATATTAATTAATATTCCAATAATATAAATATTAAATTTTATTTAAATCAATTTTTTTCCTATAATGTTTCAATTAAAACATTTCTGATTATTAAAAATATAGGCACATAATTTATCCGTCTTAAAACATATATATACTTATACCATTTTTAATCTACATTATATATTGATTTTATAGGATTCCAATTTATCATTTTTTATTTCAATATTTGATGTTAATATTTTAATGGGTATGATAATATTCTTAATTATTAGATTTCTATTCAAAAGATTTTATTACTATTCCAACTCCCAGATTACTATTCCAATGGTGAAATTTGTGAATGTCGTATTGGATACCTAAAAAATATAAATACCTAATATTTTCATAATTATTCATCCACTTCTATTTCATATGATATTTATATATTTTATTTCTCAAAATTAATATTGTATCATGAATATTCAACTTCATTTCTACATTTTTGTTTCTGAGTGATTTTATTTTTGTAGACCGATATGATTGGTAATTTACAATAATTATTTTATAAATTTAAATATATTACTTCATTATAATACATTAAATTATTATTATTGTATTATTTAATATAGGTTCAAATAGATAATTGTAAACGGTTTTTGGTTTTTTCATGCGGTGTATTTTCAATATATCTAATTATATATTCAGAAGGGAAGATCTATTTTTGAAATTCAAGGGTTTTTTTTTATTTTTCAACCCTTGGTATATCTCCCCATTAAAATTTCTTTTTTACATGCTATAGTCGAAATTGGAGAGGCTAATTATACATCATAAATCCCTACAGTTCACATATCTTTTTTCTATAAATATGGGTTCACAATAATACGTTGATTTGGTGAGTTGTTTTATTCTTTATGAATTTATCTTGAAAGTCCAAGACCTCCAATAGATTCTCCACATAATGTAGTTTATTTTTCAGATATACCACCTATGAATATAGTATATATTAGGGATATAGAAAGTACTTCCTCGATAGGGATAAATGAAATACACCATGTTCTTTAAAATGTGTTAGTGGGAGTTCTAGTTGATAGGATACAACTATGATACGATTGAGACCCTAAAAAGGTATGAAGTACCTATTACATAGAAATACCATATTCCAATATTAAAATAATCTATTCTATAGAGATTTTAGGAGAAACCCATTATCACCAACTTAAATCTCAAGGTCTCATCAACGATAATCATCATAAAAATAATGTCAATATTGACCATCCCTCATGTGATGTTTAATTGTATTGATATTTTCTACCATTTCCAGAACCATTTTAAGGACCTAGAATATTTATTTTTACTACTTTTTCATAGTGTGAATTTGATCTATAAACATTTATATAAAGGGATTTATATGGATCTAGATGGACGACTGATAAGAGACTACAATTGTGAAATGACTCAACTATATGATGATATTGATCCAATTACAATTTTATTCCTATAAAGAATTCTCATAAATGTATTTGTGTTTCTTGATAGTAGTCTCAATTTGTAATTCAATTTAGCAGTGATAAGACAAATTCTTTTTCCACTCATTTATTATATCAGGTTGGAGAAAATTCCAATTTTTGGTGGTATACATTGGATCTTGGTCAGAAAAATTGATGGTTGTCTTCCATGAAACATCAGAAACATCTGTCATGTATATCCTTTTATAATTATCATATGAGAAGTCCAATCAATTTGAAATAATGTGAGTAGTATATGTTATATTTCCCATCACAACCATTGTATCATTTTTTCCACTTTATGTCTTCAAAACCACATTGACAAAGTCCATGGTGATGACTTCCCATTTTCGTGTCTGTATGGGTAATAGTTTCACCATCCCCTTAAATCATTTCCATTTATCCTTAAACATATAAAATCCAAAAAAATTATTTATATTTATTTTTCCTCAGAATGTGTGTTCTGGTTAAGAATCACTATTTCTAAATGGTTTCTAATGGGTTTGTTCGTGGAACTAAAAACATGCAATAGTTCTATAACCATAGGGTAATAATTTTCAATGGCATGTGCTCATTATGGATTTTGACATGCGATTTATAAGAAATCACATTGGTCAAGAGGATGGGAGGTTGGTCTCACCGCACCCTTTATGGGGTGTTTTAGCTACTCTAGGTTGTCTTATATATTTAAGATGTGTTCATGAATCCTTCATTAATACCCAATATTGACATCAGTTTCCCTTGAAATTCACAATAAATTATTACTGTGTAATCAATTCAGAATCATCTATATTTATTTGAGGTTCTTCATGCATGGAGATATCTCCATATATCTGAGGTTCTACATCAATGGTGTCTTCTTCTATAATATATAGATATTATTTTGTCTTCATTATAATGATGTGGGTTTTATAGACATGTAATGGGGAACTCTAAAGTATATTATCAGATATTTAGGCGATGGTCACTCTGGAATTTTTCATCATCCAGGGAGACATGAGTTGTTTTGATATTTGGATCAAACCCATGTATAGGCGTCCAATGTATCCTTGTGAAGGGGATTAAAAACAACATAGTTCAGTGCATCATAATTGGACACATCAAACCTTTTAAGGTAATGTGATAAGTACTTGAATATAAAGTTTAATGTCAGGTGGTAAGAACATCTTGGATGAATGTTCCTAGTCAATGTTCAGTGTGGGACTTATTCCATAGAAGCTGATGGAACACAGAAGATATTTATCTTTCCAATTTGAATTAGACCCTACTAGGGACATGGACCAGAGAGAACAATGTTGATTTGAGGTGTTGGTTTTAAACCTCATGGTGACTTTCTATGTACCCAGTTTGAATGGTAATCAAATACCACATAGTTTGGTAAGTCTAGTAGGGGATTATATCCCTTTCAGGGAACTAATCTAGGGATTAAAATTTAAGAGGATTCCCTGTAAATGGGAGAGTGAGTAGTGTACTTTTACACAGTGATTTGAAGGATTGATATGAGAACCCCTCTGAGGAGGATTCTCTTTGGTCTCAGTATTTAGTTTGGTTTCTTATGTATCCAGTGTTGAGTATGAAAAAATGTACTTGTAGTTCAATTAGAATGGGTATTACACCTATAAGGAGTCCCATTTGAGGGGGGCATGGTTTCCCATATCATGGATGAGATGACCTAGAGCTCAGGCCTCCTGAAGTCTACTTATGTATCATAGTTGTAATGGGAATCAGAGTTCATGTAGTTCATTAAGATGGGTGGATGGTGTGGATATCATGATCACCATAAACCTCTTGGTCAATGTGAGTCATCCATGTTGATACAAATAAGAGGAAGCAGATGATTGGACAACCAACATACATTTCCTCCTTCATTAGTGAATGAGGCTAGGGGTACAACACATCCCTCTATTAATTTATCATTTAATGTCAGTCCAATGTGTGGAAGGGATGAAGGTGTAGGATGTGGAGTTAGATATGAGCAAGGCTAAAATTTCATACATGAATGTCTAGGGGAATACTCCAACCGGGATCCCCTAAAATTGGTTGCACAATGATTGGAGGATCTTATTCCTTATTGAATGGAAAATAATGTTTAATCAAAAAATTCCATATTGGGAAGCAGATGCACTGGGTCTTAGAGATGGTGATGGATAAAAATGGTCTTATCCCTAGAATATGAGACTGGGAACTCCTCAACACTATACCTAGTGTAAGGGTCCACGTGACCATAGATATAAAAATCTACAAACCCACTGAGGATTATTACACTTAGTTATGACAGTTGCGAGAAATCTCAGACCGTGTAAATATAAATCCAAATGAAAGACACTAATTTATGAATTTAAAAAAGTTTTTTTAAGAAATTAGGTCAAGGTAGAGGTTTCAAATTGAACCCTTTTAGAAAAGGCGGAAAAAAAGGATAGGACCTTCCATGGATGGCATTAAATAAAGCCTCATTAATGGCTCACATTGGTTGGAGGGTTAGTTGAACCAAGGTGGATAATGAAAGGGGTTATATACATATATATTCTTGAAAAATTAGGTAGAACCTTCGGTGACATACAACCTGGATTAAAAAACTTGGGTGGGGATTTTCTTAAGCCTTAAAGGGACTCCATAGGTATTCCTAGAAGTGATTCGTGCCTGTTATTGTTGAGGAATGAAGACCTTCTCTAGTCTTATATGATATGGTATTTGGGTAAACAAATCATGCATGTGATATTTATTTTTATTATTGGATTCACACAAGGATTACTATTCACATATATTTCCCTCTCTATAGGTTTTATAAAACTACCAACAAGGTTTTATAGGGCATGAGATAAGTACTAGAGTAATTATAGGAGATAAAAGCCTTTATGAAAATTTATCCTTACCAATGAAGACCCCAGGGGACGATTAATATAAAAATATAGGACCTTGGGTGAATGTGTCTTTTCACATAGGTTCTGTGTGTAGGTTGGTTGTGAAATGATTCTTGCGAGGACCTTTCACAATAATGGTACTTGATAGAAGTTGTTCCCACTTGGTTGAACCCACTGATTCATACCACCGGGGGTGTACCCCTACACTCCTGCTTGGGATCACAAATAAGCTACATATTGGGACCTTCAGCCTGATCCCTTTTCTACAATCAGTGACCCCCATTAAAAATGGATACTAGCAATGTGAACATTTTGAGCCCAATTGAGGACTATTTGGGTCCTGACAACTTTGACTCTGTTCTTCTCATTTCCTTATAAAAACATATTTCTACTCAAACTCATAGTATGGTGTTTATGTAAGTTTTAAATTAACAATTTTATTGAAAATGGAGCATGGAAGACATTTTGAAGTGTTGAAAACCCCCCCCCCCTTATAATTAGATTCATTCGAAGTGAAAGGAATCTTGTTCTAAGGTAACAGTAGGCAACATTGATGAATCATAACACCATTTTGTGGGTTTGGATCTACATCATTTTGGAAATAATTCTCTAATGTTTTCCTAATCAGTGGGTCTTAGAGAGCATAGTTTGAATTTTTTTAGGGTTATATGGGAACTTCTATAAAAATTGTGTCATTTTTTCAACACCAAATTTTTTTCCTAAGCTCAATACAAAGGAGAGTTCGTGGGATAGAATTGGATTTTTATTCAGATTCCCTTTTCGGGTTTTCATCCTAACATGTTTCGTTCCTCTTAACTTTTTTTTATCTCTCGATATTGTTGAAACCTTGAATAGTGTAGGTCTAGAAAAATGAGACTTAACATTTTCATCTAGTGTTCCCTTAGCGGGTTTTCAACATGGTGATTTCTATGTCACTTCTTTTATGTATTTTCAAGTCAAGAATATCAGAGTAATAAGGCTAGTGTTTTAGGTAGAACTACTGTGACCATGGATTTTGAGATGAGAACCCAAATTAGGAATTATTTCTATGAAGGACCTTATATTTGTTAGATAAATACATGGGGAATCTAGAGTCATGATATTAATGGTTTCCGAA
Organism: Viscum album; assembly: GCA_963277665.1. Classification (NCBI taxonomy): domain Eukaryota; kingdom Viridiplantae; phylum Streptophyta; class Magnoliopsida; order Santalales; family Viscaceae; genus Viscum; species Viscum album. Next base: position 427,981,084 of record OY728151.1, read on the forward strand.
TCCAAAACAAGAAATATAGGAATATAGGATATTTATCCTAAGGATGAGGTTACATCTAGATGAAAAACCCATCATGGGGGCTGTTTTATGCTATGAAAACTAAGGAGGGAGTAGCCTAGTCATTTAATTTTATCTTAAGGCTGAAAGACCCCTATGTAGGTGAATTATGAAAGGTCAACAAGGGAACATACTTCATAATAAGGTAAAGGAGTTCGTATAAATTTTAATATTCTATTACTGGTATATAAAGGAAGATTATTATATGGATGTCTCAAGACCACAATGGGTGGTCTTTCGGAGGCTGAATGTTTAATAATCAAAATACTATATGTACCATTGTAGGATATGAATTGGGAGACACTACTTTATGAATTTTTGTATGTAAAGAATATTACATTCTAAAAATGGATGATGTTTTCATATAGTTTAATGTCATGCGTATAGCGACCCAACCTTTTCTTACATTACTATTACATCATTTCAATTATAAACAACATAATAGTATTACACATGGAGGATCCAGAGGTTTAGTGTCTTGGGAAAACTAGGACAATACATAACAAATACAACATCAAGCATAAAAATTCATTTAATCTCTTCTTCTATAGCTTCTTAGTAGCACTTGTCCGCTCCTTAGTACATGTAGCCACATGAGGATATACATCAAAAGGGGTGAGATAAAATCCCAGTAAGAGGATAGATAAGAACAATATAGCATGGGGTGATCATAATCATGACACATGAAGAAGATCTTGAACATGAGAGGAGCATAAACAATAAACTTGAAATGTGGTAAAGCATAAAAATGAAACATCATGTCTTAGTGGTTAACTACCACACATAATTGTGAACAAATCTAGCATAATGTTCATGCATAATTTCACATTTACTCATGAGATTCATCACTTTACCCAATGCATTGGAGCGCTATATAATTCCAGGCACACCCGTCACATTTAAACATTCATATTGCGCTATATAATTCCGGGCGCACCCGTCACATCATAACATTATCATTATCATCGCTGCCACATATAACACATATCAAACATGTACATAAATAACCCATGTAAAGGAATGGGTTTCATCTCATAATAACACATTCATAAGCTTTGGGTTCCCAAAAGAAAGAGGGAACAACATACTTGATATAAGAACCATCAACCTTGAATGAGAGGAAAAATGTGAGATCTTGAAAGAAGTGTTCTTTTGGAAAAAATTTTTATGGACATAAAAAAAACCAGTGACAAACATGTATATCCCAGAAAATTAAAGGAAATGATGAAAAAAAGACTTTTGAGGAGTAACCATATCAAAAAATGGAGTGAAAGAGGGAGAACCCGAAGGAAGAAAATTGGGTTCGAGATTTCCCCTTACCTTGTACTCGAATGCCTCCTTCTCTTTATTGTCCTGTATAATGACATTATATTCATTAATTAGAAATTCAATAACCTTGTATACATTAATAGGGTTCATTCTGGTTTCATTATTTCATATTATGTTCCTTTGGATGACTTATAGAGTTTAAAAACATTGATTGAGGATGTTCTTTTTCATGGTTTTCTTGAGCGGTCCACTTGTATTCTTAATTTTATGTTTGGGTAGATCATGGTTAAACATAAAGAACTGATATTACATGTAATTATTGATATTACAGAAGCTTGGATGATTTTAGAATGAGTTATATTAGATCCATGTGGCCGAATTATTAGATAAGAGTTAAATGAAGATTATTTGGGCTAATTTGAGCGGTTTTTGGATCACAACCAACTCATTTTAACTTTTCACTTATTAGTATGGCCATAGGTTATTTCCAAAACCTAAAATAGAACATAATACATATAAAACATTCTGGTTCAACCATAAAAATGGTTTCATGACCAGATTGAAGGTATAAATGGAAGAAGAGAGCATGATGTTTTTGAAGGTGATAAATTATCACCACATGAACATCGTTCTCTTTAATAAAATAAAAGGAAGGGGGAAAGGGTGTGGGGTGATATAATATAACATTAGAATCATAATATTACAGAATATATATAATACTGGATTTACAGAACAATTTGGATGAATATAGATAGAGTGAGATCAAGAAAGGAACTTGAACTTGAAAGGAAATTAAAGGAGAAGAGGGAGAGAAATCACCTTTTGGATCCTCCTCTTGAGAACCTCCTTAAGGGCCTAAGCTTGGTCTTTTGATGAGACCAGAAGCTCTAGGAAGTGGAGGAGAGGCTAGGGAAGATGATTGGGCAGAGCTTAGACAATTCTTGAAGCTTGAGAGGTGTGGTTTGGCAAGAGGAGGGGGAGGGCTTATTTATACATGAGGAGGGAGGTGTTTTTGGCATAAAATATTAAATAAAATAATATATCATATGTTAGACTTGTAATAGTAGTTTTTTGAGATCCTAAATTATATATTAATATAATAAAATCAGTTTTAGGCTTTAACTCTTTATAATTCGAATTCATTAATTTATTAAAAGGAAAGTGAAAGAAAGAGAAAAAGACACTTTAAGAAATCACTTTTTGACTTTAGGGGTTGGAAAGTTCATTTTAGGTTTTAGAATTGGATTTATTGTGTTTTAAGAAACCATTTATGAAATTTAATATGTTTTGGCCGAAAATAAAGTTCTAGAATGTTTATGTCATCATTACATCATTAATGATGCAATTTAGTGTACACCGATTATGCGAAAAACTGTAGTTTTTACTATTCACCCGAAAATTGAAGTATTTTAGAATAAACCCAAAAATTTACCCCTACCATTCTTCGACGTGTAGAATCCAAAAATTATTTCCATTTTTCAAAAATAATTTTCTAAGTATTATTAATTTAATATTTAATTAAAATCATAATTTACTTAAAAAAACAGTTTTTAAAATTAAAATTGATTTTGTAGTTCTTTTAAAAATTACGTAGGGTCTTATAAAATTATCTAAAAACTATTAGACATTGATTCAATAATTTATGAATACATTTCAGGAAAATAAATATGCTTTTAAATTAATTAATTATAATTAATTATTTATGACTTATGGAATACCAAAAACGTTTACTAAGGTCAAACTGTCACTTTCTAAGATGTCTAAATTTTATTTTATTATTCATAGGTAATGTTACTCTTATTTACTATTTATTATGGTCATACTACTATTCATAAGGGTAAGTTACTATTCATAAGGGTAGGTTACTATTCACCAAAAATTATTTTTATTTCATTGGACTCCAAAAACTATCTTGAACACAACCGTGAATGTTGGATTTTTAAAATTCCAAACATTGGGGTGAAAAAATTATGTTTTAAAGGTCACTTATCACTTAGTAGTTCATTATTTTGTGTTTTTATGACATAGATATAAGAAGGGAATTTTCCATTGAAAAACTTTGGGTCATTACATTCTTCCCCTTTAAGAAATTTCGCCCCCGAAATTTTACTTTACACAAATAGGTGAGGGTACTTCTCCTTCATTGCCTCTTCCGGTTCCCAAGTTGCTTCCTCAAACTTTTGGTTCCTCCATAACACTTTGACAAGGCGGGTTGTCTTGTTGCGTAGAACTTTATCACTTCGGTCCAGAATTTTTACCGGCTGCTCCTCATATGAGAGATCATCTTCCAACTGTACCACCTTTGAGTTTAGTACATGTGAGGGGTCTAGAATGTACTTCCTCAGTAGTGATACGTGAAACACGTCATGGACTTGAGCCATATTCGGTGGAAGTTCCAGACGATAGGCCACGGCTCCTATACGATCAAGGATCTCAAAGGGGCCAATGTACCTTGGGCTTAGCTTCCCTTTCTTCCCGAATCGCATGACTCTCTTCCATGGAGATATTCGAAGGAAGACTTTATCTCCAACGTCGAACACCAGGTCCCTTCGACGATTGTCAGCATAGATCTTTTGCCGAATTTGAGCAGCTTTGATATGTTTCTGGATGACTTGAACCTTCTCTGTCATCTCTTGAACAAGATCGATACCAAGTAGTTTCCGTTCTCCAACTTCATCCCAACAGGTTGGAGTTCTACATCGCTTCCCATAAAGAGATTCATACGGAGCCATCTGAATACTTGAGTGGAAGCTATTGTTGTATGAGAACTCCACTAATGGAAGGTGCTGATCCCATCCACCTTTGAATTCAAGAGAGCATGATCTTAGAATATCTTCAAGTGTCTGAATATTCCTTTCAGACTGGCCATCAGTTTGGGGGTGATAGGCCGTGCTGAAATTTAATTCAGTACTCAAAGCATGTTGAAGGCTCTTCCAAAATTTAGAAGTGAACCTTGGATCACGGTCAGAGACAATCGAGAGTGGAACACCGTGCAACCTCACTACTTCGTTCACATATATCCTTGCAAGTTGTTCAAGTGAGAGGTCTTCCCGAATAGTGATAAAATGGGCAGTCTTGGTGAGTCGGTCAACCACAACCCATATCGCATTATTTCCTCTTGACGTTTTCGGGGGACCCATGACAAAGTCCATAGTGACATTTTCCCATTTCCACATGGGTATAGGCAATGGCTGCATCATACCTTTGGACTTTTGCCGCTCAGCTTTAACTTGCTGACATACCAAGCACCTTGATATATATTCCACAATCTCCTTCTTCATGTTATCCCACTAGAAGTGTTCTCGGAGATCACGATACATCTTGGTACTTCCAGGATGAATAGAGAAAGTTGAGCTATGTGCATTATCCAATAGCTCCTTCTTTATTTCGGGTGATGAAGGCACACAAAGCCGCGTTCCAAACCGAATCACACCATCATCGTCAAAATGGAACTCTTGCAGCTTCCCTTCCTTTACTGCATTCACCCTCTTTTTTATCTCTACATCATCCCTTTGTGCTTCCTTAATCTTCTGTTGGATGGATGGCTGCGCAATCATTTGGGCAAGGTAGGATGTATCCCCTGCCCTTACGATTTCCAAATCCATCCTTTGCATATCCAAGAAGATAGGGTCTTTCTCGATCCTCAACATGGATAGAGTAGCAGGTTCTTTCCTGCTTAGAGCATCAGCTACCTTGTTCGCCTTTCCAGGATGATAGTTAATAGAGAAATCGTAATCCTTGATTATCTCTAAACATCTCCTTTGACGCATGTTGAGCTCCTTTTGTGTGAATATATACTTTAGGCTCTTGTGGTCGGTGTATATGTCACACTTCTCACCAAAAAGGTAATGACGCCAGATTTTCAAGGCAAAAATCATGGCTGCCAGCTCTAGATCATGCGTCGGGTAGTTCTGCTCATGGATCTTCAACTGTCGTGAGGCGTAGGCTATCACATTATCATTTTGCATGAGTACACAACCCAAGCCTTTATTTGAAGCATCACTGTATATCACAAAACTTTCTCCACTTTTCGGTAGTGTGAGTACAGGTGCAGTGATCAGCCTTCTCTTTAGCTCCTTGAAGCTTCCCTCACATTCATCCGTCCAGACATACTTTACCCCTTTCCTTGTTAACTTGGTTAGCGGGCTTGACAATCGTGAGAAGTTTCTCACAAAACGTCGATAGTACCCAGCTAATCCAAGAAAACTACGGATTTCTGTGACACTAGAGGGCCTGGGCCATTCTTCAATCGCTTTTGTCTTTGAAGGGTCCACAGAAATTCCCTCGCCTGTGATCACATGTCTCAAGAACGCGACTTGATTCATCCAAAAGTCACACTTGCAGAACTTGGCGTACAACTTCTCCTTTCTCAATGTCGCCAACACAAGTCTAGATGTTCTTCATGTTCCTCCTTGATCTTGGAGTAAATGAGAATATCATCAATAAACACTACCAAAAATTTGTCGAGGTAATGTCTAAAGACTCTATTCATCAAATCCATGAAGATTGCAGGGGCATTAGTAAGTCCGAAGGGCATCACCAAAAACTCATAGTGCCCATACCTTGTACGGAAGGCAGTCTTCTGAATATCTTCCTTCTTCACCTTTACTTGATGATATCCAGAACAAAGATCCACCTTTGAGAAGTATTGAGCTCCTCTTAACTAATCGAACAAGTCATCAATAATTGGGAGAGGATACTTGTTCTTTATAGTGATCTTGTTGAGTTCCCGATAATCGATACACAGCCGCATGTTTCCATCCTTCTTCTTCACAAAGATCACTGGCGCACCCAAAGGTGATGCACTAGGGTGTATGAACCCTTTGTCCAGATGCTCTTGCAGCTGCTTCTTTAACTCCTCTAGTTCGATAGGAGCCATCCTATAGGGGCACTTCGAGATAGGAGTAGCTCCGGGTATGAGTTCAATTGAGAACTCTACCTCACGATCCGGGGGAATTCCAGGTAACTCTTCGGGAAATACATCACCGAATTCCCTTACGATGGGCATTTCCTCAAGGTTGGAACTTTTCTTTGACTCAAAAATTTGGGTGAGGTACGCTTCTTCATAGGGAATCATCACCCACACCATTGAAGGATTTCTCAAAGGAGATTCATGATCTTCCTTGCATTTGTAGAGGAGCATGGGATGGTTCGGAATATGAAAATATATTTCCTTTTCCCGACAGTTGATATGTGCTCTATATAACGAGAGCCAATCCATTCCCATTATAGCATCGAATTCCACCAAGGGAAGTATTACGAGATCTGCCGGAAGAATCTTCCCACATACGTCAATAAGAGAAGAATCAAACACTTGGGTTGCAATGATTGCACCACTTGGTGTTTTTACAGATATCTCTACTTCAAGGTTTCGGGGCTTCGATTCTATAGTTCTAGCAAACTTACAAGATATAAAGGAATGCGTAGAACCAGAATCAAATAAGACTTTTTCCATTCTTGAGTGAATAGGAAGTGTACATTGTACGACTTCATTATCATGTTCCACCTCCGCAGTAGTGATGGCATAAGCCTTCCCTTGTTCCTTTGGCTTTGGTGGTTGTTGGAGCTGATTACCCTCAAAAGCTCGAGGTTTAGTGCACTGGTTTGAATAGTTCCCTAGCTCCTTACAGTTGTAGCCTTGAACCACGAGTGGTTCTCTCCTTTCATCGGCTACATTATCCTTCCTTTTCATGTCTCTTCGACACTCGTGAGCTAGGTGTCCTTCTTTCCAACACTTGAAGCATTTCCCCATCCCTTTGAGGCAGTTCCCACTGTGCAACTTCCCACATTTTTGGCAAGTGGGTCGTTGTGTTTTCTTCCCATCTTTATCACTAGATCCACCAGCATGAAACTCCATATTTCTTTTCTTATCACCATAACCATGGGACCATTCTCCAAACTCCATCTACACTTTGAGAGAACACCGAACAACTTCTTCATAACTCCCAAAGTCTCAAATTGCAAGAGCCTTTCGAAGATGTGGTTTTAATCCACTAAAGAATCTATCAATTTTGCTATCACTGTTGATAACAAAACCCGAAGCATACCTTGCGAGCCTTGTGAAATTTGCTTCATAGGTTTTGACAGATTCTCCTTCTTTTTGCTTGAGCTCTATGAATTCTCTCTCTATCTTCGTGCGAAGAGTTCGTGGGAAGTACTTATTAAGAAACATTATCTTAAAGTCTTCCCATTCCATCTCTTCAATTTCTTCCCTTGGCTTGGTGTTCTTAATCAAAGACAACCATTGATCAGATTCTCCATCTAGACGATAAACGGCTAGAGTCACCTTCTCGGTCTCGGAACCGTGAAGAACAGAAAAGATCTTCTCCATGGAGTTGACCCACTGTTCCGCAACTAGTGGATCAGAAGATCCACAAAACGTCGGTGGTCGTTGCCGCATAAAACTTTCGATAGCTAGTTGCTCCCTCTTTGGTGAAGGAGGGCGTTCCCCATTATTATGGTTATTATTCATAACCCGGGATAATTGGGTAAGCATCGCCATAAAGTTTTGAACTCCACCTCCAAAATCATTGGGGATGTCATTCGGGCAATCGTTGCATTGTCCTTCACAAGAGTTGTTGGCCTGATTTCTCCTGGTTCCCACCATTTTCTAAAATAGATAAGGTTAGAACAAAAATAAGTAAACAAGTCATGAATAACATATCCTTTTAAACAATTATACCCAAAAAATAACATATGGGATCCCTAGGTAAATATCCTTGTGTGCATATTTGTACTTAGTCTCATGCTAGAGGTTTTCTTTAGGGTACACTAATCCTAATTCCCAAATTAACTAAACCTTTCCTTTGATACCAACTATAGCGACCCGACATTTTCTTACATTACTATTACATCATTTCAATTATAAACAACATAATAGTATTACACATGGAGGATCCAGAGGTTTAGTGTCGTGGGAAAACTAGGACAATACATAACAAATACAACATCAAGCATAAAAATTCATTTAATCTCTTCTTCTATAGCTTCTTTGTAGCACTTGTCCTCTCCTTAGTACATGTAGCCACCTGAGGATATACATAAAAAGGGGTGAGCTAAAAGCCCAGTAAGAGGATAGATAATAACAATATAGCATGGGGTGAGCATAATCATGACACATGAAGAAGATCTTGAACATGAGAGGAGCATAAACAATAAACTTGAAATGTGGCAAAGCATAAAAATGAAACATCATGTCTTAGTGGTTAACTACCACACATAATTGTGAACAAATCTAGCATCATGTTCACGCATAATTTCACATTTACTCATGAGATTCATCACTTTACCCAATGCATTGGAGCTCTATATAATTCCGGGCGCACCCGTCACATTTAAACATTCATATTGCGCTATATAATTCCGGGCGCACCCGTCACATCATAACATTATCATTATCATGCTTGCCACATAGAACACATATCAAACATGTACATAAATAACCCATGGAAAGGAATGAGTTTTATCTCATAATAACACATTCATAAGCTTTGGGTTCCCAAAAGAAATAGGGAACAACATACTTGATATAAGAACCAACAACCTTGAATGAGAGGCAAAATGTGAGATCTTGAAAGAAGTGTTCTTTTGGAAAACATTTTGTTGGACATTAAAAAACCAGTGACAAACATGTATATCCCATAAAAGTAAAGGAAATGATGAACAAAAGACCTTTTAGGAGTAACCATATCAAAAATGGAGTGAAAGAGGGAGAACCCGAAGGAAGAAAATTGGGTTCGAGATTTCCCCTTACCTTGTACTCGAATGCATCCTTCTCTTTAATGTCCTGTATAATGACATTATATTCATTAATTAGAAATTCCAGAACCTTGTATACATAAATAGGGTTCATTCTGGTTTCATTATTTCATATTATGTTCCTTTGGATGACTTATAGAGTTTAAAAACATTGATTGAGGATGTTCTTTTTCATGGTTTTCTTGAGCGGTCCACTTGTATTCTTAATTTTATGTTTGGGTAGATCATGGTTAAACATATAGAACTGATATTACATGTAATTAATTATATTAAAGAATCTTGTATTATTTTATAATGAGTTATATTAGATCTATGTGGCCGAATTATTAGATAAGAGTTAAATGAAGATTATTTGGGCTAATTTGAGCGGTTTTTGGATCACAACCAACTCATTTTAACTTTTCACTTAGTAGTATGGACATAGGTTATTTTCAGAACTTAAAATAGAACATAATACAAATAAAACATTCTGGTTCAACCATAAAAATGGTTTCATGACCAGATTGAAGGTATAAATGGAAGAAGAGAGCATGTTGTTTTTGAAGGTGATAAATTATCACCACATGAACAACGTTCTCTTTAATAAAATAAAAGGAAGGGGGAAAGGGTGAGGGGTGATATAATATAACATTAGAATCATAATATTACATTATATATATATAATACATGATTTACAGAACAATTTTGATGAAGATAGATAGAGTGAGATCAAGAAAGGAACTTGAACTTGAAAGGAAATTAAAGGAGAAGAGGGAGAGAAATCACCTTTTGGATCCTCCTCTTGAGAACCTCCTTAAGGGCCTAAGCTTGGTCTTTTGATGAGACCAGAAGCTCTAGGACGTGGAGGAGAGGCTAGGGAAGATGATTGGGCAGCGCTTAGACAATTCTTGAAGCTTGAGAGGTGTGGTTTGGCAAGAGGAGGGGGGGGGGGGGCTTATTTATACATTAGGAGGGAGGTGTTTTTGGCATAAAATATTAAATAAAATAATATATCATAAGTTAGACTTGTAATAGTAGTTTTTTGACATCCTAAATTATATATTAATATAATAAAATCAGTTTTAGGCTTTAAATCTTCTTTATAATTCGAAATCATTAATTTATTAAAAGGAAAGTGAAAGAAAGAGAAAAAGACACTTTAAGAAATCACTCTTTGACTTTAGGGTTTGGAAAGTTCATTTTAGGTTTGAGAATTGGATTTATTGTGTTTTAAGAAACCATTTATGAAATTTAATATGTTTTGGCCGAAAATAAAGTTCTAGAATGTTTATGTCATCATTACATCATTAATGATGCAATTTAGTGTACACTGATTATGCGAAAAACTGTATTTTTTACTATTCACCCGAAAATTGAAGTATTTCAGAATAAACCCATAAATTTTCCCCTACCATTCTTCGACGTGTAGAATCCAAAAATTATGTCCATTTTTAAAAAATAATTTTCTAAGTATTATTAATTTAATATTTAATTAAAATCATAATTTACTTAAAAAAACAGTTTTTAAAATTAAAACTGATTTTGTAGTTCTTTTAAAAATTACGTAGGGTCTTATAAAATTATCTAAAAACTATTAGACATTGATTCAATAATTTATGAATATATTTCAGGAAAATAAAAATCCTTTTAAATTAATTAATTATAATTAATTATTTATGACTTATGGAATACCAAAAACGTTTACTAATGTCAAATTGTCACTTTCTAAGATGTCTAAATTTTATTTTATTATTCATAGGTAATGTTACTCTTATTTACTATTTATAAGGGTCATACTACTATTAATAAGGGTAGGTTACTATTCATAAGGGTAGGTTACTATTCACCAAAAATTATTTTTATTTCATTGGACTCCAAAAACTATCTTGAACACAACTGTGAATGTTGGATTTTTAAAATTCCAAACATAGGGGTGAAAAAATTATGTTTTAAAGGTCACTTATCACTTAGTAGTTCATTATTTTGTGTTTTTATGACATAGATATAAGAAGGGAATTTTCCATTGAAAAACTTTGGGTCGTTACAATGCGACTAATACATTGATCATGTTATTTAAATTTATAAAACATGGACATTATGTTGTGTTGTTTAAATTCATGCAGCATGGACATTATTTTTTGTAGTTTAATGTCCTGCATCTAGGACATTGTTATGTGATTTGTAAATTCATGTATTAAGGATGTTTATTTGTATAAATTAATGTCTTACATCAAGGACGTTATGATTTGTTGTTTAAATTCATGCAATAATTATGTTATTTTTTACATTTTAAATTCACGATGCCATGTCATTATTCAATGTAGTTTGAAGTCATGGAGTAAGGAAAATATATAGTGCAGTTTAATGTCATTGAGTAGGGAAATTATGTTGTGAAATTTTATGTTATGTAAAAATTACATTATGTTATGTAGTTTTAAGTCATGCAATATGAAAGTTACGAGGGACCAAATTTAAGGACATTATATTTCACTGAAAAGGAAGATGATTTGACAATTTTTGGTAATTATTTTATAAATGTGCTTGTTTATTCTGGTTTGGAATGAGGGGGTAGTAAACTATTATTTGGGGATTCTTGAATCCAGAAAGTGGTGTGGGAAAAAGGCTACAAATTGGTCTCTCAGAAGAATGAAGATACCACTTCTTGAAAATCCCATTTTGAGGGATACATTGTACTAAGCCAGCAAGGGAACAAAATGCATAGTCAATAGTGGAATCCTTTGGATGACACGCCCATTATGTGGGAGAATATGTAAGGCCAATGAGAACACATACTACATGGTCAGGAAATGGAGCTCTCAATAATTTTGTCATTCTATTGAAAAAAGATGATGAAATTTTTATGGATATTCCAATTTACCCAATCACAATGTATTGATTAGGGATTAAAGTACCATAATAAATAAAGGTTATTTCATGTAATAATTTCCCAATAATTAGGGGAATATTCTCTCTATGAATGTATACCCAAATAGAGGAATTACAGTACCTGTAGTTTAAGGCCATATGAAAAAGATCATAATATCATGGAAACAATGGATGATATGTGGTTATGTGGCCCAAGATTATTCCAGCATGCTTTAAAAATATTTAGTTGTGAAATACAAGACTTTTTTTGGAGACATTCAAGTTAGGAGAAAGTAGATGAGATAAATTTGAAAGGGATGACTTCTGACATTGAATCACATGTTCCAATATTCTGTCATCAAAGCTTAATGGGAAAAGAGTGTTTTGCCAAGGGTTGAATTACAACGATTTCAAAAAACCCATTATGGGGGATTTTTAATTCAAGGAAAACTAGGGCATATACTGTATATAAAAATAGTGTCGTCCTTTTGTTAACATGTCCATTATGTGGGGAAACTGATGCAAGGCCAACAGGGGCACATATTGCATAGTCGGTAAAATGAGCTCTCAGGTATCAGATATTCTATCATTAGAAGCTGAGGAAATATTATGAATATTAAAAAATTTTCATGATTGGGAGTATGAAATTAAAAATGGGTATTATCCAATGCACAATGGATACGTTTGAGAAAATATTGGTCATGGTATTAGATTCACTTAAATAGATCTGGATCATATGTATTAAGGGGACATTACTTATTTCCTTGGTGGGCTCTCAATGGGGAGGACCCAAATTAAAATCTCATGTATATATTTTTGAAAGTATTCAAGATAGGGGAATTTTTCTTTTCCCCATGGCTGGGATTAGGATCTTTGTCCATATATTCACTATGTATCTCAATGGGATGAGAATCCTGCCATACAGAGTTCTCTTGGTACCTAGAAGTTGAAAGTCATGTGGAAAAGACATATGTGTCATGAAATGAAGAGTAGTTGAATATTGTCGATGGACTACCAAGTAGGGTTCACGTATCACTATATATAATTTCAAAGCTAGGATCATGGAACATATAGTTCTAATAGATACCAGTTCATGCATGAAATGAGACCTCATACTGGATATCCCCATGTAGATATGATTCATACATGGTAAAGTAGAGGATTTTCATGTTGTGATATAGCTAGGCTAGGGACTAAAGATCTGAATGTCAGTACATATCTCATATGGGTGAGAATCAAGACATATGTAGTTCTTAAATAAAGGTCCCACACTATGGTTGAATTCAAAGTTAGAGGTTAAAGGGAGTTTTTTTAATATGGTCTCATACCAATGATGATTACTCATATTAAATCACCTCATATAGTTGTGAATCATACATGAGAGAGGATAGTCATTAAATATATTGCATTTTGGTTAGGACCATGATTGAATGTTTGGATATCACTATATATCTCATATTGGTGAGAATCAAGATGCACATAGTTCATAAAGAACAATGCAGTTTATTATTATGCAATGAGGATGTGATTGATTCAAATGTTAAAAAGAACATTGTGGACAAATCAGGCTATAGGGACCCAGTTTCACTACTTATCTTGTTAGAAATAGAATAAAGCCACATGTAGTTCATAAAAAGATCTATCAGTTTATTTTCAGGTGATGATGAAATCTAGTGTATATTTTACGGTCTTACATCTATAACCATTTCTAACCCTAATGGTAATTGATATAGAATATTTATGTAGAGAAACTCCTTTTAAAATTTATAATCCCATAGGAGCAATGCTCAGTTTGAGAAAAAGGTATGTGTAAAACATTCTTCTACAATACAAAGTTAACAATAGTAAAAAACATTGGAATAATGATTATAAGGTGTTTGAGCCATGGTTTTGGACCTAGGAAACACTACATATCTCATTAGGGAAGTAATCAAGACACATGTAGTTCTTGAAAATTATTCCTCAAATCAATCGGGATTTGATGTATGGAAATGGGGCTTTTGATGATTTCTAGACTGATGGTTTGGCCTAAAGCATGATGTATTAGTATAATCATCTATTTTAGTGCAATGATAATCAATCCATAAGACCAGGAAAGGTTCACTATGCATATCCGATTCATGCATGGGAAAATGGAAGTAGAGTTTCCTTTTCAAAATGTTGAATAGACATAGGATTGGAGATCTAGGTATCATTATATATCTAATTTTAATGAGAATCAAGCCACAAGTAGATCTTGGACTCACATCTACATTAATTTCATGTAGTATGGATAAAGATTAACTGTTATAAAAAGATCAAAATATGTATCTAAGCTAGTCTATAAGATTTAGAAATCACTGTGTATCTTTCTCGGGAAAGAATCATGCCATACGTAGCTCTTGAGTTAATGTTACCTGTATAGGTTTGAATCATATGCACAAGATATGAAGGGTTTTTTTGTGGTCATGGCTGGGCCAAATATTAGATATATGGGCATCAGTACGTATCACATTGGAATAAGAATAAAACCAAATATTTTTATTGAAGAAGGTTCCCCACACAAACAATGTTTTGGTAAGGGAAAGTAGGTTAAATAATTTTTCTAATAATGGTTGGGATCATGGAACAAGATGGTGTAATAATAAAGACACATTTCCTAGAAGATTACCCATTATGGGTTTGGTTCATATAGAGGGAAATGGGAATTTTTTTTTTATAGTCATGATAGGGACCATTATTAGAGATCTAGGCATCCCTACATATGTCATTGGAATGAGAATCAATCCACACGTTGTTATTCAAAAAATTTCCCCATACTGGTCTAATCCAAAATTGTAGATAAATGAAGTTCAAGTTTCACTAGGGTGTGGAAATTATGTTAGTGATGCTTACTCATGGAATCTAATCATCTTTTCAAGGACAATATAGAGTTTCTTCTCATGGTAACGTGGGTTATTTATTAACGTCAAATTAAGGAGACATTAACTTTATATTTTAATGCCATGTGGGGAGGGAAAATATTTTTTTGTAGTTTCAATACATGGTATTGGGCCTCATGTAATGTAGTTTATCATCATGCAACCAAGATTATGATTCTATGAAGATTAACATCGTGCAATTAGGAAGTATATGGTGGTATGAATTTTAACATACTTCACATAAAATGAAAAAAATGTTAAATGAGCCCCCAACATTGTGGGATGGGGTTTCTTCTATTCATTATTTATAGTGAAATGAATGAGGCAGGCTTCATTGGATGAAACTAGACGAGTTAGCTAGTAGGCTGAATTTGTGTGGGAAGGTGTATATTCATTTTCACTATGTGCCTCTATATTTGAATGGTGGTCTTGTGTGGATGATTCCAAATGAGACTTCTAGATGGCTTGATTGGTGTATTATGTTTTATGTTCCATATCACCATGTGTCGTGATATTTGAATTATAGGATTATTTGACTACATCCAGACAATACTGTTATCACACATGATTGGAATGGGTAGATGTATGTTAATGATCATATTTTTTCAGAAAATTTGAGTAGTAGACTTCTTTGGATGGAAACTAACAATTATTATGGTTAGATGAGTTGGTGAGGGAAGGTGTATATTTCTACCCTATATGTGCGTCCATATTTGAAAAGAGGGATTCTTTAGATATTCCCAAATGAGCCTGCTAGCATGATGAATTGGTGGAGAAAGGGGTGTGTTCAAGCTTAGTGTTTTCCACCATATTTGAGTGGTGGGATTCATTTGATGCTACAAGATGAATGTGATGGTATTCTGAATTGGAGTGGCCCATTTTATGTTCTTATTTTTAGTTCATTGTGCATGTACCTAACAAAGATATTCGGTCATGGGATGGATCAAAATTAAAGGATCCACTCTGCAGCATTTTCCAAAATCGTTGAAAGACTGATTCCTACTACGGAGGGGATTATTGAGGTGAAAAATCCCCCACTGCTGACAGATGTGGTTGTTCCCATTCTACCTGAATATCCCTTCAACCTAATTTTTCTAGATCTTAGGGTTGCGTTAAACAAACCCCTAGCCCTGTGGGATGGGTTTTCTCCCAAACATTTTTGGATAATATTACCATAACTACTCATATTATTTTATGTATATTGTTATGAACATTTGTTGGGATCATTATTCGACACACCTGTAAAGTTTCCCAATTCAAGAGAAATTAATGAGATTGCAGTCATCTGTACAATCTGTCAGCTAACATCATCTAAAAAGTAGGTCTGCTCAATTTTCTATGATGCTTGATGGAATATTCATTCATCAACATTTTATTATCAAGGCGGACGCTTGTGAGAGTCGATCGAGGCATGTTCTTGTTGATCATTTTTTTTAAAATAGAATTCATTTATTGTAGTCGGTCTGAGGAAATGAAATTTTTTATACAACATTTGATGGGATCTTCTTACTAGCGAGAAAAATAAAATGAATTGCTCCATGTGCACCACATGCTCAGATAAGAACACTAAATGGGGTCTCTGAAATTAGTCATCAAAAACTCATTAATGCATCGAGACATGAACATTTAAGGGATCCTTGTTTGCTGCCCAATCATTGGATTTCAGGAATCCATGAGAGATACCAAGCCAATTTTGCACTGCAATCCATCTATTATAATAAAATGAGAATGATAATAATCCTAATGTAATACTTTTTCTTTTAAGTGATGATTAGTTTTCCATATGTTGAGGCATATTTCATGTATAAAATATTCTACTAACACCTCTGGAATGATGTGTTGAGGAGTAGATAAAGTCAATAACATGATTGATATTTCATCTTTAGCATGTTTTTCCTCATGTTTAACACATCCTCATCATCTTTTTATAGAGTCTTATCAACCTGGTCTGACCATAGTGTACAATTCCCAACTAATTTACCATAACTATTGGGATTAGTTGAGATTTACTCTACCATTATGGAATTCATGTGACCCAATGGTGGTTTATAGATTGACTATCACCTACGGATGTCTTGAAGTTGAGAAAAGATTTCATCTTCCAGTAAGAATTCATCATAAATGACTAGCATTTTGTTTACAAGGGCCTCATGATCAGAGGGAATTATCATCACTACATTTTGCATTGTTGAATTCACTTGACAATGTTATACACTACTGTGGAGAGAATATTCATAGTGGACACAATCATGGGGGATAGTTTGGTTTATTAAAGAAAGGAGAAGACCCTCTTTCTCCTTCACTTTTTGGCCACATGGATGGTTTTCATGGATCTCATCCAGAGATAGGCTCTTGAGACTGACTGGATTTAAGGAAGCATGTCTTCATGATGATGTGTCTGACAAGGACCATTAGAATTACATCTGCTTCTCCCATATTATGGTAACAGGAAGATATGATCATGAGACACAACATATTAATGTTTGAGGGATTTGTGAAATCCATTATCCAGAGGATCTATATTGCATATTATATCTTTATTCTTTAACCTCTCTTGATAAGAAACCTTATTAGATGGCTTTTTATTAGAAGTGGGGCCACTTTCAAGGAGAATGGTTTTCTTGGGAAGGTGTATGTACCATCCTAGGAGTGGCCATTATGATATAACGGTTATCTCCAATTGGAGTAGGCGTATGTTCCCAATCAGATATTCCATATGATATAGCATATTTTCCACCATAAAAATCATGTATTGGAGTAGAAGTATATTTTTTCTCCAAGGTGATTTTATGATGAGCCATCCACCTTATGGGGAATGTGTTTTGTATTTCTCCCTTGGGTACTATTTTCATCAACATTATGGCGTTCTAAAAAGTTGCTACTATGTGTGTTGGGTTTTTTGTCTAACCAATCATCATTTCAAGGATGTTTTTGGTGAAATCAATGACTAGAATGGGGATTTACATCCATTCCATTATTGGGGTAGGTGTATGTGCCATCTCATATACCCCCATTATTTCTAGTGGATATTGATAGTACTCATCATTTGGTGTAGAGATTTGACTATGCCTCCTGCTTGTCATTGGTTCCTTTCGTCTCACTTCTCCTAGTCCTTCCAATTGAGAATGTTGGCTGGAATTATAGATGTTGCCAGGTGTGTTTTTCTTCTCACTGTTCACTACCAAACATGGTTGGTATACTTCATTGAGTGCTTCCAAAAATTCTTTAGGCAACATGGTGGGTGAAGGGAGGTGTATGTTCCTTATTTCAGGTTGCTAATAAATTTTATTAGTTGGATTCTTTGAATTCCACTAGGCACGTCTGTTTGCTAGTTGAATGAAGGAAAATGAGTGTATGTTTCCCCTCCCTATTTTCCACAAAATTTGGTTAGTGGAATTATCTAGATGGGAAAAATTTGTAAAACTTCTCCCTTTTGGATGGGTTTTATCCCTGTTGAGCTGCCTTTTGTGACAAGGTTTGAGGAACTAGATTGGATAGACAAAGGTGACACCCTCATCATGTTGAGGGTTCACAATCACATTGTTTTAGCGGTGGATATTTTTTATAGGATCCCTTGAAAATTATCCCTGTGTATTTGGGATTATACCATTGATAGAATCTTGATCCAAATCCCTTAAATACAGAAGAGACTAGTTATTTCTTTCTAGGTATAAGCTCCCAAAATTTGTGAAGATGACTTTTGGTGCCATGTGCTTCAAGACCACTCGTCATAATATACCAGATAGACAGGGTTTCTTATTGAGCTGGAGGGCATATCGGGTGGCCTCTAGTGTCAAGAGGGTATCATGATGATTGTTATCTCGAACCAGTGCATTCGAGACCTATCGTTGATGATGTTGGGTTGGTGATGGAATCCTTCATGCGGATAAAGATCCAACCAGGCTAGCAGCTAGGGAGTTCAATTGTGAAAACATGATAGATGCCATTGGATGGAAGGGAGTCTAAAAATGAGTGCATAATATTTTATAGAAAAGAACATGAAATTTCTATTAAAGAATAATATATTTGGATGAACACGGGTGGGATGGATTTCCTTGTTTGTCCCTCTTTTGTTAAAAGGGGCGTGGCAGATGGGTAACACTATCATCTTGGGTAAGTATTCACATCTGATTCATAATTTCTTTCTTCCCCTCAGAATGTGTGTTATTGTTAGTAATCAATATTTCTTAATTCTTTCCAATGGATTGGTTCATGAAATTATAAAAACCCAAAGTTTCTGTATCATTAGGGATATGCTTTCCAAAAGTAGGGACTCATTTGGGATTTTTACCTATGATTCTTATGAACACACATTGGTCTAGAGGATGGGAGGTTATGCTCAAATAAAACTTTTAGGGGGAATTTTTTCCTACTTTAAGACTCTCTTATAGATTTAAGATATGTTTATGAATCCTTCAATAATTTCCATGTATGATATAGGGTTTTATTGAGTATAACAATCAATTATTAGCATGTATCAAATTCAGAATAATTGACTTGTATCTATGGTTCGTAATCAATGGAGATATATGTATGTATATGATGAACTCCATCAATGGTATCATCTAATATACTACTTAGATATTCTTTGGTTGATATTATAATGATGTCGGTTTTCTATCCATATAGTGGGGAAATCTAGTGTTTATTTTCATCCAAGGATATAAATTTCACACTAGAATTTATCCTTATCAAGGGAGACATGAGTTGTTTTCATGTTTGGATCAAACGCATAGATGAGATTCCTATGTATCCTTGTGAACAGAATTAGATCCCATATAGTTTATTGCCTCTTAATGGGTACATCATACCTTTTTTGGTCATGTGATTAGGGCGTGATCATATATTTTAATGTTATGTAACAATGACATCTA
The DNA here is from genome assembly GCA_963277665.1 of Viscum album. NCBI lineage: Eukaryota > Viridiplantae > Streptophyta > Magnoliopsida > Santalales > Viscaceae > Viscum > Viscum album. The sequence continues at coordinate 428,000,786 of OY728151.1, forward strand.
GGTGGAAGGTTCCTAGTCATAGATTGGTGTGAGACTAATTCCAAAGCATCCCAAAGAACCTATAAGATATTTGATTATCCATGTTAAATTGGAACCTTTGGGGACATGGACTTTTGAGAACATGGTTGATTTAAGGTGTTGGATTAGAACACTAGAGAGGTTTCTTAGGTTTCCCGTTTTAATGGGAATCCAATACCATGTAGTTTGGTATGTCTCATAGGAATGTATGGACCCTTGTGAGAAATAAGCTTTGTCTTACTCTAGAATAGGATGCCCTGTAAAAGGGACCATGAGTGGTGTAATATTTCATGGTGATTTTGAGGTTTTATTATGGCTAACTAGTGATGAGGAATCCACTTGAGATCAAGACTTAGGTATGTGTCCTACATATCCTGGTTGGAGATGTAATCAGGGTTCTTATTATACAATAAGGTTGGTCTTTACACCTAGTAGGAAGAACATTTGAGGGTGCATGATTTTCTATATTATATATGATATGGAATTGAGAACAGGACTTCGGATGTCTTCCTACGTATCCCATTTATAGTTGGAATCAGAGTTCATGTAGTTCATCAGGTTGGATGGTTGGTCTGAATGCCATGATCACCACTACCCACTATTCCCACATGAGTCATTCTAGGTGTGATAAATAAGAATAAATGGAAAATATATAAAACTACAAACTTTTCCTCTATTTTTGGTGGAAGATGCCTGAGCTATGACACTTCTCTCTCTTTGCTAAACATTATAAGTGAGTCCAATGTGTGTAAGGGATGAATGGGAAGGTCAATGAGGTATATATGAGAAATTATATAATCACGCACATGAAAGGATAGGGGAATACACTAGGATGGGTTCCCTAAATAAGGTTCTACAATTTTAGGATGATATCTTTACATATTGAATGGAAACGAATGCGTAATCCTTAACCACCGTAGTTGGAACTACAGGCTTCGGGAATCAGAGATGGGAAGGGATGGACATGGTCCTATCAACAAAATCTGAGACTGGGGAACTCTTCAATATTGTCCCAAGGGTAAGGGTCCTCTTGACCGCAGATATATAGATCTACATATTCCCCAATGATCATTACCCTTTGTTAAGACTATTATGGGAATCCACTTAACATGGAAATATAAATCCAAATGGGAGACACACTGATTTGCCATTCCCCAAGGTTTTTTAAGTCTGGTGGTCTGGGTGGTGGTTTTAGAATGATCCATTTTAGACAATGAAGCCAAAAGTGGAGGGTTCTGCCATGTATGGCGTTGAATAACGCCTAATGGATGGATAACATAGGCTGGAAGGTGAGGCGAACCATGGAGGATTGAGTAATGGGATTTCCATGAAAGTAGGCTTGGGTGAATTGGTATCACCTTAGGAAACAAACAACCTAGATGACTACACTTAGTAAAGGCATTTCTTAAGCCTTAAAGGGTCTCTACATGTATTCCTGAAAGTGACAATTGCAAGTTCTTTTTGTGGAAGGGAGACTCATTCTACTCTTCTTAAATCAGGGGGTTCGCAGAATGAATCACATAAAAGTAATTAAATTTTAAGAATAGATACACTTAAGTCTGATATATTACCCGTTACAGAACATTCATTAGGACATAGAAAACTACCTAGAAGGTTTCAGAGTGCTTGAGTGATGTAATAGGGAGACCAGAGTAGTAACAGGGCTTCTTGAAAAATCCTCCTTCTAAATGAAGACCCCAACTGCCTATTTATTGTAAAATATAAGATCTGGGGTGAATGTTTCTTTTCGAATAGGTGTCAGGTACATGTAGGTCATGTAGGGTTCCTTCCTGGGGTCCTTTCTCACCAATGATAGATGGGAATCCTGCTGATCACATTGGTGATTCCATTTAATCATATGGTAGAAGTTATTCCCCCACACGCATGTTTGAAATATTTTCTAGCCATCAGTCCCAGTCCTTTGGGATCATTGCTTCGCTAGAACAACTGAAACCATAAAAAATGGTGACTTTCATCGTGAACTTTTTGAGCCTGATTAGGGACATTGTTGGTTGGGACTTCTATAACTATATTCTTCTCCTTTTGGAATAACCCCATATTTGAACTCAAACTCATCATTTTGTGTTTAGGTGAGGTTTAAATCATTAATTCATAATAAATGTGTGTGGAACACGTTTCTTTATGTTGAAAATATTCTAAAACATTTATTTCATATTATCTGACCAAAATTGTTCTCAATGATTTGGATACATATTTGTACTCCCAAGATTGATAGATAATGTTGAGAATCGTGAACCATTCAAAATAGCTTTATTTATTTCATAGTATAATGGTACAAATAAACATGACACAAATCATACAACCTTAACATTATAAATTAAAAACTTTGGGGATTTAAATTTTATTATATATTCCACCTTCTTATCTATTTCCACATCATCACTTTTATCTTTCTTTATAGTAGTAGAATGATCACTCTTAATACCTGATTACCGATGAAAATATTTAATGTTTCATATTAAGATTATTTTGGGGGAATATATTTTGAGGCTCATATAAATCAAATATACCTCACATTTCTCCCCATATAGATGATGATTCTATATTTTTGACATGATGATTATTGGGTTTTATATTCAATCAATCGTTGGATTATTAATATCATGAAATTTAAACTACCATGAGGCATGTTCTATCAAAATTTAATTCAGTGTTAGTACACATCCCAAATAGCTCTTCTAATCGTTGATGTATACCATTAAAAGTTCCCACTATAGGGAAGTTGGAGGACTAGTGATGTGATAAGACACATTATCAATTCCATGAGGATAACATTTCATATTTATATCATAAAAATATAACACCCCTCGGAGTTTTATAGGTTAATTATTTGTAACATGTTTCTAACAAATCATTTATAAATCCATTCTACTAAAAACCAATGGTTTTCAATTACATATAATGTTCTAGAAAACCCCTCAATTTAATTAGTCTTATAGTGGAGCATGAATATCCATTTTCTATTGATTAAATTCCCATCCCTTATCCCAAAAGCACATTCAATGTACTACACATTTACATTCTCCTTTCTCAAAGTCATTAAAACTGTATTCATGTTATCTCCTTAATAATCCTTTATTTTAGATTAAATTATAATAACATATATAAAGAATAAAAATAAATCATTGAGTTTATCTATAAATACACTATAAATTATTTGCATAAAGATAATTGGATAATTATTGTGTCTGAAATCATCAAAATGAACTCATTGTTTCAATACTATATTCATAATCTAGTCTTGGGAATATCATCCTTCCTTATCATTAATTGGTGATACCTCGACCGAAGGTCTAACATAGGGAAATATAGATCCCCACATAGTCAATTGAAGAAATTATCTATCCATGGGATGGGATACTTGTTCTTTATGGAGTTTTTTTAGTTCACTATAATCAATGATAAGGCACATTGAATTATATGTAATCAAGATTAGGAGCACCATAACACCCTAGTGTGAAGCACTGAGGTGTATAAAACCCTTATCTAGATTCTATTGTAACTATTTCACAAGTTCTTCAAACTCAATGGGGGGGGGTCAGTAAATAGTAATGGATATGGGTATATGTCTAGGTACAAATTAAAATTATAACATAACCTATCTTTTTAGAGTATGAATAAGAAAATTATTAGGGAATACATATCTATAGTCATATACAATGGGAATGTTTTAAATTTTGATATTATCATTTTCTCAAAAATTTGAATTAAATATTATTTCTCACAATGTAATAATATGAACACATGAAATTGAGATTCCAAATAAGATAATATGTTATCCTAACATTTGTATAAAATTAGAGGATGACTTAGTATATGAAGGGTGATCTTCCCCTCTGGAAAGATGTTTTCCTCTTATATAAGGACATCCAATCGAATCATGGTATTTCATAAAACTCCACTAATAGAATCTAATGAAGTCTTCCTTGGAATTTCTTTAAAAAAATTACTAAGGAGGAGTAATATTATTTGGATTCCATATTTTCTCTATATTATATTCCCGCAAATTTGTTAACCACCATTTTTGGAGATTTTTTTTGAATAGTTCATCCAAAAATAAATAATATGACTAAATGTGGATAACTATAATAAATACCATAAATTTACTATAAATTAATTAATAAATATGGTTAATATCACAAAATCATTATTAGAACCACCTCAATAAATGTGAAAATTAATTCCCTTCCATTTTCTCTAAGCCTTGGTGGTTTCTATCATTACTTGTCTCTCAAATAATTTAAATAGGTAATTAGTTCACATAATTCTATTCTTCCTTATATTTTAAACACAAAAGTGATTGATATGTTTTGATTATAATCCTCTATTCATCTATCACAAGTTCAGGTTTATTAATGTCTCTTTAGTATAGATCATCCCAACACATCTCTTTTCTATGCATAAAAAAACTTCCATATTCCCTTGATAATATTTCTAGGATACTTATTCAAATAATTTTTTATGTGATATGTTGGGTTTTATTTCCGCTATGAAATTTATCTATTGATTGTTCTAAATAAAATTCAATTTAATGGTCTTTATCACTACAAGATAATACCACTAATTTTCTACAATCGATCTCTCAATCATAAGAGAAGAACATAAAATATATTCATAGCTAGAAATGCATTGATTTTCAAAAAAAATTATAGAATCATATATAAACAAGAAAATAATTATTCCACATTTGTTTTTTTATAAAAAATCCAAATTAAATCCTTACAATAGTTTTTCTGATAATATCGTATTCCTAGATAGATCGTCATCCTTTTTATTTAGACAATGCAGCTCACTAATTTTTTTTAGATAAAAAGTTAAGGGAAAATAATTTTTGATATTTTTCTTATTACTTCGTATTCTATGGAATTAATTTTATGCTTTTACATCATATCCTAGTTCATTGGTGACCACCTATAGACTTCCCCTTCAAGGTTACAATCGGTCAATATGATTTTCACTTATTTTGAGCAATGAAAGAGAAAAAATCTTCTAAATTAAGTAAATCCATTATTCAATGATGGTTGGATTATAATATTCAATAATGTAATGAGGAATTTATCATATAAAGGAATTGAATATATATTTCTATTTATAAGGAGATGTTTGGTGTCATAAAAGAATCTTGTTATTATTAATAACATGATTCATCCAATCCAATACTTCAATGTTGTTCTAAGACCTGACACCTATAATTTTATTCATATAACTATAGAATTTATCACATTACCAATTAAATAGGTTATTGGAATTATTCATCTTATTTCCCAATATTAACTAATACAAATTATGGTGATAATACTCAAACTAAATAACATCTAAAAAAGAAATAATAATCATTGAATGAATACCTATTTAGCGAAAAGGTTATACTAGGTTATGAGTCACTTGGATTAAATATAAGATATCCATGGAAATGTATCATTTCAGGTTTTATATCTTAAAAAATTATTCATGTCATTGATAATGGAATCTATGTATTTTGTGAATTTTCAAAAGTAAATCCCTCAAGATTTTCAAACCATGTATGTAGTAATGATTCTTTCTCATGCTCCAGCTGATGATAGAGTTAATACTAAATATTTTATTTTCACAATTTTTTCCCCTATGAATAATATTCTATATCCACATCCACTTATATAATCCATATTGGAATGTAATTTCATGGAAACTACTCATGCAATACTTCACCATAATTCCATGATATTTTCATATACACAGACTTATACATTATAATCAAAATAATATATTCCTGTTAAATCCCCAAAAATAAGTAGTGTTTACATTTAAAAAAACTATAGAGTCCCACAACATTTACATATATTATCACATTAATTATAATATAAAAATAAAATAAAAAACAATCTAATGATTGTGATTTCATGTGTATTTCGAAGAAAGGGTTCACAATATATAAAAGGAATATAACATAAAAAATATTTATGTTAATCTTTATAATGTTATCTTAAACCCCTTTTGGATCTTAATAATTCATAGGATCACCCATGGAATTCATAAAAACAGATGATATATAAGGAATATTAATGGAATAAACATTGTAAAGAATGAGAGATTATGAGTCAAAAGGCATAACAAGACATCACAAATGAAAAGGCTCATGAATAACCAAATGGAATCATACCATAAAGAACATGGTATAATTATACAATAGAAACATTGTAATGTTGAATAAATAGAGAACCGTACATAATAATATGTTATGGATAGAATCCACAAAAACATCACATGTTGGGAAGATTCTCATCATGGATTAGGGTTACTCCCTAATCCCATACGTATCATCTCATGAGACAAAAACATTACCCAATGAATTTGAGAGAAATATGAAAAGACACATAATAAAATGTACATGATTATGTTTTCCAAAAAACAAATAAATCATAAATAAAAATGATATATATTACTCATGGATGTTAATATGTTTCATAATCGTGTCTTTCATAATAATAAAATGTGATTTCATAAATAAAAAATTTTATAAATGAACATAAGTCTGGTATTTCAACAAAAAAAGAAATGATATCATGATATCTATATATATAAGAGACAAATATACATAATTTCAAGGAATTATATAACATCAATGTGTGATAGAATGTGTTTTTTACTGAGAATGTTCAGATCCCAAATAAAAACGGTCGTTTGGAGAGATCTAATACCATATGTTCTATAATCGCATTGAATATTTCCATAGCATTCTATATAATAAAATTAGATTCATTAATTACAAAACTAATAACATTTTAAATCATAATTAAATTTACAAAAAAAATTTTATTTTCATTTATAACAATTTATACGAGATTCAAGTACATTTTTTACACTTCTAAGAGCATTCTTTTATTAACCCCATTGTCAGATCACTTATATATATTTATGAATTTTATTTTAGAAAGTGAATAAAGATATAGACGTAAAAATATAATTAAATTCATGATCATACCATAATTTTAATGGTCCCACATATCATTTAGAGTAAAATATTATGGATTATTTATATAGAAAATTGATAATTATATATGGTTAGTTTATATTGGATGTTTTGCTGACCATCGAAAACTAGTTTAATTTTAATTAATATTTTTCCATATATTTTTCCATAGTGCTAAAAAATATTATATCGGTATGTAGGTAATTTTAAATGATTATTTGTTAATATAAAAAGTCTATGATGGTGGTAATGGGAAATAGAAAGTCATCATCCATGGATGTAGTGAACTAACAAAATATTGATGGTGTTCTCTATTTTAGAATAATAGGATAAGGGTAGGTGACAGGTGAAAGATATTAAATTTAAAAAATAATATTGAAGTGTATTTATATATTTGATATTATATATATCATTATATAATTAGTGGATTTTTTTAGGATGAGGAGGAAGAGAAAAATAGTATTATGTTCAAGATATTACCTTCTCCTTTGAATGTCCCGTATTGGGAATCCATGATGGGACCTTCGATTGGACATTTTATATTACCCGAAGAACATGGAAATTTATTAAATTATTGAGAAGTTAATTAGATTGTTTTTTCAGTTTATAAGGATTATAATGTTTGAGTGGAGTGATTTTGGATAGGTGTAATTTAAAAGGAGGAGTGAGGTGTTTGATAATCCTTTAATCATTAGTATATCGTATTGGATCAAGATGTAAAATATTATATATAATTTTTTCTATATTTAGTGACTTGTGAATGTTATTTTGATCGAATGGGTTGTCACATCATCTATAACTCAATAATTCATTCATTTTTCATATAAAGTTAAATACAATATTTTACAAAAATTCACTATTCAAAAAAATTACAATTTTAGAAAAATACCAATAATTCAACCTAAACATTTTAAAAATGTATATTAAATTAAATTAAATCCATTTTTTGAAAATTTATTTGTAAATATGAAAATTTTAATTATAAATGAAAATATAATATATTCAAAAAATAAAAATTTTAATAGTATGATATATTTTCACACAATGTTGATAAGTTTTATATGGTACCATAAAATTATATTATCACTATAATAATAAATGATCATAATTTATAATCCCATTTTATAAATACAAAAATTCTGTTATATCATTTTTAATTATAAATGTTCAATTAAAATAGTTATTTTTTATAAAATAAAATATCTTAATGTATAATTTCAAAACCTATATTTACCTGTACCATGGTTTAAATATGTTATATATTTATTTAATAGGATACCTAGATGATATGTTATACTTTCGTTGGTGAGTTTACTATTCTCATGGTCAGGTTTTAATTCTTAAAACTCAAATCATATTTCTAAGTGTTATATTACTATTCAAATATGAAAATTATTAATAGTAATATGTGACCCATACTTTCTATAAATATCTCATATTTAATTCATCCATTATTCATATATCATTCTTCTTAAAAATTTATATATAACTTTTTGAATGCATAGTGCATCACTAATATTCTACTTCAAACCTACTATGTTTTCTGTGGGTGTGATTATTCTAGGGGAATGAGAATATACAAATTCTCCTATTATTATTATCCTATATTATTTTTTGTCCCTTTAGAATACTTTTAATTATTAATACTATCTTTATTCCCTAAATTTAGTGATAAATTTAATATAAGTAAATTTTGTTTGATTTATCATGTAGTTAATGTTCTATACATGAAGTTAAATATTTAGAATGGAAATTATATTAGTAAAATTATACATCGTTATAAAAATAATACATATCAAAACTAGTCTTACCCAATAAATCTCTATCATATACCATGATCATAACTATAGTAACATCATAATAAAAAACAAAAAACAAATGTCTGGTTTAAATTAATTAATTATCCACCTATTAGTTATTTGGAATGTTAATGAATAAATTAACATTAATGTTTTTTCAATTGGGAAGACTATTTAAAGGCATTTCCTCAAAACATTTACTTTTGCAATGTTTTAAATTTTTTTTTCTACTTTTAAATAATATCATAACAAAAAAATATCATTGAACTATATATAGAAAAATTCCTAGAAAACATTGCTCATGAACCTAGAATCGTTTTCCACCCTGAGTTAATATTGTATTAATACGTAATAATATAACCCAAAACATTTTTCATGAGTAAAAAAATCAGTTATAACTATGAAAAATAAAGAATAACAAACCCATGTCCTGTATTGTAAACTATCATTATATATGGAATAATTTCCCCCAATCAATATTTACATACGAAGATCTAAAATAATAATAAATAAAACTACTAAACCCAAATAATAATACAATAATAAATAATTATCTAATGAAATTTAGTTATTTCTTGACTCAAATTACCTAAACAATATAACATTCGTTTTTCCAAAAGGCCGTAAGACAACCTCCTAATATACAAATGATTTTATACTAGATGAATAAGTTTAACAAAATCATGGGTAGACTATTATCATAGTATCAGTACATGATGTAATAAGTAAATAATAAAATATCATTTAACTTTATAGTATTGCAAGGAATTATGGTCATGGATGAATAATTAATACTAAATAGGATGATTGAAAATTAAATATTTTATTTAGAGGAATGAACAAAAAATATATTCAAGGAGGTCTAATGTATTGAATTAAAAGTGAACCCTTAAAGAACATTTTTATTATAGTTTTGGGGAAGGGAACGATTCCTAGAGTAATGTTTAGTATTTTCTTCTTGATTTATTTTATAATCAAGTTATTCACCAACCATATTCCCCTCATTACATGAATAATATATTTCCTCCATCCTCTCAATTATGGTGGGGTTATACATCAAAAAACTCATAGTATATCTTTTAAAGTAATAATCTCACTCAGGGAGAAGTCTAAAATTGTATTTCATGCCACATCATGAACCACCATCCTCTAAATAATGGAGATAACTCATTATATACCACCTATAAAATCCTTTACCCTTTCCCTCTCAGTCAGGGAATGATATTCTACATAATCACATATTAGGGATCATATGTATTCCCTCTTCCTCATGTCAAGAGATTTTAATTTATTAAAAAAATTAGTTGTATGAAACTAATAAATAAAATGTATACCAAGACTATAAACAACTCCTCATCTACACACACACAAACCCATCTCCACCCATCACTCCACCTGAGAGTTTCATGTACGACTCAAAATCTACCACCCTGATCAGTGTCAACACACATAGATTTCATAGAGCTAAACTATTTCTACACTTCTTATATAGATGATTTCAGGCCCTTAGGTCACACCCTACAAACATGATCTATCCATATGTCTCATCTAGACACACTAATTTTTATGTCAATCATAGTCCATGAGATTCTATGTTCATAGACATGGGGAACAACCCACCACCTACCCCTATAAGTAGATGATCACTTGGTTCCACCCCAACACAAGGTGTCTGACATGACATATAGTTCCACCCTGAGTAATTTATTTCCATATTTCCTCACGAAGAATAACAAAAAACACAACTTGGGTATACCTATAGGCATATCCCTCTCAATCATGGACAAAGGTTATAAATATTCCCACTTAGAATCCATACTCATCACAATCTTATATCTACCTACCTTACGAGTCCCATTTTCAGGGAATTCAAAGACACCCAGTTTACCGTCATCAAGATCCACTAGTAATGTAACACCATGATATTATAAAATAAGAACATTGTATTTGATTGAATTTGTGATACAAAATACAATCCATAGAATTAAGTATAACATCCCAAGACATTTTGATAAATTTACCATTTAAAATAAATTCAGTACAATACATAGCTTGAAATTCATGATAAACTGTTTTTATCTTTTGTAAGATGTAACAATGAGTTTCTATAGAAACATGTTTTACATGGAATGATTTGTATTATAGCAGAATAAAATACTATTAATACTATTAATTAATTGATAATTATCACACAACTATTCAGATAGAGGAAATGAATTAGATTAAATATCATATAAAAATTTACATTTTAAAAATATTTAGTAATTATATATTGATTTGTAATAAAAAAATTATAATTTATATAAAAAAATTAATCTTTTCTAGAAAACTATATAATTTCTAAAAGTACATTTGATTATGCTTTGCGCAGATAATTTAAAAATATTTTTTTCTCTATTTATAAAATTTATAATAAAAAATAAACTTAAATTTTTTAAAACATAATTTCAAAATTATATTATAGTGAATATTTGTAATTTTTCTCAAATATTTAATTTTTTATGAATAGTTAAAATAATGAATTTTAATTTAAAAATGATTTTTCATTTTAAAAATTTACAATGATATCATGTATTATTAATTGGTTTCAGTTTTTATATATTTAAATAGTATATCAATAAGTAAAATTTATTCAATTTGATTCATATTTATATATAATATTAATTTAAAACTCTATAAATTTTAGAATATTTTCACTTTAAAACCATGATATCACATCATGTTTGGAGGATTAAATTTAAAATAAATTTTAACAAATAAATAAATATAATTAATGATTCCATATTATTTTTAATAATAATAACATATATTTTATAATATTTCCATTATAAATTTTTATGATAATAATTATAGAAATATTGAAAATTAATAATTGTGAGTAATGTTGAAAACAAAATTACTTAGTTGTTAAACATAGAATATATGGTCTAAAAATGACACAACATATGTCTATACCCCATCAGAATGCCATATTCCTACCATATCCCCAGTTGTATTTATAATGGACCACTATATTGTCTTTTTTATATGAGAAAAATGGGGTAATAAATATATTTAATTAGAATTTCTAGTGCATCCCTCACCTCTTATACAAATGCCCCCACCTCTCATCACTTCATCAAACCTCAAACCTATAGGCTTTTTCCGAGTCCTACAAAAATAACTTTCAAAATAACATCCCTTAATCCTTTAATATCTATTTTTGTCAGAAATATATCCATTGATGGGTTTATTACAAATATATATATATAATAAGAAACTTTATTTAATTTTCTTCTCAGAATACATCAATATTTACTGAGAAAATACAATATAATAAAAAATTATATTCAATATAACAATATTATTTTTAAAATATTTAGTGACATATACCCATTAACAATAAAAAAAAATTGTTACAAAATCAACATTATTTTGTACGATGGACTGCCACCTCATGAACCAATGCCCTTTATTTTTCCATTTCAAAATGTCAAGTATTGGTATAATGTTGGATATAAATTATATATATAATATTTATAACTTCATTAAACATCTATAATAAATATAAAACATTTATAATTTCATCTTCCATTCCATAGGAGTAACGATAATGTCTTTCATGTGTACAGCGGACAACGGGCTCGTGAAGCATTGTGATTCATTTTCCACTATCACTAATCATGGGAGAAGATAAAGAACATTTTATAGATTTTAATTCATATAATTATAAAATTTATTTTATTAAGGAAATATTTGAAATTATATAAATATAATATACATATCTTTTTCTGTAAATTTTTTTCTCTCACCCAATGGTTATAAAATCGTTCCTGTACATGTGGATTGCCGCCTTTACGAAGTAAGGTGTCTCTCATTTCAAAAAACAACATAATGATGACATATATATATATATATTTGTGTGTGTGTGTCTATAATATAATATTTATTGTATTATGACCATTATATAATGGTAAAATAATACATTCATTATTTCTATGATAATCATTAAAAATGGAAACATTACTCATGTGTACGTACAACCTACCATCTCCTTGATCGTAATGTAAATCATTTTTCATTAAAATAATTATGGAATGATCATAGATGTAAATTTATTTGTAAATATGATAATTATGTTATGATTATTATTATTTATATGATATATTTATATAATATGTGCAATAACTGGACCATTCCTATCAAAACTTGTATGACAAAACAGGCCAATTGACAACCAAAACAATGAAAAATGTAACTAATTTTTACTAAATGGATGATAAGTTATTATATAAGGACAATCAATGATATTTTAATTATTAATGTGGTTTATTAATAAGTTAATAAATTTTCTAATTCCACCATATTCGAGATTAAATACAATTCAATTAAAATTACACATGGGATAAGGGTTTCATATCTAACTTTTTATTCAGTTATCCTCACATCATATTCACAACTTATTTCTTCTCTTTGGTGTATATAATGGAAATTTTTAATGATATATCTATAATTCATTTATCATATTCATATTTTATTTTTCATGTTACTTTATTTATTTCATGGTTCTGATGATACTAAATTTTCTATAGTGCTAATCATTTGATTCACAATCAGACTGTTATTTTAAATAGTTTATGTTTATGTCTCCATCAAGAGAATTTTTATTATTTCCATGTAAAAATAATTCTGTTTCATTATCCTCTATTCATTCATGGTATTTTAAATTAATTTTACTCTTTTACCACTATTTGGTAATTAATATAAATGTGAATGTTTTTTTAATATGAATTTATTTCTCTCCTCATTTTGAAATCTATTTTCTTCCAATACCATGTTCTGTAGACAAATTAAAAAAATGATTTCAAAATTTTAAAAAATATTTATTCAATGAACATTTACCCATTATTCCTTTACAAAACCATTATCAAATGAATATACTTATTTTTTCAGATGATGTAAATTTCATAAAATTTAAACTATGTAAAATTAATGTCATTTTTGGATTTTATGGATCGTTTGAAATTACCTATTGACCAGACTATCATATCATTTAATAATCCTTTTCTAATTTATTATTTTATTTTTATTGAATTTTATTTCCATATATTTTTTTTTATTTTTTAAACTTTATTTTAAATGAAAATTATTTTCAAAATATATCATGTTTTAAAAAATGATTTTCAAATTGAAAATGATATTTTCATAAAGAATGTTTCTAAAGATAATTTTACGATATTTATATAATTAAATAAAAAAGTGTATTAATCATAATAAAATTGGTATACATTGGAATTATATAATCCTTAATATTTCTCTAGATGGTTTATGATCTGTTTCAAAGACAATTCACTATTTTGATAGCATTACGATTTTTCTAGATTGTTTATTATTATGTTTCCTCATTTGGGAAAGTATTTACATTAACTATACATTTGTTTAATATGAACCAATATATCTATTATATTTCATCAATTTTTTATGAAGAATTCATTGGAACATGTTAGTTGTTGGAGGGGACTTCTATAACAGCTCGATGAAATTGTACGTTTCATGAGAAATAATAGATACGGTTTTGGCCAAGGACTTACTCATTTATTAGTTATCATCATGAAGAAATGATGATATTATATTAATGGAATGATGACTTGAAGATGTTATATTATTTCCAAAAATCCTTTCCAATATATGATTCATGGAATAATTCTTTAATGCTATTGGATGTCTTGGTTTGAATGACTGATAGTTTGTTTTTCTATCCATGATTATGAATTCCATCTTTATTAATTTATATAATTATATTGCATGTTGTTATTTTATTAGTTAGAATATGTAAGGTTAGGTTTCATTCTCATGTAATTTTTTATATGGAATTATTTGATAATCATTTATTACAACAATATTATACTCGAATTATTGATTAAATTGAATGTGTTTTAGTTATTTACCATTCCATATTTATTGTTCTATATTTATTCATAGCTTCTGTTGTATTATTACCCATATTAATCAGTTGAACTCACTCCTTTATTATGATTAATTTTTCCCCAAATTCCAAAAAATATTTTATGATTGTTATATAGTGGTAAGATAAGGAGAATAGTAGATTTGAAAATTATTTTTTGGAATTTTATTTTTAAAACATTCATATAAAATTAAATTAAGTATCTATTTTACCAAGACAAATAATGTAATAATTTTTTTAGGATTTGACCCATTGTATCTGTGAAATTTTATTAATGTAGGAACTAACTCTAGGAAACATTGTTTAGGGTAAATATAGTCGGTATAATAGAATTTATAATTGAATCCATCAGAACTAGATTTTGGAACGTATTCCTATGGTAAATTGTTATGTTAAGTATAGAAGAACATACAATTATTAATTTATGGTAGATATTATGTGGTTATTATTTTCAATCCATCACTATTTGGATACTATAAGTCGATGTGGTTCAAGAAAAGATGTACCTACGGCTAATAACTTCAAAAAGGACACATTGTTCATGACCCATTCACGAATTGGTGCACACAAATGGGTCGTAATATGCAAAAGTTTTGAAACTCTAGGGAGGTTTGTTTGGGATAAATTACATTTTTATTACAAACAATTATAATGTAATTGAATAGATAATGAAAATGAATGACTTATGATAGAACTTAGAAAAAGGAAAGAGCATTGATGAAATAAAATTGGTGACATATTTCTGTATTGGGATTCAAAAATTAAAGTTTAGTAGTATTTTTATAGTTGGTATTTTTCTATAAAAATCATGCAATTTTTAATGATTGTGGAAAATTTAATAGCATATTTTCCTTTATATTAATAATATTTAAGGATAGAATCATGGGTTCTGTGTTTAAGGATGAACATATGTTAAAAGTCATAAACAAAACTTTTTATAATTTTTGTGGTATTAATATTAATTGATTGTGGATATTTTGGGAGAAATTTATGGTAATACAACCCATGGGTTTAATATACTTTTGAGGTAAAAGATTATTTGAAAAATATTTCCTTTAAATTGTATATACTTAGGTTTAAATATATTTATATAATTTCATGTTAATATGATCATTAAATACATTTAATTAATTGTAAAATAAAATTATTTGAATTAGTGAAAAATGGATCATATTGAAAACCATAATAAATTGGTTCTTTAATTATTTGGTTATTCCATGGATTCAAATAATTATGTTATTTTGAATTTTTTAAAAATTATATTAATATAGTTTTATAAAAACAACAAAATGTATGCTATGTGTAAACACAACACATCTAGAAAGGTGGTGGGGCTTTAACCCATCACCAGAGAACAATAAAGTTATTGTACATACAACAAGACTATGTGACGACCTGCTCAGTATTTTATTATTATTTTTAAATAGTTTGAAAAATAAATATTATTTATGAACTAGTTGTCATACATTATTTGTTTTGATATTAATTTATTATAATGTATAACTTGTGCTAACTATATTGGTTTTTTAAAATACATATTGATTAAAAAACGGTCACAATTTTATGAATCTTACAATATGTTTTATGTGAATTTAATAGCACCATGAAAAAATATTCTTTTTTGATCTTCATTATTTTTGGGGTGATTGATGAATGTGGCATTTATAATTTCATAACAAACTACTAAAATTACGCTTATGAATTATGAACATATCAAGTATGAATATTTTATAAAAATACTTCCCTTTATTACATTTTAAATCATGATTTATTACATAAAAGTTCACTTAACACATCCTAAAAGATTAACAGTTCTGGTGAATTTTGTTATTAGGTAAATTACATAACAAGTTAATACATGAAAAACATCTTCTTTATTGTAATCATCTTCAACATTCATGTACTTAAAACTTCACAGGATTACTTGGGGACATATATAAGAAAGGGGTCAGCTGTAAATCCAATTAATAGAATAAACATAGAATAAAATAAAAAATTAAAACATGTTTGAAAATAGGAATATCAATGTGAATAAATTAGTTTAAATCATATTTTTGGAAAATGAGGTATGATATTACATGATATGCTTAAAGGCATCATGTAAATGTGGAAAAAACAAAAAACATTGAATCATAATCATATGTCAAAGATAACTGCCATGACATAATGATGGGAAAAGTCCCATTAATGAATTGGGTCCACTCTTTTTACCAACCTGATGTCTCATTAAAATAATATTTACCCAATTCTTTGGAGCACTATAAAATTCAGATAACACCTATCATATCCATTTCATTCCCAATTTTATATGTTCCATAAAGATCATACAAATTGGATTTATTCATCATCATAATTTATTACATGATAAAGAAGTGTTGAATAAATACATGTTTTCTCTAATAAATGAAATGTAAGTGTATATATGTGAACACCATTGATAGTAAATTGTTATGGTATTCATTAAAAAAATTGCATGGAACATCATTATGACATTTAGGTAGAATACTAAAGTCCCATAAAAATTAATAACACGGGTTGATGACATCAAACGTGGTCTACAATAATTTGAAAATAAAAGGGGATTTAATAGGGACATGGAAATACATATCCTAGAATTATGAAATTAAAATATATTGTATAAGAAAATATAGAAACATTAATAAAGACGATAATGATAAGATCTGGTACAAAATTCTAGCATGGTAATGACTGTATATAAAGTATCAGGGGAGATTTAATGAGTTTCTGTAACATCCCAGGTAAATAAAGAATAAGGCATTTTCATATTTATTAATATTTGATAATTAAATATTAATTTTACTTTAAAGGGGTTTCTATGTTCGATAGCATACCGAATACGCAACAACGAGTTTCTTTGAAATCTTACGCTGTACACTAGTAATATAATAATATTATTTTAAATGGTAGTTAACACGTAGCCATTTTATTGGAGGGAATGAAAATAAATAACTAAAATATGATTATATATGTTGGTTAAATGGTTTTACATTAATCCAATAAAGTATAAAGGCTTAAAATAAGAAACGAATTCAATTTTAGGCATAGATACTCTAATATTCACTAAATGGTCGATTTATCGCCTTTTGATGGAGAACCCTTCTTATATATAGTTTTGGTCACTCTTCTACATTCTATTGGATGAAATAAAGTCCTTATTTATATTTGGGACATCAAAATTTACTTTGTGTATGTTTTAGTTTTTTTACAATAAAGTTCAATTTTAACGAATAAGTTAAAAATATTGTGTTTTAATTCAAATCCTCATTTTAATCTAATTTTTTATATGATTAGATTATCTTTTGAATTGGTTTTAAATTTCAATTAGAATATAATTTTACCATTTAATCCAATCTTGGTCATTGTAATTAATTTCACATTGAAATTGTATTTAAACTAGTGTCAATATTTTGATATATATTGTTTCTTAAAAACACGCTATTTGTTTTGACAATGAGAATTAATTATTAAATTAATTAAGGCAAGTTATATGTTTTGAAATTTGTAAATTAGAAATAATTTTTGAATTCGGAATATCATATATAGCTTAGGGTGAATTTTTGATAATTTTCGGAAATTTTTTTTTGATGAATAGTGAATCCAATAAGTGGTAGTTAAAAAACTGATTTTTCGTTTAATTGAAAATTTACCAGTTCTGTGTATTGAATTTAAAAAATACAACATAAATGTTTTTAATTACTATGTATAATGTGGTTTAATGGGATGAAAATAATTTTTGGTGAATAGTAACTTTTAAGTTTTATTATTCGCGATTAAAGGTAATTAGTGTAATTTAAGGGAAATATAATGATATAATAACATGAAATCACCTTGACACATGTCCTACATTAATTTTATGAATCATAGAAGACCATGAAAATCCATGGGTCAACTTGGGGACCCCATGGAGCAACTTACGTAAGAAAATGACATTAATAAATTTTTATTTAAAGTAAAAAATAAAAGTGTCACAAACATGTATTGTTTTACTAAAAAAAATTTACATTGGGTTATATAATTGATATTTTTTTTCTATAAATATTCATTAGAAATCAATATATATTTCCAACAACATGGTATTCTTTTATAATTTTTATAAATTAAATAAATAAAATTATTTCTGACACTATGATGATGCAGTGATTACCTCATTAATGAACAATTTAAATAAAATGAAAAGATAATGTAAAATATAAGACTTTCACTTATCTAAATCATATTTTATGGGTTTATTTAGAACATTTATCACGTTTTACTTGAAATATATCATTTTGGGACCTTTAAAATCCGAAAAACATTTCATAATAAAGTAACATTTCATGACTTTCCAAGAGTGCCCCTCCTCCCTCTTATAAAGGGCCCCCACCTCTACCCCCTTAATCACACTTCTCAGGCCATTTTTCTTGTCCAAACTCTACTCCAATAAGCTCCCAATATCCCTCTCTTCATTTTATAAGCCTTAACTAAGGATGAAATCTCTTCAAGAAACCCTTTTGCTTCAAACCAGAGGAGTTACCCGATTTAAAGGTAATGTCTTCTCTTATGTTCTTTTGTTTTATTTTGCTCCTCCAAACCCATAAACTATTTTATTCCTTTCTTTGATAACAAAACTAGTATCTTAAATATACTAGGATGTTGTTATGAGAAGTATTCGAGCTACACTTACACACACCTCTGTCTAATGGTTAAAGAACATATTGTTTCTGTGGACGGTGAATTACTGCCTCACGAAACGATGATTGTTCAATATTCTCTTAACACCATTAATGGTGGCCATTAAGATGTAACTATATTTATATATGATATATATAATTTTTATGTTTTATTTATTCTTCTGTATTTATCATTTATGGCATACCTTTATGGTTTCCATAATGGATAAACATGATAAATTCATTTTGGAAGTGCAGACTGCCGCCCCCTCAAAGTGATTTAAATCGTTAATACCATATGTGGGAAACATAAAGGAATGAGTTAATAATATTATATATGATATTATACTAGAATTATAATGTATCTTTATATCATTGTTATTTCATTCCATTAAATATGAAATTGAAATGAATGTAGCGTTCATGTGTACGTACAACTTACCGTCTCCATGAACGGTGCATTTCATTTCATACCTCTAAATGTTATGTACTATTATAAATAAAAGTATATTTGAGATATATATGATATATCTGATATCCAAATAATGAATATAATTATGGATATAATGAACCTTTTACCACTTGAACAACATGTAATTTTAAGAAGTCCATTTTTTACTTAATTTCCAAATATCGACAAAATGAACATTATTAACTTAAATGATTACATAATGTTTATAACATGGAAATAAGTGATATAAAATGAATAATAAACATGAAAGTGGTTCTTAAGAAAGTATAAATTAACTTTTGTTTATTATTCAGGAGATTAATGAGCAATCGAGTCAAGTTAGACACGAGGTAAGGGACTTAGTCTCAATCACCATTCATTGAGGCATATTTTGTTCTAATACAAGACTTACTTTGTATGCTGTATAAAACACCTTTGACATTTCATTTCATCCAAAGGGAATATTTTTCTATGAAGCGTTTTACTAAATGAAAAAAGTATGTTTCTTTTTAACATACATGGTGACAACGACCTTTCCACCGCCGCGAGTATTATATGATCTTTGGCTTCCTCAACAAGCTGTAATGTTTTTATAAGAAAATAAATAACATATACTATTTTATGTATTTTTGTATTGAAAATGGTTTTGATAATGGATTTTTTATGTCAATATATTTATGTGATATATTGTGATTGAAATCTTGAAATGTTTTTCTTTCCTTTATATTTGTTTCATGTCTTATGATTTTATAATGGTACTTGGACCTTTGACAGTTGGTTACGTGATAAACCAAATGAACGGTGGTTTCGTGAATACCATGATGGGTGGTTACGTTATAACCTCCAATACATTGGGTATGGAAGTTGGTCTTATGGCTATTCCATTTAGTGATATGTGTGGAAGTCGACAGTATGGTTATTCCATTTATGTATGTTTATGTCCCAAGTTACATTTATATGTTATGTGTTCTTTATGTGTGTTTTATGGTAATATTTTGGTTAAAAAAGGGTATATAATGGTATTTTATTCAGTGAAGAGTATTTACTACTTCATAACGGTGAAAAGTATTACTTATGTTAAAGTATTCATTGTTTACTTGTTGTTTTGAAAAACTAAAAGTTTTCATTCCGTGTGTATCCCTTACCGAGCTTTTTATGGTCATCCCAAGTTTTTTGAAATGTTTTTCATATGACATAATTTGGAAAAGGGTAAAGGATGGGATCAAGGAAAAGTCATGTTTTCTTTAACATGGAAGTCGACATGACTATTTTTTTCAAGGGTTCATGTTTTGTAAAAAAAACATAATCTGTGTAGAAGTGTCTACTTTGTTGTCTTTTGAGATGTAATAGTTATGTCCTAATTCTCTAAAACTCTAAACCTGAAAAGATCCTCAATGTGAATTATTCATTTAATCCAATATTAAGTACGGTTTAAGGCTGGGTCCTTATAGTTGGTATCAAAGTCCGGTTTAGACAACTTTAGGAGTTAGGGTATTGTTAAATTAAAATACATAAATTAATTTATGTTAATGATATAGCATTTACGGATTACCATGTTGATTCACCTAAGACATATTTTTGTTAAGAATTTTTTTCGTTGAGGAAATAGAGAAACTTTTCTGGGAAGGATTACATAGGGAAATGAACTTCCAAATCAGCATCTTGAGATGGTCAGAATCAGAATTGGGCAGTTTGCTGCAGTGATGGCTCAGTTGAATTAGGTGATAAATGGTGGTTGTGTTTGTTGATGATATTTTGGTTTATTGTTTTTGTAAAGAGGATCATGAAATTCATTTAAAGGTTGTCGTTCAAACCTTAACAAAAAATTAACTGTTTTTGAAAATCTGCAAGTGTGAGTTTTGGTTACAACAAATTTTTTTCCATGGTCACATTGTTTCAACAAATTGCAAAACTATTGATCCTGCTAAAACAAAATTTGTGGAAGAATGGCCAAGACCCAAAAATATAACTAATATCCGTAGTTTTTTTGGTTTGGTGGGTTATTATCAGAGGTTTGTTGAAATTTTTTTAGGTTTATGTAGTCCAATGACTAAGTTAATTCAAAAAGGTGTTAAGATCATCTGAACAAAAGAATGTGATGATTGTTTTCAGGAATTGAAAAGAATATTGGTGAATGATCTAGTTTTGGAACTTCCTTCCAGAAATGGTGAGTTTGTTATCTACAGTGATGCTTTGTTGATGGGACATGGTTGGTTGGTTGCTTATGCAAAATGATCGGGTAATTACTTATTCTTCATGTCAGTTGAAAACTCATGAGTTAAATTACCCTACACATGATTTGGAATTAGTAGCTGTTGTTTTTTCTCTAAAAATTTGGAGGCATCATTTTTATAGAGTAAAGTGTGGAATATATACTGATCACAAAAGTTTAAATTATATATTCACTCATAAATAATTGAACATGAGACAGAGGAGATTGCTGGAATTAATCAATGATTACGATTGTACTATTCATTACCATCCGAGACAAGTAAAAAAAGTCGCTGAAACTTTGAGTCGAAAAAAGTAATGCTTCATTAACCATGCTATGTTTGGAGCGAGATCCTTTGGTTTTTGATTTTATGAAATTTGGAATAGAAGTTGTTGGTGCAAGAAGTTCTTCTGTTTTGTTTCAGGTGTCAATGAGATCATCTCTATCTGACAGAATTAAGCAAGCATAGAAGAAAGACATTGGATTGCAAAAAATGGTAGAGATGGTTCAGAAGGCCAAGTTGCCTGAATTTAACATTGAGAATGATTGTGATTTGAGGTTTGGGAAGAGATTATGTGTGCCTTGTTATTCACGGTTGAAGAATGAGTTGTTAGGTGAGGCTCATATTTACTCGTTTTTAGTTCATCCTGGAAGTACTAAGATGACGGAGATCTGCGGTTGTATTACTAGTGGGATGGAATGAAAAGAGATATTGTTGATTTTACTGTGAAGTGTTTGACTTTTCAATAGGTTAAAGCAGAGCGGCAGTTACCGAAAGGGATGCATCAGTCATTACTGGTGCCAGAATGGAAATGGGAAAATATATCAATGGACTTCATTGTGGGATTACCAAATACATCTCAAGGTAATAATGTAATTTGGGTTATTATAGATCGATTGACTAAATATTATCATTTACTTCCTACTCGAGACACATTCTCTCTAGATGAACTTTATCAATTGTATCTGAAAGAGATTGTCAAGTTACACGGATTTCCCCTCTCCATTGTATATGATCATGATCCCAGATTTACATCTAACTTATGGAAAGGCCTTCAGAAGTCGTTGGGAACATAATAACATTTTAGTACAGCTTTTCATCAGTAATCATATTGGCATTCAGAGCGAACAATTCAGACCTTGGAGGATATGTTACGTGCTTGCACGATGGATTACCAGGGATGTTGGGACCAACATCGTTTCTTTGGTTGAATTTTATTATAATAACAGTTTTCATTCCAGTATACATATGGCTCCGTTTGAGGCATTATATGGTAAATGGTGTAAAACTCTAGGTTTTTGGGATGAATTAGGGGAAGGGAAGCTGATGGGACTTGAATTGGTAGAGGAGATGGTACAAAAAGTTCGGTTGATTCAGAAGCACATGAGAATAGCTCAGAGCAGGCAGAAGAGTTATGTGGATAACCAATGGAAGGATCTATCTTTCGAGGTAGGTTATCATGTTTTTCTCAAAGTTTCTCCATGGGAATGAGTGATGTGTTTTGGAAATAAGGGAATATTGAGTCCGATGTTCATTGGATATTATGAAATTCGGGAGAGAGTTGGAACAGTTGCGTACCGAGTGTCTTTACCTCCAAGTTTATCTTAGGTACATAATGTTTTTCGTGTATCAATGTTGAGGAAGTATATGCCAGATCCATCTCATGTTTTTAGCCCAGATGTAGTTTAGTTGGAAGAGAATCTCTCTTATGAAGAATAACCAGTCCAGATTATTGACCATAGAGAGAAAGTGTTGCAAAATATGGTAATTTATTAGGTGAAGGTTTTATGGAAAAACCATATGGTTGAAGAGCCAATGTGGGAATCTGAAAATGCTATGAGGGATAAATAAACCCACTTATTTTGATAAGTGAATAAAATTGTGAAGACGCAATTCCCAAAAGGGGGGAAGGATGTAACATCCCAGGTAAATAAATAATAATACATTTTCATATTTATTAATATTTGTGAATTAAATATTAATTTTACTTTATGGTGGTTTCTATGTTCGATAGCATACCCAATACGCAACAACGAGTTTCTTTGAAATCTTACGTTGCACACTAGTAATATAATAATATTATTTTAAACGGTAGTCAGCACGTGGCCGTTGTATTGGTGGGAATGAATATAAATAACTAAAATATGATTATATATGTTTTTTAAATGTTTTTACATTTATCCAATAATGGATAAAGGCTTAAAATAATAAAAGAATTGAATTTTAGGCATAAATACTCTATTATTCACTAAAAGGTCAATTTAAATCCTTTTGACGGTGAACCCTCATTAAATATAGTTTTGTTCACTCTTATACATTATAATGGATGAAATAAATTTCTTCTTTAGAATCAGGACATCAAAATTTACTTTGTGTATGTTTTTGTTATTTTTTCAATAAAATTCAATTTTAATGAATAAGTGAAAAATGTTGTATTTTAATTCAAAACCACATTCTAATATAATTTATTTATATGATTAGATTATCTTTTTAATAGTTTTAAAGTGCAATTAGAATATATTTTTACAATTTAATCCAATGGTGGTCAATGGAATTAATTTCACTTTGAAATTGGACTTAAACTAGTGTCAATCTGTTGATATATATTGTTTCATAAAAACACGCTAGTTGTTTTGACAATGATAATTAATTATTAAATTAATTAATTAAACTTATTTGTTTTTAATTTTTTAATATAGTCATCATTTTTGAATTCGGAATATCAAATATATCTTAGGGTGAATTTTTGGTATTTTTCTGAAAAACATCAATTTTTGATGACTAGTGAAACCAATAAGTTGTAGTTAAAAAACTGATTTTTAGTTTAAATGAAACTTTACCACTTCCGTGAATTTAATTTCAAAAATCCAACATACATTGTTGTAATTAGTAAGTAAAATTTGGTTTAATGGGACGCAAATAATTTTTGGTGAATAGTAACTTTTAAGTTTTATTAATCGCGATTAAAGGTAATTAGTGTACTTTAAGGTAAAAGTAATGTTATAATAATATGAAATCACCTTGACACGTGTCCTAATATTATTGGATGAGTCATGGACGACCATGAAAATCCATGGAAAAACTTGGGGACCCCATGGAGCCACATTGATAAGAAAATGACATTAATAACTTTTTATTTTAAGTAAAAATAAAAGTGTCACAAACATGTATTGTATTACTATTAATAATTTTACATGGTTTTATATAATTGATATTTTTTACTATAAATATTTATTATAAAGAAAAAAATATTTTAAACAACATTGTATTTTTTTATAATTTTTAGACATTAAATTAATTAATTTATTTATGACACCATAATGATGCAGTGATTACCTCATTAATGAACGATTTAAATAAAATGAAATTATAATGTATAATCTAAGACTAAAAATTGTCTAAAACATATTGTATGGGTGTATTTAGAACCCTTATCACCTTAACCTCGAAATATATCATTGTGGGACAACTAAAATCCGAAAAACATTTGATAATAAAGTATCATTTCATGACTTTCCAAGAGTTCCCCTCCTCCCTCTTGTAAAAGGCCCCAACCTCTACCCCCTTACTCACACATCTCAAGCCCTTTGGATCGTCCATCCTCTACTTAATAATCTCCCAATAAGCTTCTGTTCGTTATAGAATCCTTAACTTAGGCACAAATATCCTCAAGAAATCCTTTTGGTTCAAACCAAGAGAAGTTACCCGATTTAAAGGTAATGTCTTCTCTTATGTTCTTTTGTTTTATTTTTCAATTCCAACCCCCTAAACTATTTTTATTAATTTTATTTTTAACAAAACCATTATCTTCAATATAATAGGATTTTTTATGCGAAGGATTCGAGCTACACTTACACACTCCTCCGTCTAATGATTAAAGAACGTACTGTTTCTATTGAAGGTGAATTACTGCCTCACAAAACGATGATTGTTCAATCTTCTATTAACACCTTTCATGGTGGCCATTAATATGTCAATGTAGTTATATACAATATATATTATTTTTAGGTTTTCTTTATGATTCTGTATGTTTCTTTTATGGAATACCATTTTGGTTTCCATAATGGATAAACGCGATAATTTCATTTTTGGAAGTGCGGACTACCGCCCCCACAAAGTGATTTGAATCGTTAATGCCATATGTGGGACGTATAAAGGATGGTGTTAATAATATTATATATGATATTATACTGGAATTACAATGTATTTGTATATCATTGTGATTTCAGTCCACTAAATAAGAAATAGAAATGAAATTAGCGTTCATGCGTACGTACGGATTACCGTCTCCATGAATGGTGCATTTCATTTCTTACCTCTGAATGTTATGTCCTATTATAAATACATGTATATTCTCGATATATATATGATATCCAAATCATGAATATCATTCTGGATATAAAGAATCTTTGACCACATGAACAACATGTAATGTTAAGAAGTCCATTTTTGACATAAGTACCAAATATCGATAAAACGAACATTATTAACTTAAATTATTACATAATGTTTATAACATGAAAATAATTGATATAAAATGAATAATAAACATGAAAAAGGTTCTTAATCTATTAGAAATTAATTTTTGTTTATTATTCAAGAGATTAAAGAGTGATCGAGTCAAGTCGGACACGAGGTAAGGGACTTCGTCTCAATATCCTTTAATTGAGGCATATTTTGTTCTAATACAAGACAATATTTTATACGCTGTATAAACCACCATTGACTTTTCATTTCATTATATGGGAATATTTTTCTACAAAGCATTTTACTAAACAAAAAAAGTATGTTTCTTTTTAACGTACGCGGTGACAACGACATTTCCACCGCCATGAGTATTATATGATCTTTGGCTTCCTCGACAAGACGTAATGTTTTTCAAAGAAAATAAATACCATATAATTTTTATGTATTTTGGTATTGAAAATGATTTTGATAATGGATTTGTTATGTCAATATATTTAAGTGATATATTGTGATTGAAATGTGGAAATTTTTTTCTTTCCTTTATATTTGTTACATGTCTTAGGATTTTATAATGGTACATGGACATTTGAGTGGTGGTTACGTGATAAACCAAATGACGAGTGGTGCAGTGAATACCAGGATGGGTAGTTTCGTTATAACCTCCAAGGTATTGGGTATGGATGTTGGCCATATGGCTATTCTATTTAGTGATATGTTTAGAAGTCTACCATATGGTTATTCCATTTAAGTATGTTTATGTCCCATGTTACCTTTATATGTTATGTGTTCTTTATATGAGTTTTATGGTAATATTTTGGTTACAAAATGGTAAGTAATGATCTTTTATTCAGTGAAGAGTATTTACTAGTTCATAATGATGAAAAGTATTACTTATGTTAATGTATTCATGGTTCACTTGTTGTTTTGAAAATATAATAGTTTTCATTCCTTTTGTATCCCTTACTGAGCTTCTTATGCTCATCCCATGTTTTTTGAAAAAAATTTCACAGGACATAATGTGGAATAGGTTCAAGGATGGGATCAAGGAAAAGACTTGGTGTCTTAAACATGGAACTAGACATGACACATTTTTTTCAAGAGTTCATGTTCTGTAAAAAAATGGAAACTGTGTAGAAGTGTCTACATTGTTATATTTTGATATGTAATAGTTATTTCATAATTCTCTAAAACTCTCAACCTTAAAATATCCTCAATGTGAATTGTTCATTTAATTCAATATTAAGTAAGGTTTATGGAAGAATCCTTCTAGTTACAAGGGGTGATATCATCCTTTATTCATAAAATAGAATGTATGTGGTATATGGAAAACATATAATAAAAAAAATAACATAAACTAAAATAAAGATCATAAAATATAATTTGGATAAAATGATGATAGTGGAAGGTCACTAACACGGCTGTGTGATACCAAATTCATGAGAGGACCTCTTTGAGAGCTTGGGGTTATCATGGGAGGAAACTAGAGAAGGGATACAGATTAAGGACATGATCCATTGAGTTTATGAAAAATATAAGTGGGATTACGGGTGAGTTTATATAGGAAATGACTGGGGATTTCATTATTATTTCTGAAACATTGGTTTTGGACTGTACACAAGAAATTACACAAAACCAAAAACATTTCCATAGGTTTTCACTATGTTTTAATTTAAAAAAGGTACTTTAACAATACTTTATAAGGAAAAGGGATGAATATAATAAAATAATACCAACAATGTTGTGGAAGTGAGCAATACTCTGAATGAAATGATTTTAAAACCATAAAATATATTAATTTTTATAGAGAATTTATTAAGGATTTATAAAATTAATAAAATATATTTTAAATGACATTACATTAATGGGAATGTGTATATTTATTCATGGATAACAATTATATAGTTTATTACATCATTTTTGTATCATCATAATGTCATAATACATAATATATAATTATACCATATCTTATTTTTACCCAAAAAATTCATTTGTCTAAAAAATAATGAAAAATTCACCCTTTGATGATTTTGATGATTTTGATTTAAAAAATAATATTCATATTGTCTAAAAAATTCAATAAATAATTTCAATTTCAATTTTTATATAAGAATCGATATTTATTGAAAATGATAAAAAAATTTACAATAAGAGTGTTCAAATCCTTATAAAAAATATATTTGACTTCATAAATATTATATATTAATTTTTATTTAAAAACATTAGTTAAAAATAATATTTTATTAAATTTTTATTTATATAAAAAAATTATTAATTCATAAAAATACATGCACTAATTGAAATTGAATATTTCCCAAAAATAAAAATTCATTCTATTGATTAAAAATCATAATCATTTATATTGTATCAATAATAAAATGAAAATATATTATTTATTTCATAAAATATACATATTAATTTTACTAGGATCATGATAAATATCCATTTTATACACCATAAAATGGCTGAAGAGTAAGGTATCAGAGGATGAGACTTTCATTGGGTAATTAGGCATACATTATTCAGGATGTTATCTCGATGAGCTTGTACTTTTCTGATAAATAGATGAAATCATGCTTATATTTTTGGATGATAGCTTGGTATTGATCAAGGGAAATCCTATAGATTCAATCTCTCTTTGATGCTCTGGTAAATGGGCTTCATTGTGAACAATACTACTTGTTGACTACATCACTTCCTTTATATGTCCTAATTAAATATTTTTAAAACCCTGTTTTTATACTATTTGTGTTTTCGTAGATCAATAGATATATTAAAATGGTAATGCTACTTTATAGTGTTTTAAATTCAAAATTATAAATCCAATGAATTGACTGAGTTTTCTATAACCATATTACAAAATAAGACTATAAATCAGAAGATTATTTTTATTTAGATATATTTGGTTGTTACTATCATCCCACCTTTAGAAATTTTGACCTCAAAAGTTTCAATTAACGGAATAAAATAAATGAGTATAACTCTATTTCATCCCCTCCTCTTATTCCCAATTATCTTCTTTAAAATTTTTCCTTCTCCATGGAAAATTTAAAAGTATCATTGTCTTATTTCGTAGAAAATTGTATCTATGATTTATAATATTCACCGGTACCTCCTCGTATTAGAGATCATTCAATAAGGGTACCACATATAGATTGACTATAAGTGTGGGATATATAATGTATTTCTTTAATTTAGATACATGGAATACATTATGAACTTGGGAAAGGTTATGTGGGAGTTCTAGTTGACAATACACCACTCTTATGCGATCAATGATCACAAAGGGGCCAATGTATATTGAAATATGATTTTCTTTATTCCCAAATATCATCACTGTCATCCATATAGATATGTGATGGAACAAATTTTCTCCAAACTTAAACTATACACATCTTTTAAATTTTTCATCACATCACTTTTTCCTACACTAAAAAGTCTTGATGGGATGCTGGATGGTCTTGAACTTTTTCCCAATTTCAACGATCATTTTAGAACATAGAATTTTTTGTTCTGCAACACCATCCCCACATGATGGTGTTATTTACTAGTTTACAAAAAGGAATTCATTGGGATCCATTTATATGATTGGGTGGAAACTATTAATGTATGAGAAATCAACAAAAGTACGATATTGATACCATCCTCCTTTAAAGTCAATTGGGAATTCTCTCAACATGTCATCAATTATCTGGATACTTAGCTCAGATTGGAAACTGTTTGTATGCTAATAATACAGGTTGAATTTCAACTTAGTATTTAGAGAATGTTGGAGAATCATTGAAAACAAAAAAGAAAATCATGGATCTCAAACAGTTATAATTAATAGTGGTGTTACATGTAGCCTCACCACTTATCTAATATATATCCTTTCATGTTGATCGATTGAGATGACCTCTAGAATAATAATGAAGTGTGAAGTCTATGTAATACGATCCACCATAACCATGATAACAGTTTTTCCATTTTATGTATATGATAGTCCATGGAAAAATTCCATGGTGATGTTTTTCTATTTTCATATAGGTAGGGGTAATTATTGAACCATCCCTGTGATTTTTTAATTTCATCCAAAAATTTTATCAATAGAATACATCATTATGTATACTTCATAATATCCTTCTTCATATTTTCCCAAAAAATGTTCTCTCATGAATATAGATACATATTTTTTCTTTATAGATGGATAGATAAGGTCTAACTATGTTAATACTTCAAGAAATACTTTTTTAACTATAGACTTGATGGTACACATAGTCATGACACAAATAATACAAATCATTATTCAATAACACTGTACTCCACAGATTTCAAATTTCATATAGTCTCTAATTATTTCATAATTCCTACATCATATCTTTGATAATAATTTATCCTTTCCAAACATGATGGTTGATAAATCATTTATGAAAGGACAGTTGATGTTCCTCTATTTAGTATTTCCATGTTTATCCTCTTCAATTCAATGAATATCATATCCTTCTCAATTATCATGACTGATAACATTCCTTATCCATTATAATTAGATAATAGGCCACATTTTTCACTTTTTCAAGATATTAGTGAAATAAGAAGCCATTGTCCTTAATCATCTCTAGAATTTTTTTTGGAATATATTTATCTCTTTCTATGTGAATATTTACCCGTGGTTTTAATGATCCATATATATTTCACAACTCTCCATGAAGAAATAAAGTTTCAAGAGATTCAATTTAAATATCCCTATAGCTAACTCCAAATGAAGAGTTTGGTTGTTCTATTAATGAACATTCAACTTTTTTGAAGCATAGTCTATCACATTGTATTTCTTCATTAACACACAACCAAATACCTACATCAATGTATCAATGAATACCCTAAAATGTTCACAACCTATGGGTTGTGTGAGTATAGGTGTAGTGATAAGCCTCCTTTTAAACTCCTTGATTCATTATTTGCATTCACAATTCCATGAAATAATTAATCCCTTTTATGTTATATTGGTTAGAGGGTTTTATAAATTATTAGAAATTTCACAAAAATCAATGATAGTATGGCACTAATCAAATTAAAATAAAAATATCTATCTTAGATATTGGCCTTGTCCATCCTTCAATTAAGTCTCTTTTTTAAGGGCCCATAGATATCTCATCTCTTATGATGATATACCTACTGAATGGAACTATTTTCAACCATAACTCACACTTGTCGAACATTGCATAAAGATTCCCCTTTCATACCTTTTTTATAAAATTTCTCAGATGCTCCACATACTCCTCTATACATTGTGATTATATAAGAATATCATCTATAAATATTTCCATATTATTTCTAGTCCATCCATAAAATCATTATTCATTATATACAAGATGATTTATGCATCATTAGTGAGTTCGAAAGGCATTACTATAAACTCATAGCGGCAATACCTTGTATGAAAAATACTCTTGGGGACATCATCCATCATCACCATAACATGGTAATAACCCAACTACAGATCCAATATGGGGAAGTATTATGCTCAATGTATCTAATTGAACAAGTCATTAATTAGTGTCAGAGTAAACGTGTTCTTTATCATGATCTTTTGGAGCTCCTGATTTTCAGGGAAAAGTTACAATGACTCATCCTTATTTTTGATGTACATGATTGGTGCATCCCATGGAATATATCTAGGAAGTATGTACCCTTTATCCTGGTTTCTTGTATTTATTTCTTCATCTCCTAAAAAACCACACCATATATTATATATCATTTCTTGGATAATGGAAATGCACCATGTATACGAGTGACTGAAAATTAAACCTCTCATCTTGGAGGAAGACCAATACATTTATCAGAAAACACATCAATTTATTCCCTCACATTAGGCATGTAAGAAAGGATGATTATTTTCATATAATAAATCATTTGATAAATATATACATTCTCAATGGGAAATATTACCCATTCTTATGATGTTAGTGATAATGAATATTCATCCACCTCCTTGGAATTTTATTGAATCTGTGGATGATTCATAATACAGACAATTATTTATTTCTCCTATAAATTAATGATGGATCTACATGGGGATATCCAATCCATTCCTATAATTCAATAAAATTTCACCAAATGGATTATGACAATATTCTCTAGGAATTTCATCCCAAATATTTTAATAAGTGTGGAGTTTTATACTCTGGTTTCCATAATATTCCCATTTCCTGTTTTCATTGATATCACTACTTAAATGATTTGTGGTCGGTTTTGAATAGTAATACTAAATTTTCATGATCTATTGGAATGTGTAGATCAAGAATAAAAAATTATGTTAGCTATTATTGAATGAATATCGAGCGTACCATTCCCTAATTCATTTGCAAGATCCACCTAAGTAGTGGTAATGGAAAAATCTCTCCATTTCTTCTATTGAGGTTGTTGGTTTTCTATGAAAACCCTTGGCTTGGTGCATTGGTATGAAAATTTCCCGAGTATCATTGTAATTTCTGTAATTAAAATCCCATTGAGGCCTGACTAGAGAATTCATTACATCCTTTGAATTAGAGGGTTTCCCTATTGGAATTCATTATCTATGTGACCTTTCTTACTGAACCAATAGAATTAACTTATTTTTCTTATGCATCTTCTTTGTTTTTTCATTCAACACCTATATCTTGTGAGATGTAGAATGTTCATAGCACTATAAAATTTCACTATTAAAACACTATAATTAATCACTGCTTTCTATAAAGACCTTTATTTTTCATATATGACTATTACATCATTTTAAAGAGACACAACATAATAGTGCTAAAAAACTAGTATCCAGAGGTTTATAATCCTGGGAAAATTATGACCAAAAAAATTACATAATAAAACATAATTATTTATTTAACATATTTTTATCTTGATTAATATTACCCATCATGTTCTCCTTAGTACATGTATTGAGATATGTATATATATTCTATGATGGGGTGAGCTAGAATGCCTAGTAAGAGGATAAATAAGATACATGAACATGGGTGAGCATAATCATCATCATCATAACATATGAAAAGTATCGACATTATAATAATTCGAAGAAGAACTGGATATATTCATTGAATGTGGAAATGCTTAAAAATTAAACATCATGTCTTAATGGTGAAGTAAGACACATTATATCATGTGTAATATCACATTACCCCTATAAATTTGTGCACTACATAATTATGGTTACACTCATCGAATCATAAAATTTACATAATCATGTGTGCCACATAGAACATATATCAATATTTGATATAATATAAACCATGTAAATGAATGAGTTTTATTTAAGAAAGAATAAATTCCATAATAAAATTTGGATTTCAGAAAATAAAAATGGAAAATAATATATACTATAATAATCATCAATCGCAAGTGAAGTAGATATAATCTCATGTGTAGTAAAATGTGTGTTTTTAAAAAGAATGATTCTTTTGGGAAACCATTTTATTTGTAATAAAAAATAGTGTAAAACATTTATATCCAAGAAATGAAATGGGAATAGTAATGATATTATATTTGAGTAATATTAAATGAAAATCCACATTGAAATTTAACACAAAAGAGGAATAACCCAGTAAAAAGGAGTTCAATTTGATAATCCTCTTACCTTAGGTATGAGTTATTTATTCACTTAAATATAGTGGATAATCAAATTAAATTAAATAATTAAAAAATTATAAACATTCCCTACATTTTTTAAATATTTATAATTATATTAATTTTGTTTATGGTC
The DNA here is from genome assembly GCA_963277665.1 of Viscum album. Classification (NCBI taxonomy): domain Eukaryota; kingdom Viridiplantae; phylum Streptophyta; class Magnoliopsida; order Santalales; family Viscaceae; genus Viscum; species Viscum album. The sequence goes on from OY728151.1 coordinate 428,035,044, forward strand.
TATATGTTGAGTTCTATATTTCATTGCCATCATTTTGAGAGTGTTTGTTTTCTTTCTTTTCAGGATCAGTTTGTGTGTATACATGTGTGGAAGCTCATGTAAAATGAGGATTATCCTCCAAAATTGAGATTATATGTTATTAATAAAAATAAGCAATCATAGTCTATCTTTTATAAACATTGGTTATATGTTATGAGGATTAATAAATATATTAATTTTTATTGAAAACGATTTAATAAATTTTGGTGGATTTTATAATCATCACGAACTAATACCATTTTATTTAACATCATGTGTATTTATTTTTTCCCTAAAATAATATAACATATTATATGTGTAATAAAGTCTTATTTAACCATAATAATTTTTTTATGACCATATTTGAGGGTGGTACTGAAAAATGAAAATGCATCATCCACGATGGAGGTAAATCGACACACCACGAACGATATTTGCATTTTTAGAATAAAAATAAAATAGAAGTTATTTGATGAATAATTATTTCATTAAAATAATAAAATTCGTGTATATAAACTATTATGGATGTATCATGACACTTGTATAATTGTAGGTGAGGAGATTATATGAAAAGAAATTAAATTTAAATGAAATTAAATGAAAAAAAGGATTTTTCCTCTTGAATTTCTCTTCCATTAGAACCTCCTTATGGAAAATTGTTTGTCCTCATGATGATACCTCAGTATTATGGATATGGGGTATTGGTTTAAGAAGATTATTGGGTAGAATGTGGACATTCTTAAAGTCTTGAATAGTGTGAGGATAAGAGGTGGTGAGGGGTGGTATTTATTGGGGACGAGAGGGGTGTTTTATCATTATTTTATTCATTTATTTTTTATTTTTTTAATGACTGTGAATAGTTAAAACCTTATCAAAAAATATTTTATAATAATAATGGATTGTTTGATATTTTATGCTTACAACATCCTTACATCAATAATGACCCAAAATTCATATATTTGGCGTTTATTTTAAATTATCATATTTTATTATTCACCAAAAATTCTATTACTTTAAAAATATATAAAAAATGAACGTTTACAATTTTTCAACATGTAACAATGAAATATAAAAAACATTTTATGAGATTAATTTTCTAAAGGTGATAAGATTATTTCCCAATTAAACTTATAATTTATTAGTAGAATACCAATTATAAAATTATAAATGATTTTATGAAATTTTGAAAATTTAATAATTATATCAAAAAAATTTATTATCATAATAAGAGAACAAAATATTAATTTTTTAGTACATTGTATTCAATAAATTTTTTTATATCATTATATGAAATTTAAAATTGATATTAAATATTTATGACTTAAAATAAAACCAGCATTTATTTTATCATTTCTGAAACCATTATTGACATATATTATGATATAATTACATCATATTTTCCTTTATAAAATTCCTAATTTTAATTTATACTTTTGCTTTACAGGTTACAATTATTCAAGCATGATTAATATTCTAAAAGGTTCATTTTATTATTCCAGAGTTTAGGTAAATATTCCATAAGGATATGTTCCATAATTTCTAGAAATACCTTTTATTTCATTCATTCATCATGTGAAATGTTTTTATTATGTTATCTATATAATTTTATATGATTTATAATCTATGGCATATCTATAAGAATTATATTTCCATTGATAAAATTTTGGGTCGTTACATTCTTCCAGCTTATGAAATTTCACCATAGAAATTCAGTTTTAGATACCATGGTAAAAAAAGTGAGTGTACTTATACTTCATAACTTCCTCTGATTCCATGTTTCCTCTTCATACTTTGGATTTCTATATATTACATTGTGCAGGTGAATATTGTTATTTCATAGAACATTATCACTATAGTTTGAGATCATCATTGGCTTCCCCATGTAAGATAGATCATTTTTCAACTATACCAATTCTAGATTTAGTAAATGTGGAAGATCTGTTATGTACATTTTTAAAAGGGATACATGGGATACAAAATATATTTAAGACATAGTAGGTGGATATTAAAATCGATATGAAACATCTTTAACACGATCAAAAATATCGATGGGGTCGATGTACCAAGGAATCATGTTTCCTTTCTTCCAAAATCATATGATCCTCTTACATGAGTATATGTAAAGTAATACCATCCCTCTAGGCTTATACTCTAGGTCCCTTGGATGATTTTATACACTAAGTTTCTTTCTATAGATTCATTACTTATTGTATTACTGGATGGTTTTCACCATTTTACATATTTTTTTGACCATTTAATGTCCTAGTAACTTATGTTCACCGACTTCATCCCAAAACACTATTTTCTACATCTTTTCCAATATAAGACTTTATATGAAGCTATTTGGATTCACTAGGGGAAACATATGTTGTATGATAACTCACCCATTGGTAGTTATTGGTCCCATCCCCCTTTTAGGTCCATAGAAGAAACCATAAACATGAATTCTAATTTTTGAATATTCCAATTAGATTGACCATCCATTTAAGGATGATAATTCGTACTAATGTTAATATTAGTTTTTAGATACTGTTAGATACTATTCCATGAGAGGACAGAGAATCATGGATCTTGATTGGATATAATCGATAGTGGTACTCAATAAACCCATAAAACTTATCTAGTTTATATCCATGAAAATTGAAACCATTATATGTTCTCTTGAATTGTGATAAAATGAGATATCATTGTAGGAAGATCCACCAAAACTAGTATATCATGGTTTCGAATTTTTATTTTCAGATGTCCGATGACATAGTCCATGGTTATTTTCCCCATTTTCATTTTTATATGGGTAATGGTTTCATCAACCCATTATAATGTCTTATTTAATCCTTCACTTGTAGATATAACATGAAACTTGTTGTATATTCCACAATATATTTCATCATATTATCCCAAAAATAGTGTTGTCTAATTTTTTGATACATCATTGTTCCCATTGGTTAATATAGAAGAATGAACTATTTGGATCATTTAGAATCTCTTTCATAATCTCTTAATTGGATGGGACACATAGTCATGACCCAACTCCTAAAACTATGTCCTCATAAATTTTAAACTATGAAGATTTCCCCATTCTTATAGCTTCCTCTTTCTGATGAATTTCAACATCCTTTAATTAAGAATCCATTATTTTTTCTATTATGTATGCTTGAGCATTAATTTGAGGAAGGATTAGTTATATTCTGTCCTAAATGATTCCCATGTCAATTCATTGCAAATATAATATTATTGGACTCTTATTAATTCTCATCACTGATATTGTTGTAGGACCCTTTCAACATAGAGAATCCACTAATTTATTCAATTTTCCATGATGGTAGTGGAATAGGGAGTCATAATCCATGATGATCTCTAACAATCATCACTAGTGCAGATTAATCTTCATATGTGCTAATAATTATTTGATTCTCTTACAATAGGTATATATTTCTCACTTATCCCCATAAAGGTAATACCACCAGATTTTCAATTTGAATGTCACAACTACCAAGAGAAGATATTGCATGGGGTTGTTTTGATAATTAATTATCAACTACCTTGAGGTTTTGGAAATCACATTATCATTTCATATTTGTAAACAAACTAAAAACTTATTTGAAGCATCATGGTATACCACAATGAGTTCTCCAATTGTTAGAAGTGTGAGTACAAACATATTGATAAGCCTTTTTTTTAACACTTTGAAGATGAATTTTAATTAAATTGTCTAGAAAACCATTTCTTCAAACCCTGTTATAATAGTTAGTGGGTTTGAAAATCATAATAAACTCTTCGAAAATCATCAGTAATAACCATCTAGAGACAGGAAATTATGGATCTCTATTACAAATATTATCTTGGGACATTCTTCGATTACTTTCATCTTGGAAGGGTTCATAGATATTCCTATGATGGTGGTAGAATTCCCCAAGAATAATAATTTCACTATATATAACTCACATTTACTGTAATTTTAATTAAGACTCTCCCTTCAGAAATTATTTAGCATAGTATTCAAATGGTCCTCATGTTCCACCTTTCTCTTGGAGTATACCACAATATCATCAATAGAGACTACTAGAAATTGGTTAATGTAATACCTAAGGACTATATTCAATAAGGACATGATGTTGATGGAGAACTACTGACTCCAAAGGGAATAACTAGGAACTCATTGTTTCTATTAGTTGTTTGAAAGGAAGTCTGGGGAATCACTTCCTTCCTCAAATTTAATTGGTCATATCCGGGCTGATGTTCAAACTTAGACATATAATTGTCCCCACAATGTTGATCAAATAAGTAATCTATCCATGGAAGGGGATAAATAATATTTATTGTGATTTTTTGGAGCTCCTAATAATTAATGTAAAGTAGAATTGATCCATCCTTCTTCTTGACGATGATGAATAGTTCACCCTATGGTGATGCACTCAGGCATATAAAACCCCCTTCTAGATTCTCTTGTAACTACTACTTCAGTTCCTCAAACTCTATGGTGTCCATTTAATAAGGCCTGTTTGATATAATCAGAGATATAGGAATAAGTTCAATCGATTACTCAACCTATCCATGAGGAAGAATAAAAATATTTTTTTAGGGAAAACATCATATAAGTAACTTACATTGGGAATGCCTTCGATCATAATGTTATCCCTTATCTCAAACATTTGAACTAGATATTCTTGATCACATAGAAATAAAATAAAAAATTGAGATGATGATTCTAAAAGAGATTCATCCTTTTCCTTACACTTGTACATAATTACAGGATTCCAAGGGATGTGAAGAGTGATCTCACTTTCCAAATAGATGATATTGGATTTCAACAAATATAGTCATTCCATGCACAAAAATAGCATCCAAATCTCTGAATAGAAGTAAGACCATATTTTCATAGTGGTTCAGTCCATACACATTAACAAGGGATGCGTTATATAGTCTGGATGCAATAATTTCCGAATTATTTGTTCTCATAGATCACTCAACATACATATTTCAAGGAGTTGTTTGAATAGTTCTACAAAATATGCAATATATGTTAGAATTCATAGAAATAGAACTAGATACTCCTTTAACTATTCTTGAAATAATATCTATTGTACCTATCCCCACAACATTTTTGGGCTCCACCGAAGTGGTAGTGATTGTGACGTCCAATTTTTTAAATGGAAACAAAATGTTTGATTTCTTATATGATACACCACATCGAGCTAAAACGAACAAAATATTATTATTTAATATAGTAGTTATCACCTAGTCATTATAATTGGGGGAATGAACTATGTTAACTGAATTATGAAAATGTGGTTTACACATGTTTATATAATGATTCATTTGTTACCAAATAAACATGAAATGAAACTAAAAACCAATTGAATATAAATAATTTATTATTTTGAATTAACTATTTAACTGTGAAGATTAGTGCTTATAAAATAATAAAATCACACTTGTTGAATTATATTAATGAAACAATAAATATTTAAAATATATTCTATGTATTTTCTAGACATTATATAAGAACAAATTCAATTTTAAAAATAAAAAGGGGATTTTAAAAAAAAAATTGTTTTACCATATTTTGATAGGAAACCCATTTTAGATCTTGTTCGTGAAATGTTATAATTTCAGTTTAACAAATTAATCTTCTTATTTTTAACAGGGAAATAATTATTTACATTGGAATAAATTTTGGGGTTTTCTAATAAAAAACATATTTTAATTATTTGTGAAATAAATTGCATTTTAATTCTAATATTCTTTTTCATATAATTTATTTTTGTAGCTATATTTTCATTATAATTTGTTTAAAATTATAATTAAATAATTTTTTACCATTTTATATAATTTCGGTTATTGGAATAAATTTCACAATGAAATTTAATATAAAAACTATGTGATCTTTAGAAAATTTTACATAAAAAACTCATTTTTTTAATCTCTCAAAGGGATTGATTCTAAATTAATTTATACCAATTATTTATTTTGAACATGGAAAATAGGATTTCATATTTTGAATTAGAATGTTGAAATTATCTAAATAGGTCCCTTTTATTTTTTAGACATTATGAATAGTAACTTTAGTAATTTTTTATTATCATGGTTAATGGTAAATCAGGTAATTATAGGTATTAAATATTGTAATAATATCAGAATTCCCCTATCAATTTTCCTAATTTAATTGGATGACTTTATTATGACCAAGATAATCCTTGGGTCTAATTTAGGACCACATGGACCCACTTGGTTGACTTTAATGCATTTCTAAAATTATATTCAATGAAAATTCATTTTGGTTACACTTCTATTTTTATCAAGTTAATTATTTTAAATATTGGATTAAAAAGTTGATATGATCAACGAAAAATAGTTTTATAATGCTATAATTATTGCCTAAATCATGGTCATTTATTTATAATTTCTATGAAAGAAATATTTAAATTAAATGTTGAAAAACTGATGATGTAGTAATTACATCATTAATGGAAAAATCAAATAAATGATATTAAGAATATTAAAATAAATATAATATTACTTAATCAATGTCATTAAATATTTTTATAAATAACATAGATTTTTTCGTGACATAATGGACATATTGGTTTGATGTTATCATGTTGGATTTATATTTCAAAAAAAATAAACTATTGAATAGTATCTAAATTAAAATAAATAATAAATTAAAATAAATGAAATTTTATTTAATGTAATAAAATTCTTAAAAGTATTTAATTTTACCAACAAACATTAATAATGTCAATGATAACATAATAATATTTATGTAGTCACTTAATTGAAACATGTCCATGAAAATAATATAAATATTATGAAAATTATATAATGTGACAAAATGCCACACTCTCATTTCCTATATCTAAAATAATATTAATATAGGTACAACCCATTAAAAATTAGATCATGAAAAGTATATAGAAATATAAAATAATTATATACATCCATGTATTTTATTTATAATTATTGGTGTCTAAATAAATACCATAAGTAATGACATAAATGTGATGAATTAAATATTTTATTAATAGAAATATAAAATAAATGATTTTAATTATTTGAAAATAGATATATGTTTACATAATTTTTGTTATCCACGAAGTTTTAAGATATATATTCATTTTTGGGGATGATTTAAAATAGGCGGTTCAAACTTACCTTTCTGTTATTGTATTTTCTATAAGTCTACTAATAAATAATGTTGGAACTAACTCAATTAATGTTGTAAAATATAAAATAGTTTATTAAATGATATGAAATTTCAAAAGATCTATGATTTTTGAAAATGGTTAGGATAACTATCAATAAGTATTTAATAATTATTTTTTTTTCTTTTGACATCTTATGGTAATTAAAATAACCCATAATTAGTAAATAAGATGTTATCACGGTAAAATTAAAGAGTTTAAAATAAGGGATAAAACAAAAATATAAAGATTGAAAAATTGAAAAAAAGGTCTAATTGTAATTTTTCGATATATATTCGACTCAAAATATTTTTTTCTTATTAATTAATTTGTTTGGGACCATTTTTAATGGAATATAAATTTATATTAAATTAATACGATTAATTAATCCATGGGTGCCCATCCCCTCTTCTATAAAATAGTACCCACTATTCTATAATAATCACACATTAAAAACTTTTTGGATTAGAAAATACCTTCAAAAAACCCTTCCTATATTACATCACCATATTATTGATCCCATATTTTAGGTAGAACACCCTATTTATATGTGTTATGGTGTTCATCAATGGCGATCAACGAAAGACGAGGTATAATTTGCATTAAGTATTTGTACTTTACATCTTTTTACACTTCCTTAAAATATACTCCTACATTGATTAGATAATATTTTTTTTCCCTAAATTTACTAGGAATATATTATGTTAATATAATCACCTAAATCAATCTCCAAATCCATCAAATGAGAATATATTTAATTATTTGTGCGTACATTTGAACTGTCACCTCCACAAACTGATATAATTTATTTTCTGTAACAATCTCTCATGACTGGATATAATGATGGAATTTATGTTAATATGTGATATTAATTATATATTTTTCATTATAATAGAATAATATGTTAATTACTTTCTAACTTTTAATGCACATAATAATGATTATTTCACTTCTTCCTACATGTTAAATATCAACTCGACTAAGTGATGTGATTTGTTTTTTATCACTACATAACATTAATAAAATATATAAGTATATTTAATTGATTAATATGATATTAATTATTTTATTCTAATAATCTAAATATAAAATAATAATTTTCTTTTTTTTATATTGATAAACGAAAAATGGAATATGTTGCTATTGCGTACGTATGACTTACCGTCCCCATTATTGTAATGTTTTTCGATTTTTCAAATTCATATATAATGAATGGATTTAAATTAATTATTTTCATATAAAATTGATTATAATATTATATATATTATTCTAGGAATTATGTAATTATGACCACATGGGATATTTACGTCATACCATGTTAATGTTCGACTCAAGTACCGAATATCAATAAAACATCCTACATGACATTAAATAAATAATTAATTATTATAACTTGGTAATAAGTGATATAAATGGAATAATAATCATGAAATGGGTTCTGAAGAAAGTATAAATTAACGAAAATTTATTATTATTTTAGCTACATAATATAAGAGAAACATAATCTTGAGGTAAGGGACATTATCTTAATCTCCTTTCATTGAGGCATATATTGATATTGTGCACCTTTATTGTCCATTAAGGTGTATATAAAACCCTTTTTACCATGTTATATCATGAATTACTCTATTATCATGATATTTAATGTTTTCTTAATATTATTATTTAATTATTTTTATTCATGTGTTTCTTAACTGGTAAGGGACTCTTTAAAGAAAATGTCATTTTAAAAGTTTTAAAGATTTATTCTTCCAAAAATTTCTTATTAACGTCCATGTTTTAAAAATGATTTTATTGATTTATTTATATGGAAATAATTTTTCTAAAATGTTAGATCTAGAATTTCTTTTAAATGTTTGAAATTTGTATGGGTCACTTTGATTCCAAAATCAGTATTATAAAGCCTTTAAACATGTTTTTAAAAATGGATTTTTTTTCACATGCGGTGACAATGAATTCTCAATCCCCATAATCATTATTTTATATTTTTCATCCTATATAAGTCATAATGTTTTTAAAGGAAAATAAATCTGTTATTTCCAATTTGGGAGTTCGTTATTTTATATGGTTTTGAAATTGGATTTACAATTTCAATATCTTAAATTTATTTATTGTGATTTCAAGTGAAATATTTTGAGTGAAATGTTGAAAATTTCAATCTTTTATGTGTTATAATTATATAATAAAACATTGAAATTTGATAGGTGATTAGGAGATAAACCAAATATAGGTTGTTATGTGAGAAACCAAATACATTTGGTTCCTTGATAATCTAAGGATGAGTGGTTACATTATAACATTCAATGTAGTGGTTATGGAATTCGGTCGTATGTGTACTCCATTTGTAAGAGTGATATGTGTGGAATTCGACCATATGGTTATTCCATTTAATTATTATTACTTCCAAAGTAATATTTATATGTTATATGAGATTTATATCTATTTTATTTTAATATTTTAATTTTAAAATGGTTAGCAATGAGCTTATATTTAGTGAAGAGTATTTACTAATTCATAAACGTGAAAAGTATTACCATCTGTTAAAGTGGTCTTGGTTTACATGTTATCACAAAGATAATTTTTTTCCTTCATTATGTATCCCTTATATAGAATTTTCTTTCTAATCCCTCATTTAAAAAAATAAGAGGTCTTATGACTGGAAAGGACAAAGAAGATGTCATGATTAAGGTATTGAATATGTGACTTGAAAATAAATCTTATTTTATAGATATATTTGACATTTTTTTGATGATTTAATAAATTTTTTGAACTTATATTGTTGTTATGATATTTTCTAATTGTTAACAAATTAATAGTGTCAAAGTTTTACTATTTGTATTTTAAAATATATAATAGTTTACTGAATGATATTAAATACATAAAAATATAGTATTTCGGAAAATTTGTTAGGATAATTCGTAATATTCAATAAATGAAACTTTTTGTTGATTTTTTTTCATGTGATGGTAATTATATTAAGCCACAAATTGTATATAACATGATATCAAGGTAAGATTAAAATAGGTAATATAAGGGTTAAAACCAAATGATTTTAATTCAAATAATATTAAAAACATGTATAATTTTAATTAGATGATATGTATTCTTCCCTAAATCACCTTATATTCGAAATAAATTATATTGAGACCATATGGAAATAAAATTGAATTTATTTTTACTTAATACTTTTCATAATTCTAAGGGTTTCCCACCCCTCTCAGATAAAAATGTACCCACTCTTCTCTAATACTCACACATTCAAAACCTTTTGTTTCATCCATTAAATACCAAAAAACCTTACTATATTCCCTATAAACATAATTGGTGGCTTATTTTTGGCATAACACCGCCATTAGAAGTGTTAATGTGTTCTTAAAAGGTGATCAACCAAATAAGAGGTACCATTTTCTTTAAGTATTTCTATCTTATTTCTTCTTCCACATCCTTAAAATATCCTCCAACCATAATGATATAATAAATATAGTATCATAAATGTACTGAAGTGTTATTATTTTAATATTATAACCTAATTCTATCTCAAATTCCATAAAATGGAAAAGTAATTAGTCATGTGTGTGTATGTGTGAACTATCACCTCGACGAACTGATATAATTCATTTTCCATAACCATCACTCATTACTTGTTATAATGTTGTAATAAATGTTAATTTTTGATATTAATTACATATTTATCATTAATATATAATTATATATCAATTTATTTCTTACTATTTATTCACATAAAAATGATAACATCATTTTTGCGTTAGTGTGAACTATCACCTCCTTGAAGCGATGTGATTCATTTTTAACCACCAAATCACCTTAATAATATATGTAATTATATTTAAATGATTAAAATGATATTTAAAATTTTATGAACATTTATAATGGAAGAATATTACTTACTTACTTTCCATAATGATCAAATGAAAATGGAAAACATTACTCATGTGTACGTACAACTTACCGTCTCCATGAATGTGACGTTGTTAAATTATTCCTTTCTATATTTAATGAATGGATTTAAAAGTATAATTTATATATAAATGATATTATTATGTAATGAATATTATTCTGGAGATTATGGAATTATTACCACATTGATTATGAACATCATACCAAAAATTTTGGACTCCAGTACCAGATATCAACAAAACATCTGACTTGAACATAAATTATAATGTAATTGTTATAACATGGTAAAAAGTGAAATTAAGGGAGTATTATAATTGAAAAAGGTTTTGATTAAATTATAAATGAAACTAATTTTATTATTCAATAAGATACAGAACATACGAGACAAATCAGACATGAGGTAAGGGACTTCATCTCAATCTTCTTTAATTGAGGCATATCTTGATATTGTGCACCTTTATTATCCATTAAGGTGTATATAAGTCGATTTTGACATATTATTTCTAAATTTCAATATTCTAATGATATTTAATTTTTTATTTAATTTGATTCATTAATTATTTTCATTCAAGTGTTTCTCATGTTTTAATGAACTCTTTAACTAAAACACCATTTTAAATGTTTTAATGATTAATTATTATAAATCATTCATATTAATATCCATATTTTCCAAATATTTTAATGGATTTATTTATATGGAAATAAATTTTATAAAATTTAAATTCCTTAATTTCTTCTAAACATATCAATTTCGAATGGGAAACTATGATGAAAAAATACATTTACAATGATTTTAATTAGTTTTTGTAAATAGACCGTTTTTATCACGTGTGGAAACAAATAATTTTCCATAATTTTAATTGTTATTTTATATTTGGTTTCATATATAAGACTTCATGTTTTATAAAAGGGAAATAAAATTTTATTCCCTTTTTTGGTGTTCTGTATTGGAAATGGTTTTGAATGTGGAATGACTATTTCAATATCTTGAAATTATTTATTTTGATTTCAAATATAATTCAATGAGTGAAATGTTTATAATTTATATATTATATGTGTTATGATAAAATAATGGTACATTGAAATTTTATAGGTGGTTACATGATAAACCAAGGATGGGTGGTCATATGATAAACCAAAGATGAGGGGTTCTATGATAAATTAAGGAAGGGTGTTTATGTTATAACTGCTAGTGTATTGAGTAAGGAATTTGACTGTATGGATATTCCATTTGTAGGAGTGATTTATATGGATGTCGACCATATGGTCATTCCATTTAAGTATTATTATGTCTCAAGTTACCTTTATATGTTATATTTTCTTTCTATGGGTTTTATAGTAAATTTTTTATTTCCAAATGTGTAATCATGTAGGTTATATTCAATGAAGACTATTTAATACTTCATAAAGTTGAATAGTATTAAATTATGTTAAAGTGTTCATGGTATACATTTTTTCAGAAGACTAATAGTTTTCCTTCATTTTCTATCCCATACTGTGCTTTTTATGCTTATCCCCAGATTTAAAATCTATTTCACAAGTCTTAAGATTGGTAATCATAAGGAAGACTCCATGATAAAAGTATTTGACTATTTGTCTTGAAAAAAAATCATGTTATATTTTAAAAGGGTTACCTTTAGTAAAGAAAATGGTTACTAAATATATTTATCCACTTGTAATGTATGGGTTTACTAAGTTATTGTTTTTTCAAATTCTCTAAAAATCTAGACCTAAAAGGACTTTTCCAATGAATGAAAATAAATTATAGTCAAAAGTAAATATAATAATTTATGATTAATTTAGGGTCCTTATAGTGATGGAATCAACATTCCATTTCTACTTATTCTATTGTGGTTTATTGAATTGAATTACCACAAGAACTCATGTTTCAGTGAACTGTCTGGCATAATTTTCTTGTTCCCCACCATTTTGTGCATTTCACCATAGGTGGTGCTCACCTTTCTTTAACCACATGTTCTATTTTCCACTTGTCTCTTCGAAATTCATGATCTTGTTGGACTTCTCTCCAACAAATAAAGCATTTTCTCACACCATTAATAAAATTACCATGCTGATTCTTCACAGATTTTTGTCAAGTGTGTGTTTGGGATTTCATTCCACTTTTTCATTATATACTCAATCTTGAAACTCTATGGTACATTACATATCTCAATTGTTGTGGGACCATTCTCCAAACTCCACCTTCACTTTGAAATCAAATTGAAATACTTATTCATAACAACCAATGTCTTAGATTTCTAGATACATTCAAAGGAACATATTTAAACAACTAAATAATATATCAATGTTGATATCATTATTTATAAAAAACTAAGGCACACATTATAAGCATTGTGACATTTTATTTGTTGTTCAGGATATCTTCAGCTTCTTTTTCTTTCAGCTACATGGATTCTCTATCAATTTTTTTGAATATATAGAGGGAAATAAATTTTAAGAAAAATAATCATAAATTTTTTCAACTCTATCTCTTAAATATAATCCTTTTACAGGGTGATCATAATAAATTCCCACCATTAATCGACCTCTAAATGTTTATGAAAAATGGGTAGAGTCACCTTCTCTATCTCAGAACTGTGAAGTATAGAAAATATCTTCTATTTTGAGTTAAACAAATTTTCCAAGATGAGTGGATAAAACTATCCACTAAACACCAATGGTCTTTTTCAAATAAAAGTATCGATGTATAGTTATATGAATTAGGTGATTTTAATAATTCCACATTTTTAGGTTGTTGTTACAAGCATGATATAGCTAGGTATAAATCACCATCATATTTTCGAATCCACCTCTCAAGGAATTGGGGATGTAATTTGGGAAATAACTGTATTGTCCCATATATCGGTTGTTAAACCAGTTTCCCTTAGTTCTCACTATTTTCAAAAATATAGAAGGATTTTACAGAGGATAATTCAAATATTCATGAATTCCAAATTTATTACATTATGAAACTAACACTAAAGGTATATCTAGTGGGATGCCAATGTAGAGAATTTTTCTCAAATTATGATTCTTGTTTTCATACATACACATTTTCTCATCCTATGGGTTTTCAATATGGTTCTATAATCATAAATCCCAAATTGTCTAAATTGTTCTCTAATACCAACAATAGTGTTGAGGTTTTTCATACATTATTATTACATCATTTTTAGGATAAACAAAATAGTCTTGTTAAAAAACTAGGATCTAAAGGTTTAGTATCCTGGAAATATTAGTACTATACATAAATTTTACATAATAAAACATAAAACATTATTTAATCTTTCTCCTCTAGATTATTATTGTCTATTAGTTTCTCTTTAGTGTGAGTAATCACCAGAGGATATACATAAAAATAATGGGTGAGAAAAAAATCATAATATGAGGATGTATAATAGAAAGGAGACATGGGTGATAATAATAATCTTCATCATAACATAATAATATGATCATCATGACAACAATTAGGTGAATAATTAGTTTAATTAATGGATTAGGGAAATTTATAAAAAAATGAAACATCATGTCTACGTGGTGAACTACCACTAATAGTTGTGAACAAAGATAACATCATGATCACCCATAATATATTTGAATAACCATAAAATTATCATTTTAAAAAATGATATAAATGTATTAAAATTTATTTAACATTATATTTAGATATACATCACATTACCCAATTCATTTTAGCACTATATAATTACATTCACGCCCGTTATATCGTAACAGTTACTGAATCATACATGCCACATATAATGTATACTAATATTTTACCTAAATTAACCTATGTAATGAAATGTGTTTCATTCATAAATTATCAATTCGTGAATAAATTTTTTTTTCAAAAAAAATATAGATGTAAAATAATACTTGGTATTAGGATCATCGATCTCAAGTTAAGAAGAATCAATTTCCAGAAAAGTATAATGTGTGTTTTTAAAATCTATAGTTTATTGTTAAAATAAATTTATTTTTACATATAATAATGAATAAAACATTTATACCCAATAAAAAAATTGGAGTTAAAAAGAAAATATATTTGAGGATGTTATAATGAATATTCAAATTCAAATTTAACATGAATGAGAAATAACCTAACGAAAAGGAGTTGGTTTTTTGAATCCCCGTACCTTATGTCTATGTGACGTATTATATTTAATATCCTATATGATCTAATTAATTTAATAAAAATAAAAATAAAAAACATTTTATACACATTTTTTATTCATTAAAATTTTATTAACTTTGTTTATGGTAATTATAAAGTGTTATAGTGCCAATTCTGTCATTTTTGGTGTGTTTTTATCTTTGTTATCATGATCAGGTCACCTGTATTAATGTATGGAAGATCGTATAAAATAAGGATAATTATCTAGAATTGAGATTATATGTTATTTTTGAACTAATATATGCTTAAATGGGTTTGTATATAATTTTTATTATATTATAATGATGAATCTTTAGATAAATAGTTAATGTAAATGATTTAACTTATTTTGGTGAATTTTCCTACCACTTTAAACTCATATCAGTTTATTTACATTATGATTATATATTTCTTCAAAAACATTATATATAATATATTATGTATAATATAATTTCATTTAACAATAATAATGGTTTTATGACTAAAAATGATTACGATGGTGAAAAATGAAAATGCATCGTCCACGATGGCGGTAAATTCATACACCACAAATGATATTTTAATTTTATAAATAAAATGAAAATGGAAGATATTTGAAGATGAATTTTTCAATTAACATATTAAAATTCTAGTATATAAAAGATACTGGATTTATAATACCACTTGAACAAGTGTATTTTTGGAGCGGATAATAAAATAAATAAGATTTAAAAGAAATTACAATTAAATGAAAGATGATTTTCCGACTTGAATATACCTTCTTTTACAACCTTGATAGGGAAAAGGGTTTTTTCTTTTGATGACACCAAGAGATCATAGTTTTGTGGGATAGTCTTGAGAAGTTAATTGGGTAGAATATTAATATTCTTTAGGACTTGGAAGATGTGAGGAGAATATGTGGTGATGGGTTGAATTTATATTGGGGGAGAGGGGCGTTTTCTCATTATTTTATTCATTTGTTTTTTTATTCAAGAATATGAATAGTTAGAACATTATCACTGAATATTTTAAAATAATAAAGGATTGATTGAGATTTTGGGCATACATTAGCCTTATGTTAACAATGATTCAAAAATTCATTTATTTTGTTTTAATCATACGTTATGAGATTTTACTATTATCAAAAATCTAATATTCCATATAAATCCCAAACATTCACCATAATAATTATTCAACCTATAGAATTCAAAAATAAACAATTTTTTTTGGAAAATAATTTTCTAAACAAGAGAAAATATACTTTAAATTAAAATCAACATATATTAGAAAAATATAAATATAAATTTATAACTGGTTTTATTACACTTTGAAAAGGTAATTACAGTTTTGTAATATTATATTTTAACCATAATATATAAAAAAATTAATTTATGAGTACGTTTTTTCAACCAAAATTATTTTAAATTATTATACTAATTAATAAATTGAATTTAAATATTTGTGACATACAAAAATAACAACATTTAATTTATCATTTTTAAAAAATATTTTTACTTATAACATGATATAATTATACCATAATTTCTTTTATAAAATTATCAAATTATATTTGTACTTTAATAGGTGAGGTTACTATTTTATTCGCCAGAACACTATTCTTAAGGGCCATGTTACTATTCCAAGGGTCAAGTTAATATTTCTTCGGGATAAGTTCCTTAATTACTAGAAATACCTATTATTTCATTCATCAGCAATTTATAATTTTTTTATTAAGTCCACTTTGTAGTTTTATGAGATTTATATTATATGAAATAAATATATGAAGGGAATTTCCAATAAATTTTTTTTGGGTCATTGTACTTTATGCTTCTTCTCCCAATGACACCCTTGAGATTTTTTAACATACATATTTACTTTGAGAGCACATCAAACAATTTTTTTTAACTATAAAAGACTTATATCACCATTTATATCATATATTGGGGTTTATCCCAATATAGAAGCCCTTATTCTTGAATTAGGCCGGTAACGACAATGCTGTTAGTGTATCGTGAAAGCCTTTTAAAATTTCATTATTACTCCCTAGTAGATTTGTCAACATTTTATGTGATATAATGGGAATCCAATTCAATTTAAAGTTGTATAGTTCAAGGAATTTTATTTATCGAAAATCATTATCATTAATTCCATCAAACCCATCCCTTCAATCTCATCCTCATGCATTAAAATTTTGATCTATTTCCTATACCAATCCTCGAATCCGTCGATATGATAAGAAACAAGTAGATACATCTCTTCCTTATAACATTAAATGATTTATAATATATTATTAGTGGAGTTGACCCATTATTTTTCGATTAAGGGATTATATGATCCATTGAATGTTGGAGCCCTTTGTCGCCGAAATTTCCCCATAGTTGCATGTTCAATATTTGGGGGATTTTGGAACTCCTACTTATATAGGTTACTATTCAACACCTCTGTCATCTGAGAGAGTATCATCATAAAGATGGCAATTCCTGATCTAATAAAGTTGATCATTTTTTGGGGGTAGTAATCATATTTCCCATTACATTGTTATTTATTAACTTCCCTTATTTCTATACATTGTCTAGAATAAAGGGAAAACTAGGGACGTGTTTTTTAAACTATTCAACACATTAATTGGATTCCAATGACAATAAAGGGATAATATATAAATTAAATATATTTCCTTAACTTATCAATTTTTATTCTTCAATCTATGTTATCAAGGATCAATTTTCAAATAACTATATTTATGGTTGTTTTTTGATCCCTTAATAATGTTTCATCCTAAGATTATAAATTCAATAGAAAATCTCCCCCAATAGTTTCATTATTAGGGTGTAAAAAGACTTGTTATTGTACACCACTTCCAATTGAGTACAGATTAACGTGATGTTTCAAGATTTTACCCCTATTCAGATCTATGATATATCCACATCCATTGGTAGTATCTAGACATGAATGTATTTTGTTGATAAACTGCATACTATATACTTAAAAACATTTGTATGTAATATTTTTTGTAGTCTAATCTCTATGGATTTTAGTAGAGTTTTCTAATCATAATACTAGAAATAAATAATCACTCTATTAATACTATCATTTACAAACTTTATCATTATTACATTTTAATTCATGAATTATTAAATAAAATTTCACATAATAAAACCCATATTATCAATAATTATAGTGTATTTTTGAATCAGAGGGAATTTTATAATGTTGGGAAAAAATCCCTCAAGGTTTCTTATCGGTATGTTTTGGGAGTGGTTGTGTTTGTTGAAAAATATAGATGACCACCGATGAGATGTGGTATGTGGACCATTATTCATGGGTCGCATACCATATTACAGGAACAGTACAGAGAGTGGAGAGAATGGTACACCAGAGAAGTTCATGAAACTGAAAATGGTTCACGGTGGAATTCAATGTGGTATGTGTATTTCCTGACAACAACAGAGGAGATCGACCATGTATGAAAAAAGACAGTATGTAGAATGGATTGGAAAAATGTTTTGTGCATGGCTTGCGGTTCGTGATAGTAGAAAAATCGGTATGCGGTGAAGGCGGGATTAAACGTTTGGTAAATTTTGGATTAGATGATTTTGTAGATGTCATTGCCTATATAACAATTGTTAATCCCACCATTTAATATAGTGATCAAATATCAATAGAACATTTTTTTGATCTGGGATTTCATCAAACTCTGATGGTGGTTTACGAGGGATTATCCTGCAAAGGCTAATGCTGTTCGCACAGAAGAAATTATGATGAAGAATTTAAGTGGAGTGTTTTATCCTGCAGAGGACTGAGCATGAGGAGGAAGAATATCTTGTATGTGAAATAGAGAATTCTTAAAGCGGTACGTAGAGGGGAGATCTAGTACAAAGAAGCGAAGACAATTCATGAACAGAGAACAGTTCACAGACAAGAGTATTTTCGTGGAGGAGG
Source organism: Viscum album (assembly GCA_963277665.1). Classification (NCBI taxonomy): domain Eukaryota; kingdom Viridiplantae; phylum Streptophyta; class Magnoliopsida; order Santalales; family Viscaceae; genus Viscum; species Viscum album. Next base: position 428,054,235 of record OY728151.1, read on the forward strand.
TTCCCAGAATTGGTACGCGGTAGTGGTACATGATCACAAAGGAAGATTGTGTTCATGAATGAAGGGAGGTTTGTATCGGTGGTAGCAGTACATGGAGGAGGTTACCACGTACCAAACTCGGTACACAATATGCATAGGGGCAAGGCAGTTCATGGTTTTCAAATGGAAACTTCATAAAGCTTCAAATCAGACTGCGAAATAATTTTTTGGTACGTATAATTACCTAGGAAGGTGAATTTCATTTAAGGGTGAAAATGGAATTTCAATAGAGAATCTACCAATTTTTCAGGATTCAAGAATTCATGCTAATAAAGGGAACTATATTTCCATAAACTGAGTTTTACCTACAAGTCAATAAACTGTGTATGGATTTCTTTCAATGAGCCATGAGCGAAGGAAAAGGAAGACGGTGACCCTTACCACGAACAGTGAGCTAGAGAATGAGGCATAGGGGTGACCCTTGGGATTGTAGTTGGAAGACCATAAACATTGTAAAGGTAGAGATGCTGGGCATAGAAGATCTAGATTAAACATTGTACTCATTATAGGCAGTGAACGGGAGAATGTTTTAACCCTTCATACCATGATTCACCCCCCCCCCCTCAGGGTATTCAACCTAGTGTATCTAACAATTGGTATCATAGGGAAAGGATAAAATATACTAGTTCTCTCTCAAGAAGAAGAAATAATTGTGGTCAATCCGAAAGGGATACTGATCTTTGTTGGAAATAATTTTCAACTATAATATAATCGAATGTAACAAAACTTCCAATCAAAAGGGATGGATGTCTTCACAGCAGCAATGCATGGAATATCAACTGACATTAATAGTGGTGTTTTATGAGAAGATATAAGAAGGTAATTAAATGGTGATGATAAAGGGATCAATGCTTTAGGGGGATCCCTATCAAATAAAATTTATAAAATAGTGATGTCCTGTAAAACCTCACATGAAATGTGGAAAATATTTTTGAAAATTTATGAGGGAGACCGAAAATGATGAGAAAAAAAGCTGAAGGATCTATAGAAGAAGAATGAGGATCTCAGAATGAATCCCAATAAGACTATTTATATATTCTTTGACAGGATAAATATTATTTTGGGAGACATATTTTGTGTTGGAGAAGTCATTGGTCATATAAATATTGTGAAAATAATATTGAGATAAATTCTATTGTGGTTTAATTCGAATGTTTTAGTGTTGGAAGAAAAACAACTGAAAGAGATGATACTAGATAACCTACATTGTACCCTTGTAGCATATGAAATGAGAAATGAAGATAAATATACAGTGTAAAATGGAAAGTCTAATGTTGTGGCATTCAGGGACAGGAATAATTTCTCTTTTAAAGACAGTCTTGAGGAGGAAAATATGGCTGATGTCATGTCATTTATCTCCTCAAATCTGCAAAGGGGAAAGGGGAAGTTAAATGGTAAACATCCATTTGCATGATTATGATGTGGAAAGATAGGACATTTTTCAGTAAATTTTCCTAATAGGTTTAATGATGAAAATGAAGAAAGTGATGAAATTCACCCAAAAAAGTGTTCATCAACTGAGAAAGGGAGGATAAATACCAAAAGAATGTTATTAAAAAATAATAATATGAAGAAGGATAAATTGAAGGAACAGTTCATATGTAGGCTGAATAGAAGCTTCCCATGAAGAGGTATATATTTTAAGAACCATAATAAAGAATGATGACAAATTTCTTCGTGAATCCAAACTCTTTATGCAAAAATAGTTAGTAGAAAATTTTGATCGGAATATAGAAATTGAAAAGCACAGATCTTCAATGCCAGAAAACTCAGAGAAGGTGGTTGAGTACAAACTAAAAATTGATTAACAAAAAATAGAAATGTATAGTTTTAAAAAAACTATAATATATCAAATCAAATGTATCAAACAACTTGAAGATGAATTCATCAGTTTACAAAGACCAATTGATGATATGTAGAAACATCTAACACTTGGTTTGACATCTGAAAAAAAGACTATACAGGCAATAGAAAAGATGAGTTTTTAGAAGTGTGGCCCATCAAAATAGTTTGAACAATCAATTCTGAATGATAAGGCCGATATGAGGTTTGATCTAAAATAGAAAGCAGTTATGTCTCTAGACATACCACAAGCACCCATTCAAGATTGATGATTGACTTAGGTACAAAGAAAAATCAGAAGATATAGAGAACCCAAGGCACAACTAGTACTGAATTTCCACATAAAAACGTACCTCACATAAGATTCTGTTATTCTGGAAATATGGGACATTCTCAAAATGTATGTTCCATATCAAAGAGGTACCAAATGGAACAAGACCAGCATAGGTGGTTGTATAGAGTTGAAAATTCTAGGTCATAATTATATGTTCATTGCTTTAGGTGTAATGGACTCAAGCATATAGAATGATATTGAACATCATAAATGGATAGGAATGTGTTGAGGTAGACTAAAATTGTTTAGAAGAAGCAGAAAAATGCATCTTCAACAGAGCTGCAAATTAAAAATCGATTTGCAGCTCTGTAGGTTGAATATGGATCATCATATACTGAGAAAGACAAAGATTATAATTCCATGTTAGAGATGTGGGTCAAAAATAAAAGGATGGAGTAGGTGTTGGTTGTAGAAATTTCATTCAAAGAATCATATCACACTGTTATATGAATCATTGATATTGGATTCACTTCCCATAGGACGGGGAAAAAAGTTCTAGTGACCATAATTCTGTATGATAAAGAAGGTATTGCTAGATTTAGAAATTATGAAGGATTGAAAATTATAGTTTCAGGAAAATACATGTTTAGGGGAAAATACAATAGACTATTATATGTCTTGGTTGATTCAATTCATAGAAACTACTTGGTTAGTGTTAGTCAATTGTCTGATTTAGGACATGCCGTAAGCATTTCCATGATACTTTGTATCATCAACGAAAATGGCAGTGTTGTTCCGTTTCATGTAACAAACACAAAATGGTATCCCTACCTCATTAGTATCGAATAATATATATTATTTCTATATAAGAATGAAAATACAAGCTAGGTCACAAGTGTCATGGCCATATAATCCAAGTGTCCTTGAATGATCTTGTGAAATATGATGCGTCTCGAAATCTTCCTAGATTACCATGTTATCACACTCATGTGTGTGATTCCTGTCAACAAGGGAAGATCATTCGAAAAACATATAAGCCAAAAAAACAAAGGTCAATAAGATTTCTTGAGATTGTGCATATTGATGTGTGTGGGCCAATTTCACCAAGGGCTGTTTATTGGAAGAGGTATTATGTTTTCTTCATTAATGACTATAGAAGAATTTCAGGGGTTACAATAATCAACCACAAATCTGTAGTGTTCAGCTACATTTCAAGATATTGGTGGGAATGTGAAAAGTTGACAGGTATGAAAATCTGGATGATTCGAACAGATAATGGAACAATGATTACAAACAGCCAAGTGAAGGATTATCTCAACAAACATGGAATAAGTCATCATGTTATAAGTGAAATAACACCATAGAATAATGAAGTAGTTGAGAGAAGAAATCAAATTTTCAACAACATGGAAAGAACAATGCTCATTGAGAATGATCTTCCATTTTTTTTGGAATGAAACACTGATGACAGTAGTCTATACTTCAAATAGATCACTACATTTCCCAAAAGTATAGAAGACTATATACATGTTATTGTATGAAAAGAAGTCCTCATTGATGTAATTTCGAGTCTCTGGAAGTAAATGCTTCATTCTCAACAAAGAGAAACATATAATGTTTTAATCTGGAGGATATGAAGGGGTATTTCATGGTTACTCAAAGAATAGCATAACATTCAATGCTTCAATAAGTAAATAGTAACGAAAGTTGAAATTCATTATGTTACTATTGTGGAGAATGAAAAAAATCATCAACAAATACATGATAATACTCTAAAAGATTGTGATGAAGAAATGAGAAGGACATGAGATTTTAAAGCTCCAAATTTTGATTTAGAAGAAGACTTAAATAATGAGAATATATTAGTAACTTCCCAAAGACCAACAAGAAGAGAAAAAATTGATAGGAAAAACATAATTGCTGATCAAAAAGCACCATTTCAGACATGGAGGACAAAGTCTCTACAATAATTATCATACTTATCAAAAGATGAGCCTAAATGCTTTTATTAAGAAGTTAGAGAAGGAATTTGGTATAGGCAATGATAGAAGATCATGAAAAATCATAGAAGAGTCTGACTTGGGAAATTGTTTCGAGGAAGAAGACAAGAATTATATAGGGATAGAATATGACTTTTGCAAAAAAAAAAATGAATGAAGATGGTGTAGGGATTTGAAAAAAAGAATGCCTGGTGTGCAAAGTGTACTCTCATATAGAGGGTATTGATGTTTACGAGATGTTTGCATCTATTGAAAGGCTAGAGAGAATCAGATTATTCTTGGTAGTAGCTAGAAAACAAATGTTTAATTTTTTACATATGGATGTCATTTAGGAATTTCTGAATGGTGATCTAGAAGAATAAGTTTACATTTAGAAACCATATGGTTTTACTATCTATGAAGATGAGAATAGGGTTTATTGGCTGAAGAAGGCATTATATGGTTGAAAGTAAGCACTAAGAGCATGGTATTCAAGTTGTGATTAATTTATAAAGAAGATCATTTTTTTTCATAGTGGAGTTGACTATAGTTTGTATTTCAACAATGGCATTGGTCAAAGGATGGTGGTGAAAGTTTATGTTGATGACATAATATTTGGTGGATAATATAAAGCACAATGCAGATAGTTTTATGAATTCATGAAAAGCGAGTTCAAAATGTCGATGATTGGTGAGATGACATTTATTCCATGGCTTAAAAGTGATGCACGGAAGGAATGGAACTTTTATTTCTCAATATAAATATGACAAGGAGATTTTGAAAAGGTTTGGAATAGATAATTCCAAAAATATGACGACTCTAGTAGTCACCCAGTTGAAACTTTCACGAGATGATGAAATAATGCTTCTTAATTTCCTAGAATATAGCTAATTATTGGATGTCTGTTGTACCTGACATTGACAAGTCTGGATATTGTATTGGACACATGCTATGAATCAAGGTATCAATGAAATTCCAAGGAAATGCACATGATTGTAGTAAAAAATAATTCTTTGGTATATCAAGGGATCTATGTATTTTGGCCTAATGTACAATGACAAATCTTTTCCATAGTTATTGGTATTTACCGATGTGAATTGGGTCAGTTCGGTAGATGATAAGAAGTCCAAATTCAGAGGTTCATTTTATCTTGCGAGATTCTATATTTCATGGTTAAGAAAGAAACAATAATGCATTTCATTGAGCACCGCAGAAGCTAAATACATTGTAGCTACTCAGACATGCACATAGCTATTGTGGATGATGTAGCAACGTAAAGATTTGAGAATTGATGTGAAATCAACAATCAGAATTCATTTTGATAATTCAAGTGCAATAAATCTTAGAAAAAAACCATTACATCACTCTTGGACAAGTTTAATATATTCTTATGAAGTTGGAGTATGTAACTTTGGAGCAAAAAGTTTAATATATTCATATGAAGGCCTTTCCCAAAGATTCATTTTGATGGAATTTACTGGCTCTAGGAGTCCATTCGAATACCCACACTTGAAAAAGTGTGGATGTGGGTCCCCCACTCCCCGATGTATGATCTTTTTTCCTAATGTTCTAATATGTGTTCTTCGCCCGGTTCTAGAAAACCATGAAGTGACCTTTAGGTTTGTTGAAAAAAGATATAATGTGTGACTATTCTGGGAGATAAATGTCATGCGAAGAAGCTGTTAAGTCGAGCAGCAAGATACGGGAGTTTACACTGAGATTGAGAGTTGAGGCTGAGCTGAATTTGTTTGATTAAATGATCTATATTATAGGGGGAGTATTAAATCTGACTATGTTAGATTTGATCAATCAATTATTACATATCACGACGGATGAGGTTATTGATTATAGTAGTCCTTTGGTATCAGTATGGTATCCGCAACTGGTGATTAGAAATGTAGTGGTTCATTGATGAATTTATATTATACTCTTATTTCTCGTGCCGATCATGGATTTTGTGGGATTCGAGTATGCTTTCACTAAATCCTTTATTGCTATATTAATCACATGAAGAGAGCTGGGGTGGAAGTCTGTATGATTATTAATGTGTTATCAAAATGTGCATAATTGTTGTGATAAGAGTTGTCAACAAACCCAATGGATTATATTGTTGGGAAAAAATCTTTCATGCTTTCCTATCAATATGTGTTAGGTATGGTTGTGTTTTTTCAAAAATCTAGATGACTATAAATGAGTATGGTTGGTGTATGTTGAAGACAAGTTTTTTATGTGGGGCAGTTTCCCAGCGTTTTCCCAATTTTTATGTCTTAAAATCAGGAGTTTGATATTGTTAAATAAATAATTTATTCAAAGGATTTAATGGAATGAATAATTTTGAATAAATGTGGGAATGTTTGTGAACCACATACCATTATTCCTAGGTTTCATACAATATACCGGGAATGGTACGTGGAGTGGTGGGAGCGGTATGCTAGAGCAATTCATGAAACTGAAAAGTGTTCATGGTGGTAGGTGATGCAGTATGTGTATGGCTTGAAGATGATGGAGGAGATCAACCATCTTTGAACAATGAAAATATGTAAATTTGATGGAAAAAATGGATCACAATTGTCATGGGTACGCGATGGAAGAATAATCGGTATACGGTGATGGCTGGATTAATGATTTGGTAAATGATAGATTCTCAAATTTTTCGGCTATATTTTCCTATATAAGAATTTTTATTCTCTCTATTTACTATATTGATCTAATATTATTAGAACATATTTTTGATCTAGCATTTGAGAAATTTCCAAAGGTGTTTTGTGAGGGATAATCCTTCGAAGGATAATGTGGTTTGCAAGGAAAATATTTTGCCGAAGGATTTAAGAGGAGAGGTGTAACCCGCATTGGACTCCATAAATGGGGAAGGAATTTATGGTACATGAAAGAGATAATTCTGCAAGTGATATGTGGATGGGGATCTCTGGTATGCCGAAGTGAAGATAGTCCACAAATATTGAATAGTTCACAATAGTAGGTGTTTTGAAGAAAAGGTTTGCGGAATCTGTACACAGTAGCGGTACGCGATCACGAAGGTAGAGGCAGTTCACGGATGAAGGGAAGTTCGTAGCAGAAACATTAGTTCACAGAGGAGGTGAACGCATACCAAACCTGGTACATAGTATGCGAAGGAGAATGGTGGTTCACGATTTTCCTAAGTAAGGTTGTGAAAGATTCAAATCAGTTTGCGAGATAATTTTCTAGTACCTAGAAATACCCGGGAAGGTGGGCTTTATTTTTAGTTGATAAAGGAACATCAACAGAGCATATATATATATATATATATAGTTTATGAAGATGTAATTAATGTAAATGAAGGCACCTACATGTCCATAAACTGTGTTTGACCTACAAGTCGATAAACTGTGTGGGGATTCCTTTCAAAGATCAATGAGCAAAAGAAAAGGAAGACGATGACCCTTTCCCCTAGTAGTGAGCCAGATAAAGAGGCATATGGAGTGGCCCTTGGGAATGTAATGAGCTGACCATAATCATTGTAAAGGCAGTGAGCCTGGACAATGAAGATCTAGCCCGAACATTGTACTCATTATTGGTCGTGAGCCTTTGTGAATTTTTTACATTGGCACATTGCTGTTGTATACTCTTTAGAAGTAGACTAGTGAGGGTGAGCCATGTAAAAATTTATGTTTACTACACATGATATCATATATATTTGTATATTTCTATTATAGGATGAGAGAATTGAATTTTTTTTAACAACAAAACAAGATTAGAACTGGATAAATTTTTAATCTGTCATACCCTGATTCAACCCCCTCCTAGGGTAATCGACCTAGTGGAACTAACAAATAACCACTTAAAATATGTAATACATTAACTTTATTGAAAAAATCCTTATCATTCTCATACTTAGAACTACATGGGTTAACCTAGGGACATACATAAGAAAGGTCTCAGCTATAATGGCCAGAAAATGGAATAAACATGGAATAAAATGAAGAAACTAATATATCATTTTCAATAAAAATAACAATGGGAATAAAGGAGTGTGAATAATAAACATTAATATAGAGGCAATATATTATATGGTAATCATGAACGAAGCACGGGAAATGTGGAAATAACATAATACACTTCATCATAAACATGGGTAAAGGAAAAATTCCCATACATCTTGATTCAAGAAGTAACATAAAGGAATCACAATCACCGCATGTCCCAATGTGACTTCTACTAACAATAAACTTTAGCCAGTGCATTGGAGTGTTATATATTTATAGGAAAAATTTTTATAGTCATTTCATTCTCAAGAATAACTATGCCACATAGATCATAAAATATGGATTCATTCATCATTATAATTTATTTCACTATTAATGTGTATTGAATAAATATATGAAATTACCCAAAAAAATAAATAGAAATTTATAATGGTGAAAACTCTTAATAAGAAATGGGTATGGTATTCACTACACAATTATTTTAGCAAGAAAAATTGTGGTTTATTTTCGGCAACATACCGATGTCACATAAAAATTAAAAAATTTGTTTTATGAGAGTGAATGAGGTCTCTCATCATTTAGACATAATATATTATGTTTTAGGGAAATGGAAATACAGAACCCAACCTTAGTGATAGAAAATTGATGTCCTAATATAATAACGACTCATTGAAAAATTTGAGAATGATATGATCCCTTACTAAATTTTTGAATGGAAACAGGTTTACATAATGGAGCATGGGAGGATTAAATATAGAGAAAGGGGGGTTTAATCATTTATAAATAAAATTTAATGTAAGGGAGATATAAAATAAAAAACCCAAAAATACGAAAATGGAAATTAATAGTTCTAACATAAAAGAAACTCCCTAAATAATGAAAAGAGTGGAAGATCCCTTATATGTGTGTGTGGGTCCAAATGCTTAGAAGGACTTTCCTAAGAGCTTGGGTGCATCGTGTTTGGACTCTATAGAGGGTGAGTTAGAGTACCAAAATTCTCCATGTATTTTGAGTGAAGATAAATGTGATATCATGTAATTTTGTATAGGAAATGAATGGATATTTCTTTATTATTTTTCAAAAATATGTTTTTTATATAACTTAATAAAATAACCAAATTCAATAAACCTCTCATGGTTTATGCCCATGGTTTCTTCTTAATATGGTTTTATTTAATTATTTTATTCAAAAAAATGGAAGAAAATAACAAAAAAATCATTTATGATTTGTATGTGAGTCATAATATTAATGATATGATTTTAAAATCATAAAATATATTAATGGTTTTTATGATTCATTAAGGATTTATAGAATAAATAAAATAACCATTAAATCAAATTATCTTAAAAGTGAAACATACATTAGGTTTTGGATCCCAATTATATAATTTATTACATCAGTTTCTTTTTGACTTTACGAGGTCGCAATACACACTATATAATTATACTATATTTAGTTTTTACCAAAAGAATAGACTATCTCATTAAATTTTGAAAATTCAAATTTTGATTAGTTTAATGTTCTAATTCCAAAAATAATTCATATTTTAACTTAAAAAATTTCTAAATTTTTTCATTTTGACTTTTAAAATTACAATATACCATTATTGAGAAAATCTATGAATTTTACATTAAAATATATCAAATCATTATCAAAATTACATTTTACATAAATAAAAATATTGTTACTTATATATAAAAATAATAATTTAATATATATATTGTATTATAATATTCATCATTTTTATAAAACCCATAATTTATGAAGATAAATTCCGTCGTTTAATTTGAATATTACCAAAAAATTATTTTTTTATTGAATTATAATTTAAATAATTTGAAAAATATAATAATAAAATGAAAATATATTCATTATTATAAACAATATATAATTTTTTTATTAGTTTCGAGTTACATATCCCTTTAATAAACAAGAAAATTTACTATGGGTAATATGTGTGATGGTGATATATTCATGGGGTGGTTATTTGTAAATGGTTCTAGTCATGATCACGATGATCATGAATTTATCCCATAAACAGTTTATCTCATTTTTAAGTTTTTGGATATCATCTTGGGCTTGATCAAGGGAAAATCATAGAGATTCATTCTATCCTTAAAGATTTTGTAAATTGGCTTCATTTAGTATGATCCTACATGCTAAGGAGGTCACTTCATTCATTTTTATTAATTGGACTTAATAAAACACTATTTTTATACTAATCATATTATCATTATTCAATTAATATATTAGAAAGGGAATTGATAATTAATAGTATTTTAAATCCAAAATGAAAAATCAAAATAGGTGCATGTGTTTTTTATAACAATGTTACACAATAAGACAATAAATTATCAAAGGTATTGTTTCTATAGTAGTTCGAGGTGTTACATTAATTTCTTAAATTAATGTACAATAAATTAATTCATCAAATTTATTAAACAAGATCTTGAAATAAAATTTTATAATATTACTGTCATTTATCATGATATTAATAACCATTTTCAGAACTCCTTAGATTATTGTTTTTTAGACATTAACCATCTCGGGAAAACACACAATCTTGTGATGAATATTCACTGTCACTCGCCATTAGTATTTTGGGGTTAGTTTTCTCTTTCTTTTCCACAATTTAATTCCATGCATATGTTCTCTTACTCAGAATCATTGTTATTCAATCATTCAAGATAACCATCAGTATTCCCTTTTAATATTATTAAGAGGGTAGTTTATTAACCATTTTTTAATGCGTCTTTTTTCAATAAATTTAATTTTAAATAACAAACACCATATTACAAATATCATGTCTAAATTGTGAGGAAACAATTTATTAAATAAGGGGATAATGTAATACCACAAAATTAAAAAATAAGAACATTTTATTGGAAATCATATGTGACACATAACAGAAATCATAGAATGAAAAATAACATCATGATAAATAAAAATATATTTACTATTTTAAATTAATTCAATATATTATACACCATTCAATACACACAACATGTTGTAGACCTTATGTTACACACCACAATGTGTTTTATCGGAAGATTGTATTATATGTATTCTCGAGTTATAGTCAACAATAAAATATGGTTAATATTATTATGTAATATTGAAATTATCGTCTAGATGTTGAAATAGGGGGGATTAATATGATTACATATCTTTTGAAAATATATACATTACATATGTTTATTAATTTTCAATATTTTAGTAATAAAATAAGTTTCATTTAACTAAAAAACGTAATATTTTTAAAAATACTGTGATTTTTCTAAAATCTGGTTTGATGTCACTTCGTACACATAATTTAAAACAATTTTTTACCACTAATATAAAATTTACATGAAAAATTAAAAATAATTTTCAAAATTAAAATAATATTAGTGTAAAAATTTTGAATTTTTTTTGAAATATTTTATTTTTTATCAATTATGAGAAATAATGAATTTTAATTGAAATTTACCTTTTCATTTAAATAAAGTATAATATTAAAATATATTTTCAATCGGTTTTAATGTTAAAATAGTGAAATTATATATCAATTAAATCTATTTATGTCATTTTAATAACTATAATAATAAATTTGGATGTAAAAAATTGAAAACTTTAGATCATTTTCACATTAAAAGGATGATTTTACATAAAATCTACTATAAAGACGCATGATAGACATACATGAATATTTCTTCATTTTTCAGAAACATTCATCCATTTCAAAATGTACATACGTGAGTATTGTATAAAATTTGTGTCTTTGGAAAAATGGAATAATAATCATCTATCCTACAAGATGATCTTTAATATAACACTTAAAGATCATCCCCATTAGCAATCTTACATAAATCCATTCTTCATAAAATGTGGAAAGAAGAAATAAGAAATGGGTGAGCTCAGATACTCAGTAATGGTAAACAATGATGATTTATAATTATAACATTAGGAAAGGGGTATGAGAAGATTATCATAATATTAGAAGATCATACAATTAATTTTATAGTTCATAAAAATATATCATGGGATCAATATTAGTAGTTCAAAAGAAATGAATAATAATAGAATGAAGAGAATAATCCAATTAATCATAACATATGAATTATAAATAGAGTTTTTGGTAGATATATAACCATTTTAAAAGTATATCCATGGATTTCAGTGATTAATTCCAGGGAAATATTAGTTGAATCAGTTCACTCCCCAAACCATCTAGGCAGTCATGGTTCACTCCTATAACCATCTTAGTAGTAAAGGATAACTCTTAATAATCTTTTAGTGGAAAATATACTTTACAAAATAGTGTTCACTCCCTGTTCCAACCATGTTTATCTCCTGATATATAAATCCTTACCCAGTGCATTGGAGGGAAATATATGTCATATCCAACTCATATTAAAATAATATGTGTGTGTTGCATTAGAACCTAATCAATCATATCCTGTCCCATGAAATAAAATGGGTATCCTAAACATGAAATCATATCATCATCTATGTAAACGAGATAGGTTTTTAAATAATTTCAAAAAGCCATAACACGTGAAAAGTAGTTGGTTTCAAAGAATATAACCTATGAAATTGAAATGGTTTTCCAAAACATATTACCCATAAATGTACATATTTTTCATAAAAACAATTCCATCAAATCCTAAATCATTCAAAGAAAGAATATGAATAGAACCATTAAATCATGTCCCCATAAAGGCATGAGTTCCACCAATGAATTTCATCTTAAATTGAATATAACATTGATATGTCATTTCAAACATTTCCTAATGATAATATACACACTTCTTTTTAAAAATTCATTTGAAAACATGAATCCTTTGAAATGCTGTTTATTTGAAAATAAACATGAAAACATATAAAGGATTCTAGAACACAATTTGAAAATAGAAGTTTTTGAAAACATTTAAAACATTCATGAATACATTTTGAAACCCTTTTTCCTTATAATCTTATAAAGAAATCATGAATTAATTTTAAAAATATTTTTTGTTGAAAATTTTTAAATAAGTCTTGAAAATAATTTGAAAATCGCTTTCTTTGATAATACATTGGAAACATGAAATGAAATCACAAAAAATTTGAAATCCTTTTTCATTTAAAACATATAAAATAATATTTATAACATTTGATAACATTTTTCCTTGAAAAAATATAAAATAATCTGGAAAACCATTTTTCTTGATTGCATTTAAAGGAAAATTAAAGACATTTTGAAAAAAATTTCTTTGAAAATAAAATTAGAAACATATAAAAGTAGATGTAAAATGTATTGGAAATAATTTAATTGAAAATAACTATTAAAAATAATTAAATAATCTATAACTCATTTTAAAACCTTTTCATTGAAATTATCATTCAAAACCTAAAAATTATTCATTGAAAATCAATTAAAACAATTATTGAACATAAATGTTATTAATAAGTTTTTTATTGAAAACACATTTTAAAAAATTTGAACGCCAAAAATAAGATGGAAAACATTTTTATAGATAACATTAATCTTGTAATCATTCATGTATTATTTTATTAATGGATAGTCAAGGCAGTGGATAAATACTAAAATTCCAAATATTCATTTTGTGCCATAAAATGTTTAGAAAACATCATAGATCAAATAATATAAGAAGATTGTTTTAAAAAAAATAATTATTTAAAATTATAAAACATTGGAAAAAATTTCATTAAAATAAAATAGATAATTTTTAAAATACTTTTTTAAAATAGCATTTTTATAGACAGGTTTTCGACTAAAGATGGAGTCAATGTCGAATTTTCCTAAATATAGTTTACTAATTATCATAAGAACCATTGAGTGGGAAAATGGAATAATTACCTGAATATATCATGAATAAATATAGGAGAATAAAATTCATGACATTTCATGAGATATGTGTAATAATATTTCATCAATGGAATCATAATCCTAATCAATCTTAATAAATGATGTGGTTGTTGCAATAAATTTTTCCACATGCTAACATTCAATCATACTCCCCATTTTTGAAAATAAAATTACATAAAGATTTAAATAAAATTAAAAGTTTTTGATTCACATATAACAAGTGAAATGGTATTGTATAAACCTCATAAAAGAATATAGGTGAATAAAAACTGATCCAGCTCACATAAGAAAAATTGGAACAAAACTACCGTAATTATTTGGAAACTTATGAACTGTTAATCAACATTAAATATAAATAATCACATGGTTTTGTAAGTAACAACATATAAAAGGTTATTAATCTTATAATACATTCCCAATAATTTTATACACCAAACAAAAGAATCATTTGGTGAATATGGAATAAGTATAGCCAAAATAAACGTGAGACAAGAAAACCCTTATATTAAGTCAGGAATTTCTTCAAACATGTTCAATCCTATTGTATAATAAATATATGTTTATTATAAATATACCACATAAAAATATTATTATATTAAATACCATATATTATTTTATTATGAATTTATATTATACAATTATCAATAATTCCTTGCTAATATTACGTTTCTGGTAAATTATGCATTGTTTTTTGTATTTGTTTTGACCTTTTATTTTTGATCATTTAACTAATATCATGATTTAAATATTTAGAGACTTTAAAACAAGATATAAATATATTATATATTCCATATATAAATATTTATAATAATCAATAAATTATTGAAATATGAAGTGGAAAACATCATTTATGGAGACAGTACTCCGTACGTATGCATGAAATTTGTTTCTGATTTTCATGTCATATTGAAATTAAGACAGTAAATAAAAAATTAATATATATATATATATTATCATTCAAGTAGAATTATTATGTTATATATATCATATACATTTACTGAACCTATCTTTATTATATTCTGGGAAAAGTGTGAACGAATCACATTTCTTTGAGTATGTGATAGTCCACAGGTCCTTAAATGAAGTTATCATATTTAAAAAAAATGGAAACCATGAAGGTGTATTTTATTTAACTAATAAAAAAATTAATACCTAATAAATATAATATATATCCTATAAAAATAGTATTTACAACATTAATCTGAACCATGAGATGTGGTAAATGAATAACGAACAACCATGTCTCGCTAGGCAGTAGTATGTCATACACATGAAATATATGTTGATTAAAAATTTGATAGACGTGTTTCTAGATGTAGGATGAACTCATAGAATAAAAATATAACATCATTTTTAGTAAAATATGGTTATTATATAACAATTTAATATGAATATTTGAGGGGTTGGAGAATGAAAATAAAATAAAAGAGCTTTTAGAAGGATGTATCATCTTCTTTTATAAACACATCTTGGATTACACCAAAGGGATTCGTTGGACTGATTTATACCAAATGGGAGGATTTTATGATTAAGGAAGGGATTTTGGAGATTATTTAGATAGTGTTTCTATGAGAAATTGTGTCTTTAGAGGTGTGAGGAAGTGATTGATGTGTGTTTGTTTTAGTAGAGGAGTGACATTCTTGTAAATATAAATTGGTACACACCACTATGAGGTCACCCTATCTCATGCACATCCATATATTGTAAAATTTTATAAAATCAGTTTATTGGTCGAAATATTCACATAAAATTATTTTTTTTCACGTTTTCATGTTATCTGTCCCCTTAAATTAAAATTTTAAAACCATGTAATCTTTTTCATACCTTAATTGCTATAATTATTTTTAATTACATTAACAACAATTATTGGTCTAAAACTAAGATCAGTATGTTATAAATAATAATTTATGATGATACCAAATATGGAATCAATTTATTGTAATTTTAATCTTTTAATTGGTGAAAAATAATATAAATTAAATAATTCACAATAGATGAGATGACATGTTTTTTAAAAAAAGGTCCAAATGTTGGAATTGTTTTTATATTAAATTTCAATGAAAAATTGTTTAAATGGACAGAAAGTTGGATTTTTTGAGGTATAACTGATCTAATCATACTTTTATAGAAAAAATTAAAATAATATAACAATAAAAATATATTATATGGAAATGTAATTTTGAATTTAAAATCAGGGTTTTCACCATTCATCAAAAAATGGAACTTCCAAGATAAAACCAAAAAATAACCAAAATTTAATTTTTATATTCACCATTAAAAATTTATTTATTTTTATCAAATATAAATTATAAAATTTTCAAAAATTATACAGAAATTATGATTTCCATTAAAAGGTTGTAAAATTACCTTTTCAAAAAATACATATTTTTTTGCAACATTTGATATATTCTCATATCCTTTCTTGAAAACACATAATATAAAAATTAAATAATATATATATATATATTATCTAATTATTTAATTAAAAGAATATTAAAAAATTTAAAATTAATTTATAGAGGAAAAACATGTTTTATTGCATTAGTATTTTTTCCACCTATTGATTTCCAATATTTTCATAATGATTTTTTCATTCCTAGTTAATTGGTCACCAATGAATTATTATTATATAATTGTGTAAATCATATTATTATAAATTAATTACTCTTACTCTTAACTTCCATTCAAATGACTAGGTAAAAATATAATAATATTTAAGAAAAATTATTAATATTATAATGTATTTTGGTAATATTAGGGTTTGGGAGTAATGTTAGTATTCAAAGGAACTTGTAATTCAGCGTAACACTATCCAAACATTATGGTGTGTTAACCACATGTTTATATTATTTTTTCATATATTTAATGATTGACATGGCGTTGAGTATAGAGAATCAATAACTTGGTGGATTCATATAACACAAGCAATATTCAGTGTTTAATGAAATTCAAAAAAAAAACAAAAAAAATTAATTGGAAATAATAATTTCAAAAATTGTCATGGCCTTATATTCACCCCCCCAATCTTCCTTAATGATATTATGGGTAATCAAAGGTTTAATACATGATAGTTAATTTCCTAGAAACCTGAATCATAAAAATAAATACTAAAACTACTTTTAAACAAAGAATGATGGAACCTTATTGGTTACCCAAAGTAATATAATACTATGATTCCATATAGGTGATGATAGATATAATGTTGAAACAAGGGAATAGAAGAAAATAAAAAATAATCATATATATAGATAAATATAACTGAACACCAGAAATTAGGTAATTCAGTGAATGATAGAAATCACAAAACTATAAATTGATAATGAAAAAAATAGGTCATTGATATCATAAGAAGTGATGATAATATAAAAACCCATTTTCCATAAGGTGAATAATTTTCATGAGAAGATATATTGACATGATTTAAGGAGAAACACACCCTTTTTTTGACTTGATGAATTTACACTTGATCCTTTATTCCATGAAGAGAAGGTGAATTGGTAATTCCCAAGGCATTCCCAGATCATCATATCCGTAAATAGAATGTTAGTTTATGTTATAATTAATTAAGTATCACAAAAAAATTATTATCATAGGTTATCCAATATGAATCTATACTCATGTGGAAATATAATACATTATTTGATAAAACCTCATTTGATGTTTAACTAAAACCATTCCATAAATGGTCAACCTTGTAACTTTTCCGAAAGATAAAGATCCATAATATTAGAAATATTGTCTCTATATTTCTTAAAAACAAACAAGCATTTATTCCCCTTATAACATAAAGTTCATATTGGTTTCCATTTCCCATACATGTTAATACTTTAATCATGTTTTCTTTTGAACCATGATAATAAACTTAATTACCATAAATCCTTGATGATAATATTATTTTTTCCTAATTCCCACGATAATTGGATATATTCCATAAATAAAAAATATTTTAAACTTCATTCATGATAACATAGAATACTTTTAAAAAAAAACCTTCATCATGTCAATTGTAATCAGTATAGTCCAATTAACTTATTCCAATCCAACATATATTAATCCAAACATCATTTTCTCAACAAAAACAATATATTTAGTTTTATCTATCCCTTAATCATATATTTCCCATTACCATAACCATTCAATTATATTTTTTCTCTAGTCTATTAGAAACATAATTTTTTTAAATACATATCTTGATACCATAAAATAAATAATCCTTATATATTTCACCATTCATTTATTATAATTCTAGATTTCAAATACATAAAAACATTAATTATTCCACTAATTCCATAAATCGTTAACAAATCTACCTCATTTTTTTATATAATTCATATTTATACTCACATTTAACATTCTAACTCATCATATGAAGTAATACAACAAATACATGTAACACCTTCCTAATAAACATCATGATCTATCCACCTAGGACATCGATTTTCATAATGACCATTTATTACACACTTAAATCATTTTACCAGCAATGATGTCTCCGAGAATAAAATATTCCCATTCATTATGTTAACGAAACTATTATTTTTTTCTTTTGGAGGTTCCTATGTTTTGTACATATTTTTCGATATTCAAAACATATTCCTGTTCCACTAAGACATTCACATTAGTGGTTGTTTCCATATTCTTGACACAAAGGATACTAAATCATCATTCCTATATGGTATCAATTAAATGAAAACTCATAAAACTCCTTCATTCTATTCATTCTTGTTTCTGAGAGTTAATTAAGGTACACTTTATTAAACATGTTCCATGAAAACTAATTATTCATGATCCTGACATTCATCTCTTCTATGATCATCCCATTGTATTTATAATTATAAAATTCTACATAAAATTCAATGTTAACCTAGTTCCTTCATGTTCCATCTACTGAAAAACCCAAAACCAATAGTTTGATCAAAACATAAAATATAGGGAAACCACATTATCATGAAAAATATCTTATGGTGTGTCTAAATCATGACACCTTATTTTATATATATAAGACCATTGGCTAATACATAGAGACATTACTAAAGAAATACCCTGAAATATTCCTAGGGATATTACTATCTATTTCTCATCCTAGTTTCCAAAGGATGACAAAACCTTTACTTTGATCCAAACCATACTAACACAGGAATCATATGTATTGAAATTACATCATTTTTATGAATATTCATCTCATTATAAATGTACATCCCCATGTACCATAATAGAATAATAGATTTGAAAACATGGAAATCTAATATTTTATCCTAGTGAATAATCTTCAATGTCTACCTAAAAGTTCATACACATTAGTACTTTAAATAGATACTATATTTACAATGTGGGGAATGAAATCATCAAAAAGGGGTGATCTTAGATGCTCAGTAAGGGTAAAAAAGGAAGATATGAAAGAATAAAATGATCATATGGGTAAGAGAAGATTATCATGAACATATAAGATAAATACCTACATATAAAAGATCATAAACATGAATCGTGTAATAAATATAGTAATTATACAATACATGAACCATAAGTTAATCAGGAGCATTATCCGTGTAATCATAATAATAGAATATGAAATTTCATTTGTGGAAGAAAAATAATTATATAATATTTTTTTAGAAAGTTGTTAAGGATTAATGAAAAGGACATATTTATTGAATGGATTCAATCCCCAACCCATCATGATAGTCACTGTTCACTCTCATGACCATCTTAGTAGTCAAGTTTCACTCCCAAGACCATATTACCAGAAAAAGTACATTACTGAGTTGAGTCCATTTCCCATCCCATCTATGTCTATTTCACAAGATATAAATCATTTCTGAATGCATTGGAGGGAGATATAGGGCCCATTAATCTCATAATGAAATCATATATAAGAATATAACTCATAAAAGATAAATGGGTTTCATAAACATATAACCAATGGAAGATACATGGGCTTTATAAAAATCATTCCATCTAAACATAAACTATTCAGATAAATAATATGAATGGTACACATATATCATATCCACATTAAGTAATGAGTAACACCAATGGATGTAATCTTTGATGGAAAATAATTTTTAAATATCTTTTATTAAAATTTATTAACAAAATATATTTTATTCATTTAAGAATAATTCATAAAACATCAATCGATTTGGAAACCATTATCTTTTAAAATAGAAATTAAACAATATAGAGGATGATAGAAAACATATTGAAATCATTTTTACTTTGAAATATATAAAATATGTATGAAATTTTATTGAAATTTTTCTTTCTTGAAATCTTATAAATGAATCTTGAAAAAAAATTTACAATCCTTTTTCTTTAAAATCTAATATAGAATGTATGCCAATATTTTAAAAACTATATTCATTAAAAATAATTTACAAACTTATATATAGTTCTTGAAAATAGATTGAAATCAATTTTCCTTGATTATAATGAAAATACACTGGAAATAAAATTTAAAAATTTCTTTATTGAAAAAAAAAATTAATACGGAAGAAATTTTGGAAAATAATTTTCTTGATAACATATAAAGGGATTTCATATAATTTTTGGAAACATTTTTCTTGAATGTACAATGAATATTTATAAAGGAATCCTAAAAATGTTTTGAAACCATTTTATTAGAAAATATATATGGAAAATTATAATAGAATATATATTTTTTATAGAAAAACAAATAATTGAAAATAAATTTTCAATGCAATAATGAATTCATTATAAATATTTTAATAATATTATTGGTTATAAAATTCCTCATAAAATTTTTTTTCATTGAAACAAATTTTAAAAAAAATCCTTAGTATTTGAAAATAATTTATGAATTTTTTTCTTTTATAATTTCAATGGATACTTCATAGAAATGATGTTTATGACGGTTGATAAAATAGTACATATAAAACATTCCTTTTTCACCATAAACAGATAAGAAATGTTCTTTTATTGATAAAAGAAAATAATATTACTTTTTAAAAACCATTTTTCAAAAATATAAAACATGGGTAAATTTTTCTTTTACACAACATCATATTAATTTATTAAATATTTTATAAAACACTGTTATGAAAAGACAAATATTTCTGATCAAAGAGATACATAATGTTAGATTTCATAAAAACCCTTTATTATTTACCATAATTAACTATTACTAGAGAAATGGTACCATTACATAAGGATATCATGAATAACAATAATAGAAAAAAATATTACATTTTTGGATATATGTATAATAATATTTCATCAATGGAAGCATAATAATAATAACCCTGATAGATGATGAGATTATTTCTATAAACACTTACCACATTGTAAATTTGAATCGCACTACCCGTGTAATAAAATTAAATTACCTATATATTAAATTAAAATTATTATATTGATTATATTTTCTGTTAAATTTAATTATATACACCTCATAAAATAATATTGTTTTATAACATAACATTTTCCTCAGAGAAAACACATTGTGAAAAAATTGCCCTACACTTTTGGCGAAATTTGAATCGTAAAACCCATTGAAATAAAAATCATAAAATTGGTATGTAAATACCCATAAATTTGGTGGTAATAATAATATTATACATTCTAGGTAAGTATATACACCACTCAAAATAATAGAGTTTTGAATATTACATAAGTATCATAAAAATAAATGTGTGACTACAAATCATTAGTTTAAGTCATGAATTTCGTTGTACAAATTCAAAAATTCAATATAATTAATATTATATTATTATAAATATACCACGTAACCATATTATTAAATATAATACTATATAGTATTTTATAATGACCTTACTTTAGATATTTTTTAACCATTCCATGTTAATGTCATTATTTAGGAAATAACCTCTTAGTTTTTCTTATATGTTTTGATATGTAATTATTTATCATCATACTTAGTTAATGATTTATATATATTCATAATTTAAATATGCATTTAAATATAATATATATTATGTATAAAAATATTTATAATAATCTAAAAAATAATGAAATATTAAATGGAATACAACATTCATAGAGACAGTAGGTCATACGTGCCCATGAATGTTGTTTTTGTTTAATTATAATTTTGAATGAATGTAATGAAATGAAATATATATATATATTATAATTATAGTAGAATATTTATTTCATACATGTAATATATATTTACTTAACCCATTCTTAATGCATTCCATCAATGTATTAAGTAATCACATCGCTTTGAGGATGCGATAGTCTACACGTCCACAAATGACATTATCATATTTAAACATAATGGAAATAATGAAGGTATTATTTATATTATAATTAAAATAATTAAAATAATCATAAATATCATATATATTATATAAAAAATGTATTTACAAAATAATTTCAAACAATGATATTATTTAAATGAAAAACAAACAACATCATTTCTCAAGGTGGTGGTCCGTCATACACACGAACAACAAGATCGTCACCCATTTTATGGAAGTGTGTGAATGTTTGGGTGGAACACAAATAATAATAAAAATAATTATATTGAGTATATTTATGTTATTATTTTATAATGGAGTAAAAAAATTTGAGTGGTGGATAATGAAAATAATTTAAATGATAATGTCTAATGATGTTGTCTTTTTTTACTAACTCCTCTTCATTTTCACCAAATTGATTATGTGGTTGTATTTCTTCCAAAAATTAGTTTTATATGATAAAAGAATAAATTTGGGAGATTATTTGGGTAGTTTTTTTATAATCCAATTTTTCTTGAGAGGTGTGACAAAGTGGGGGTTCCTTTTTATCGTAGAGGGGGAGTCATATTATTGTAAATTCAAAAAGGTAAACACTATTGAATGTTCTTCATTTCATAATGATCCACCAATAATGTTTCAAATTAGATAAAGTAGGGTAAATTTTCTAAATATATCCATTCAATGTATTTTGGAAATATTTATCAATTTTTTGGCCCCATAGATGTAAATTTTACCACTTAGTTATCTTGTTTTTACCTTAATTGTTGTAAATGATTTTATTTAATTCCACTAATATTATTGGTAAAAAAATAATTTTACCATAATATAAATTATAAATTTTTATTATTATAAATATTGATTCCTTTTCTCCAAATTCAAATAATTGAAGTGGAAAAATTATTTTAAATTTAATCATGTAAATAGGATGAGATGAAGGCTTTTTTAAGAGAAATGGTCCAATTGATTGAAATGTTTTTATATCCAATTTCAAAGTGAAAGTTGTTCCAATGATATAAATTCAATTAATATATGTATAAATTATTTGATTACAAATTAAAATATATTAAATTATATTTTAAGACAATAAATAATTTAGATAAAATGAAGTTTTGAATAAAAATTCAATGTTGTCACTATTTACAAATACATGAATCTTATAATTAAAATACCAAAAACTATCCCAAAGTGAATTTGGATATTATGATTTCAAAATTTTATTGTATTTTTAAAATAAAATATAAAAATTTATCAAAAATTTAGATTTAAAAAATGTTCTCCATTAATATCCTATAAAATATTCTTTTAGTAAAATACATCTTTTTTAATTATAAAATTTTATTTATTATTATATATTTTCTCGAAAAAATTATAACATGAAAGCAAAATATTATATATATATTAACTAAAATAATTTAACAAAAGTTTTTTAATGAATTTAATGGGGTAAAATGGGTTTGATACAAATATATAAGTCCAATCAAATGTTTTCAAAAATTTCAAAAGGATTTTATTCTTAATTTAAAGCTAATTGGTCACCAAATCATTCATCATAAATACATTTGTAAACCATTTTATAATAACTAAATTAATAATATTCATTACATCCATTCCAATGGCATAGTGACAATAACAATAATAATTTATTTATATTATCAGTATTACATTGTAGTTTGGTAAAACTTGGTCTTGCATGGAACACAATCTATTAACAGAACATGATATTGTGAGTAAAAGAAGACAAATATAGTGGGGTGCGTACTAAATGTTAATATTAGATTTTTGTGTAGTGAATTCATGAATTTTTTTTGTATAAAATGAAATAATAACAATTATATTTCATATAAAAAATACATATTTCATGAACTGTAGTACAAAAATATAAAATTCATTCGAGAAAAAATATTTAAAAACGTTATAGGATGTTACATTCTACCCCACTTATAATGGATTTCACCCAAAAAATCATCTAGGTTATCAAGGATTTAATAATTGAATATTCCTTTCACAGAAACCAAAATTTTAAAAATGAATAATATAACATTCCTTAAAAATAAAATATGGAACCATAATAGTTACCAAAAAAAACTAATACCAATGTTTCAAAATATTAGAACAAATGTTGAATGGGAAAACAAGTAAATGGATGTTAAGCACAAATAATCATTGGGATTGATAAAAATAATTGAACTTAATTAATTCATTGATTCATAGAACTTTTACAATCACAAAACATTATTCTAATGAAACATTAAAGAGATAATTAATATCATTAAAATGATGATAACGTAATTCCCCATTAAACAATTTTTAATAATTGTCACGCGATGATATACTAACAAGACTTCAAGACAACCTCCCACTTTGTTTTTTTGTTGATAAATTATTATTTATTCTCTTATTCCAATAAATAAATGTAATTTTTTCATTCCTGAAGAATAACATGATATTGATATCCTTAATTACAATTATTAGTGATTTTACATGTGTTCAGTTATCATATAAAAATACAGCACATGTTATCTAATATGCATAAGTAATCCTATGGTGAGATAATATTTTAATTCATAAAACCTCATAAATATTTTATCAAAAACCATTCAATAAATTATCATCATTTTAACCCTTAAAAAGTTTTAAATCTAAAACAATATAAATAATGTAATTAAATTTCTCAAAAAAAACTTATCATTGATCCATTGTATATCATAGACTAGATCTTGGTTGTCATAGTCCAAACATGTGAGTACACTGATTATGTATTTCATAAATCATTGTAATAACCTTAATTCCCATTAATACTCATTGAAAAGAAATTCATTTTTCATTATTCAAAATTTTATTGGATAAATTACGTAAATCCAAAAATTTGTAATATTCATTCATGGTATCATTGAAAAAATATTCAAACGTTCCATATTGAGTTCCAATGTAATTAGTACCATTAAATTTACATATTCATATAAAACATATAATTATCAAATCATCAGTATCTCAACACTAGGAATATATTATGGGTTATCTTTCCCATAATCATGTTCTTACCAATAAAATCACTTTACCATTAAATCACTATTATTATCCATCGAGTCCACTCAACTATTTCTTGTAAATCCTTAAAAAATATAACTTTAATAATCCATATATATTTCACCATTCGTATTACTCAATTCTTAAATCCATATAAAAAATAAACATTGATTATTCCACTTGTTCATTAATCTATTTACTAGGATACCTGAAATTCTTACTTAATACCCCTTATCATTAAAATTTCACATGTCGTACCATTATCATCATTAATTTATACATTAGTCGTACTACCTTGATAATTATTTTCTTGAGTATCCCACTTGAGACACAGATTTCACAATGACCATTTATTCTATTTTTATTCAATTTAACCAATTATTATGTCTCATAGAGGCCAATATTTACAACCAATTCATTAATCAAACTATTCATTTTTCTTATGTGGTTACTTTTATTGTGTCCTTTGAAATAGTCAATGAATCACCATTTACCACTATGTATATCAATTGGGTGATTCTTTCACCATTCCTTGAACAAAAGAAACATAATATTCTTTCCTATATGGTCTATATTACCCAAACTATCATCTAAATCCTTTCTTATCTTCTTTTTTTGAGTCTAGGAGTTTTTTATTGTACATATTTTTAGTTAGGTTGTGTGAAAATTTATGAGAAATGACCATAACATGAATCACTCAATTGATCATCCCATTTGACATCTCATAAGAACATTACTCCATCACATTCAATGTTAACCCAATTTCTTCTAGTTTACTCCATTAACTAAAACTAGAAATCATAGTGTGAGTATCAGTTATCATAGTGATTAACCACTTAATCCTGAAAAATATCCTTTACATTGTCTACATTATGACACGATCATTTAAATATAAGGAACCATAAGATTATACATAGAAGATTATCTAAAAATATCCTTAGAAATATTCCTAGTTATATCACTAAAGCATTCTCATCCGAGTTTCCAATCGTTGACTAATCCTTTACATTGATACCAACCATAGAACCCCAAGATAAACCTACATGGATTTTTAATAATATTTTATGAATATTCAATGAATTAAAAATGTACATTTCATAGAATCATAATAGTTTAGTGTATTCAAACACATGAAAACTATAACTTTCATCCTTGGAAATTATCTTCAACATATCTCTAAATGATATTACCCATTAGTACTCTTACTTAAATCCTTTCTTTAAAACCTGTGGAAAAGAAACATAAGAATGTGGTGAGCTCTTGTTCTTTATAAGGGTAAAAAATGAGACATGTAATCATTACTTGAGAATAATGGTATGAAAAGATGATCATAACAATTTTGTCTCATACCATGAATATCAATGATCATAAACATGGGTCTTTTAATAAAAATTGGAAATTCATAAGACATGAATCATAATGAAATCATGAGAATATCCAATGAAAGAATTACATAGGCATAATTCATAGAATTAGTTTCACATAAATAAGAAAATAAAATTGATTTCAAAATATTCCAAGATATAATTATAGGGTAATATTAGTAGAATCAGTTCACTCCCAAAAACCTATTGGCAGTCAAATTTTACTCACATGACCATCTTATTAGTCAAGGATCACTCCCAATACTGACATAGCGGAAACAGTCCTTTATTGAACTGAGATCAATCTAAATTCTAGCCATGACCATTTTATGAGATATAATTTCCTTCCAAACTAATTAGTGGAGGATATAAATCTCACAAATCTCTTTAACCAACCATACATACTTGTGAAAAAATATTATAAAAATCATATCATAACTCATGAAATTAAATGGGTATCATAAAGATGTCATAATATCATAACCTGTGGAAAAGGGATCTGTTTCATAATAATTTCATCAACTCATAACCCATGAATATAAATGAGTTTCATATCCATATAACTCATAAAGGAGAAATGATTTTCATAAAAATATAACCCCCGAATGTGACGCCTGTTTCATAAACGTCATTCCACAAAAACATAGACCATTATGAGACACAAAACTATTAAAATCCACTGATTATATCCCTATAAAAGAATGTGTAACACCATAAGATATTATCCTTGATGGTAATTAAATTTTAAATAATTTTAATAATTTTAAATAATTAAAATTTTCTTTCGTATTTGAATTCATCTTCATAAAACATGAAACCTTTTGAAAATAAATTATATGAATATAATAGAAGCTAGAAAAAAATTTGAAAATATTTTTTCTTGAAAAAATATAAAATAAGATTCTAAATATTTTGAAATCCATTTACCATGAAATCTTAAAAATTAATGTTGACAAAATATAGAAAAAAATTTTCATTGAAAACATATGAAGAAAGCATGGAAAAATTGTGAAAACAATTTTAATTGAAAATAATTTGGAAACATATATATAATAATTGAAATATTTTTTAAAACAATTTTTGTTAAAAACATATAAAGAAATCTTGAAAACATTTTGAAAACATTTTTCCTTGAAAAAATATAAAATAATCTTGAATGAATTTTTAGAATATTTTTTATTGAAAGCTTTTAAATAAAGATAAAAACTTTTTAAATTGTTTTTAAATGTCTTTGAAAGCATACAATGGATGTATTGAATATTTTGGAAAAACATTTCATTGAAAATAACATTGAAACATTATTCACAAATCATGAAAACATTTTGAAACGCATTTTATTAAAAATTTCATGGAAAACCAATAAAGATATAATTAAAAATCATTCCAAACAATTCTAAAACATACAAAATTTTTTATAATATTTTTCATTGAATCCTACATTAATAGTAATGAATGATAAAAATATTAGGGATTTTTAAAAAAAAAATTAATTCTTGTAATATTTCCATGGTATGTTCAATGAATGAGTGGTTGTGAAGGAAGATAAATCTGTACATGCTGAAAATACCTTTTGCACCATAAAAAATATAGAAATGTTCCTCGATCAAATAACAATAAGGATATTCCTTTAAAAAAATTAAAAGGTAATGCATGGTTAAAAATATATTTTTATGTTATTATAATAAAAATTTTTAAACTAGTTTATGATAACATGGTTTTCAAAGATCACATATTTTCAACCAAAGAGTGAGATAATATTAGATTTTCTTAAAAAAATTCTTATTTTTCTTAAGTATCTATAATTGGATAAATTATACCATTAACTTATGATATCATGAATATTTAAAGAAATATAATTTTTTTATATTTATTTAAATATGTATCCTAGTATTTTTAAATAGTGTAATCATAATCGTAAACAATCTCTCTAAATTATATGATTGTTTTAATTTTAAGAACCGAGGTATTTTTAGGATAATAATTTTTCATATCAATTATTATTTAGGAATAATAAAATAATTTTATGTTAAATAGGAAAGTTTGTTCGATAGTGTACTCAACACAAAACAACGGGTTTTATTTAATTCTTATATTTCACAGAACATTGAGTTATACAGAAAAAATATAATATTATTATTATTTTAAATTGATGTTAATGCATAGACATTGTGTTGTAAGTAGTGAATAGATTAACTAAAATATGATTATACATGTTTTTTAAATATCTTTAAATTTACCCAAAAAATTATATCGGATTAAAATGAGAATGATTTTAATTTCAAGCATAAATATTCTAATCATTCTAAAAGGTGGTTTTAACTCATTCTGATGGAGAACCCTTTTTAAATATTGTTTATGTCACTTTAATATGTTCCATTTTTCAGAATAAAAATCTTTTTTATAAATTAGACATAAAATATTTACTTCGGGTAAGTTTATTTGTATTTTTCTGAAAATGTACGTTTTTACGGAATAGTGAAAAATATTGCATTTTAAGTCAAAATCATCATTTTATCTGATCTATTTATATGGAAATATTATCATTCTAATTGGTTTTAAAGTTTAATAAGATTATTCTTGTACTATATAATCCACTTTGGTTCATTGGATGTAATTTCAATTTTTAATTAGACATAAAAACATGCAAATCTTTTGATAGTTATTATTTCATAGAAACATGCCTTTTGTTTTTGACTATCGTAATTACTCTTAAATTAATTTCGGCAACTTATGTGTTTTAAATTTGGAAAAAAGGATTCCATTTTTGGAATCATGTGATCCAAATTGTGTAAATAGGTTACTTTTGTTTTTCGACATTAGGAATAGTAACATCAATAAATATTTTACTTATCATGGTTTAAGGGTAAATATATTAAATAAATCTAAAATTAAAATTATAATAATATTAAATAACCCTAACACGTGTCTAAATCCTATAGGATGATATATGTTTAACCATGGGAATTATTGGGTCGATTTTAGGACCCCATGGAGCCATTTGTGTGTTAAAATGAAATTTAATTGCTTTTAATTTAATTTTAAGAAAATTATAACATAAACATGCCTCTTTTATTAAAACAATTTTTATATGGGGTTATATAAGCTATATTTTCTTCAATAGATATTCATTAGAAAGGTAAAAAATTTTCCAACATCATGTTATTTTATTTATAATTTTTATACATCAAATAGATAAATATATTAATGAAACAACAATGATGTAGTGGTTACCTTATTAATGGATGATTTAAATAAATGAGATTTAAAATATTAAAATAAATATATTTTGAAAGTTTTTTCTCATAAAAAATTTTAATCGATGATTATAACATATTCTCTATTAATTAATGATGTCTTTTTGAAATAATCATGTTGTGGATTTTTAAAATGTCATGATATGAATAGTATATAAGTTGACATAAATGTGTTTTTAGATAAATATTTTTTCTATTAAATGATATAATAGTCCTAAAAATCCTAGAATCAGCCAAATTACATAAAAAAGGTTAATTTTTTTTAATGAACCCCTTCAGGTTATTTTTCAATTTTATAGTAAATATATTAACCGTATAGTATGAATATACAAGAAGACATTTTAAAAGTTAAATTAGTTAACTAATGGTTAATTCTAAGAGATAAGATTACCTTTATAACCTAAATTCGTCTAAAACCCATTATATGAGTGTATGTGAACACATACTCCTATGATATTTGAAATATATCAGTTTTTTGTTTTTATAATTCTAAAATCAATTAATAATACAATAATACATTCAATCATTCCAAAAGAGATCCCCCTCCCTCTTATAAAAGGACACCACATCTAACCCATTACTCACACCTATCAAGCCTCTTGGATCATAAAAAATCTTATTCAATAAGCTCCCAACATCTCTCTATTCCACTTAGAATCCTTCTCCTTGACCGAAAAAAATTCAAGAAATCTCATTGGTTCAAACCAGTGGGAGTTACCCAATTTAAAGGTAACATCTTCTCACAATTTCATTTCTTTTATTTTCCTTCTCCACTCCCTATGAACTGATAATTATTTGTCTAAATAAAATCACATTTATCTCATATATAATAGGTTATTTTAATGGGAATTATTCTTGCAACACTTACACAAACCTCCATATAATGGGAATAGAACATATTGTTTCTCAGGACGAAGTATTACTGCCTCACAAAATGATGATTGTTCAATCTTCTCCTACCACCTATTATGTTGGAAATTACAATGGAAATGTAATTATATATGATATATATAATATTTATTTTATCTATATAATTGTGTCATTATTATTTAGAACTTAACTTTTTTCTTTTCATGTTGTATAAATATGATATTTTATTTGATGAAGTGCAGACTACCGCCCCCTCAAATTGATATGACTTTTTCATTCTATACATGGAATATATAATGTATGTAAAAAATGAAATTAATGAACATATATAACATATATATTATAAATTAATTATAAAATACATATGCATAATTTTGTTTTCATTCCATTAAAAAATAAAAACACAAATTAAAGTAGTGTCCATGCGTACGTACAGCTTTCCAACTCCATGAACAATGCATTTCATTTTCATATATCCAAATGTTATAGAATATTATAAATAAAAATATACTAGATATATATGAATATATACTACATATATTTTATATTTAAATCATGAATACAATTTTGAAGATGATGGACATTTGACCACATGGACAATTTGTAATTATAACAAGTTCATTTTTGACTCCAGAACCGAACATCGACAAAAACATCGATATGAACACGATTCACAATATTATGGTAATAGAAAGGATATAAGTTATATAAAAGAAATAATAAAATTGAAAAAATTTCATAATCAACTATAACTCACTTATGATTATTATTCATGGAGGTAAAGAATGAACAAGGCAAGTCAGACACAAGGTAAGGGAACCTTTCACCCTCACCTTTTAGTCAATGATTTATTTTATGTTATATAATTTTATTTACATTTTACTATGTTATTATATGTTCTTGTATATCCATATTTCTGAACATTTTATTTCCAGGTGATGATAGACCCTTTTCACTCTCACCAAAAAAATTCTAAATTTTTACGTGACATCTTTAGGCTACTGAATTTTAAAAAGGGAACTTCTTAACAAAATTTCAATTATTTGGTTTAAATTTATACTTTTTGATTATTTCATGATATGAATATTTGTGAATGAATTATGATTGTTTTACACTTAATATCCACGTATATTTGGTGTATTTATATCTTTCACACATAATTATTTCATTGATGTATCCTTAATCCAATGGTACATTATTTGTAAGGGACTAGGTCTCAATCTCATTGCATTGGGGAATATCTTGATATTGTGCACCTTTATTATCCTATAAGGTGTAAATACTACCATTTTGACATATTATACCATGAATTTCTATATTATCATAACATTTATAGTTTTCATTGATGTTATTTATTAATGGTTTTTATTTAAGAGTTTCACAAGTGGTAATGGATTCTTTAACTAAAACATCATTTTAAATGTTATAAAGATTTAATATTCAAATTCCATATCTTTCATGTCCATGTTTTAAAAAATATTTTAAGGATTTTTTTATAATTAAATGATATGTTTTAAATTTTAAATTATTTTCAAAATTTTCAGAGTGGTATTAGAAAGTTTTTCAAAAACTCTTCTTTTTGAATGTTTTAAATGAATTGATTATATAAATATATTGAACTGATATATTGTGACTGTGATATTGAAATGTAATCATTTCTTTATTATTATTTAATTATTATATTATGGTTCTTGGAAATTTTTTATGTATATGGGTTGTTCTACGATAAACCTAGGATGTGTGAGCCCGATATAGCTCTCCAATGTATTGGGTTACATGACGGAGGTAAACATTAATGTTTATCCTAAAAGATTTATGGAATATATTGTGACGGTTATTCCAAATGTGACTCCCTAAGCATATGTGAAAGAAATAGTGTAAATATAATATGGATTCCATAAGTTACCTTAATGATTTATGATTTTTATGTGTTGTTCATAAATCCAATGATTTTGTGAGGTATGAAAAAGAGAATATGATTTATGATTGGAAATTATGATCTCATTGATTTGTATGTATTGATGGGTTAATGTTTCCTTTATTTATTTTATAACCCTTACTAAGATGTTTATGATCATCCCATCTTATTGAAATTTTTTCACATGGCGTAAAGATGAATACAGTCAAGGATGGGATCTTGGAAAAATCATGTTGTCTAAAACATGGATCGAGACAAGTTTCTTTTTTAATAGTTTCAATTTTATGAAAAATTTGATAGTGAGAAGAAGTTTCTACTTGAAATATTCAAGTTGTTATGTATATGTTATGACCTAATTCATTAAAGATATAAACCTAAAAAGATACTCTATGTGAATTATTAACTTAATTCAAAATTATGTAATGTTTTTGGTTGGGTACTTATAGTTTGTATCAATGATCTATTTAGATAACATTAGAAATTAGGGTGGTATTTAAGAATACGTGACATAACCATAAAAGTTATCATATTAGAAAGAGTCATAGTTATTTTAGATAAATTTAATTATTTTAAGATAAAATGAATTAGTATATCTTAGTATTTACCCTCTTTATAAGATATTATATCATGATTTTACTGATATACTCACAAAAACTATTTTGGTTTTTTGTAAATGGCGGGATCTAGCAGTCACCGAAGTTTGAATGGGTGTGATGAAAATTGTGACGGTTTTATAAATAAAAAACCAAATGAAATGGGAGGTGCAATGAGAAATCTTGTGGTTATTTTCAACAATCTATCTGGAGTCATGATTGACCACGTGAACCTTGGAGATTTTTTTAAGGCATCATATATGTGAGAATAAAATCACAATATAAGTTGGGTTATGATCATAAATCTAAGTATATTATAAAACCTATGTGTCATAGATAATGAATGAAACACTTAGGAAAATGATTCAAAGTTAGGAAAGATTCTATAGATGTGGTAATGAAAGTCATAAAGCAAGAAGCTACCTTGGAAAAAGGATGCATCCAGTTGACTCCAGGAAAGGTAAATAAGTTCTTTCTGAGGGATCAATTGAAAGTTTTAAATGTGGTGTGAATATTCATTATAAAAATATTTGTCTTACAAAGGAGTTTCAGGAATTTGATGAGTAGAACCATAAAAAAATATTTTTACCAATACCTAATGACATTCCAGTTGAGGATAAAGAAAACTATCAATGACCAATGAAAGGTATTGATTATTTCATAGATGATGTTTTGACATTATTGATTCTTAGGATATGATTCATGATTTTGTTTGTAGAAAATGATTATTATGGAATAAGTAGAAAAATAATGGTTAATTGATCAAGAAGAACTTTTAATGAGTAATATTTCTATATATAAGGTATTCAAAATTATGGTATATTTTAGGAAGATGAAATGTTTAAAATTATTAAGGATATTTTGATTATGGAATTACTTTTGAATACATTTTCTAGTATGTGTAAACCTAATGTTTGGTATGCGAAAATGTTATTCAATAATGAATTATCATTTGTTGTGTGGAAATAATGGATAACATTAGGGGTTTATGTGATCTTTTGTTTTTGAGGAAATTATGGTATATTAGTTTTAGGGATGAAAAATGTGAGGTATGGAATAACCACTAATGTTAAAACATGTTATGGATATTTTTTTGGGATTCTATCTCATTTTGTTAATGTTATTAGAATTATAATTTTTTTGAAAAAGGAAAACACATAGACCATGTGACAACATGTCACGTCGGAATAATATGTGTGATTAAAACCCACAACCAATGTATGATTGGGATTTATTGCCTACAACTGCACAACGTGAAGTGACTAATTAGACTGAATTATTACTTTTTAGTTAAATGATTTTATTGATCAAGAATAAGTTTATTTGGGATCTTATATCTTATCAAATTTTTATCCTTAGTATATGAAAATGGGTTTTTGATTCAGTGATAATGGATATTTTGGAAGACGTTTTCTCTATTGGGAAAACTATATACCAAAAGAAAATAAAATAATTTGGGAATTTAATTGAGGAGTAATGGTGGAATTTTAATTTGGAAGAATCTATGTGTTTATTGTGGACATATAGCGATTTGGGTTATTTATGGAAATGATTATCCTTCCCTAGAGAATATTTGATTTGGATAATTATTTTTCAGCATTCAACTTTAAGAGTACATGATGTTATTTGGAGATAAATATTAATATTTACTGTTAAAGATAATGAGATTAAGTCTTTCAGGGTTTTGGGTTTCAATGATAGATTTTATTATTTTGAATAATTTTAAAGACAATTGTTTATCGAATGGTCTTTGTTGAAAATTTAGTAGTTTTTGTTGAATTTTCGAGATTAAGAGTACTATTGTTTTTATCCTTTTTGTAGATTATCTGACCTTGTACTATAAATTTTGGGTTTGGTTAATGTCTAAAGGTAGGGGAAATATATGGTTCTTTTTTTTTGGATCATGTTATTCTCTAGATATTTATTCTAGCTCTTTATGTGTGACCAAGTTATCATGAATAGTAATTGTTTGGAAAAAAGATGTGATTTTGGTAGAAAATTATTAAAGGCTGTAACTCTATATATCAAATATGTATATTTCCTAATATTCATAGTCAACCTCATAAATAAATTCACCAAAGGGTACTTAAAATAAAAAATTTTGTTTGTGTAATTTTCCTACCAGGGAATCAAATACCAATTTACCCATCACAAGTTTGTGATTTTATGGTTGTTAACCTTCCCCTAATCATGATTTCTGTCACTCTCTATCTAAACATAACACATAGTTTCTCCTCCATATTTTCATTATTATACATGGAATCCAAGAATATATTATCTCAGTTAACCTTTGTACTTCTCTTTAATTATTGTAAGGTGATAATTTTATTGTCTCTTTTTCCAATGTGGGACTTCCAATTATGTTTCCGAGCAGAATTTAAAAATTGCGAGGATGCAATTTCCAAAAGGGGGGAAGGATGTAACGACCGAGGTATTTATAGAATAATAAATGTTCATATCTATTAATATTTTCTAAATAAGATAAAATTTTTATTTTAATGTTTACACTTTTTTCGATAGTGTTCTCGACACGAAACAACAGGTTTATTTTAAATCTTATGTTGAACAACACTTTGAGTTACACCAAAAAATAATATAATAATATTATTATTTTAAATGGAAGTTAACTCCTAGCCGTTGTATTAGAATGAATGAAAAAAACAAACTATAATATTATTAGGCATTTTTTAATGTCTTTAAATTTTTCCAATAAATCATAGATGACTAAAATGATAATGAATATGTTTTTAAGCATAAATACTCTAATATTTTTAAAAGGTAGTTTTACTACCTTTTGACGGAGAACCCTTTTTAAATATAGTTTTTGTAACTTTTATATATTTCATTTGAAAATATAAATTTATTATTTATAAGAGGAACATCAAATTTTACATTGCGTAAATTTTTGGTATTTTTCTGATAATGTTCATTTTTTAATGAATAGTGAAAAATAATGCATTTTAAGTCAAAATTGTCCTTTAATCTAATTTATTTAGAAAGTTAGATGATATTTTTAATAGGGTTAAAAGTTTAATTAGATTGTTTTTTTAATATTTAATCCAATTTTGTAAATTTAAAGTAATTTAGAGTATCAATTTGAAATAAAAACAAGTCAATCTTTTTGTTGTTATTATTTCTCAAAAACACACTTTTTGGTTTTTACCATTGGAATCAATTTTAAATTAATTTCATCAACTTATATCTTTTGAATTTGGAAAAAAGGATTCCATATTTGGAATTAGGGGGTACAAATTGTGTATATAGTTAATTTTATTTTTAGACATTATGAATATTATCTACAGTAAATATTTAATTTACAATGGTTAAAAGGTAAAACAAGTAAATAAGTGTAAAAAATAATATTATAATATTACTAAATTACCGTAACATGTGTATTAACCCAATTTTCAGATATATATCCGACCATGGGCTTCCTAGGGTCCATTTTAGGACTCCATGGTGCCACTTGTGTGGAAAAATGACATTTAATTACTTATAATTTAATGTTATGGAAAATATAACCAAAACATGTATCTTTTAGTAAAAAAATTTTATATGGGGTTATATAAGATATCCTTTCAACTATATATAATAATTAGAAAGATAAAATTATTTTCAATGTCATGGTATTTTATTTATAATTTATAGAAATCATATAAATAAATATATTGACGACACAATGATGATGTTGTGATTACCTTATTAATGAATGATTTAAATAAATGTGATTATAAATATTAAAATAAATTTATTTTTGAAGAATTTTATGTTATCCAAGATTTTTATGTATGTTTATAACTTGTTATATTTTAATTAATTAATTTTTTTTCAAAATAATTATTCTCTTTTTCATTTTAATAAAATCATGATATGAATAGTATAAATATTGATCTAAATGAGTTTTTAAACAAATATTTTTTTTATTAAATGATATTATAGTCTAAAAAATATAATATTCACCCAAATGACTTATATAAGGGTGAAAATGTCATTAATATACCACTTTAGGTTTTATTGGAATTTTATAGTAAATATATTAACCATATATTTTGAATATTCAAAAAGGAATTGTAAAAGATAAATTGGTTAACTAAGGGTTAAACCTAAATGATAAGGATTATTTTATGAACTAAACTTGTCTAAAACCCATTTTATGAGATTATTTAGACCCATCATCATATTACATTGAAATATATCACTTTTTTGTTTTTATAGATCTAAAATCAATTAATAACAAAATATTACTTTCATTCTTTACGAAACTGCCCATCCTCCCTCTTATAAAAGGACATCACCACTATGACCTTACACACCCCACTCAAGCCTGTTGTCTTGTAATAAATAGTCTAAAATAATATATAAACATCCCTTTATTCCTCATACAAGTCTTCTTCAATGAATAACACAATTCAAGAAAGCCTTTTGGTTCAAACCTAAGGGAATTACACGATTTAAAGGTAACATCTTCTCTTAAGTTCTTTTCATTTATTTTCCGTCTCCAATCCCTATAATTTTACTATTCTTTGATTACTTAACAACACCAATATCCTAAATAAACTATTTTATTTTATTATTATTATTTATCTACTCTTACACACACCTCCATTTAATTGGTAAATAACATACTATTTTTGTTTAAGGAGAACTACTGCCTCACAAAACGATGACTGTTCAATCATCTCCTACTTCCTTTTATGGTTTCCATTATGATGGTAATATAATTATATATGATATATATTATATTTATTTTATCTCTATACTTCTGTAGATTTTATTTTGAACAAACATTCCTGTTTTTCATGTTGTTGATATAAGATAATTTCATTTGAGGAAGTGCAGACTACTGCCCCATCAAAGAGATATGACTCGTTAGTGCTATAAATAGAATATATAAAGGATAGAATAAATGATATTATGTAACATATATAACATATATATTATACTATAATTATAATATACATGTCTTTAATTTAGGTTTCATTACTTTAAAAATGAAAAAATAAATGAATGTAGCTTTCATGCGTATGTACGGCTTACAATCTCCATGAACGGTGCATTTCATTTTCATATATCCAAATGATATGGAATATTATAAATACATATAAACTAAATATAAATACATATATACCGGATATATATGATATTGAAATCAATAATAAAATTCTAGAGATAATTGACTTTTTCCCATAAGGACAATTTGTAATTATAACAGGTTTATTTTTCACTCAAAAACCGTACGTCGACAAAAAGACCTATATGAAAATTAATAGTTATATTATTTTTATAGAAATTTTATAAATTATAAAAAATTAATAATATACTCAAAAAATTTCCTGAAGCATGTAAAATAAACTTAAGTTTATTATTACGTGAGGTAAAGAACGAACAAGACTAGTCAAATAGAAGTTAAGGGAACCTTTCACCCTACCCTTTTAGTTGAATACTTATTTTATGTTATGTATTTTACTTTACATTTTACAATGTTGGGATATTTTCTTCTATAACCTTATATCATTAAATTTTATGTCTATGTGATGATATAACCTTTTCTCTATCTTCAACACATTTTCTAAATTGTTAAGTGTCGCCGCTAGGCAGCAGAATTTTTCGAAGGGATGTTTCTAACCCAATTTCAATTCATTGGGTTAAACATTTTCTTCTTGATTATGTCATGATACGAATATGTATGAATTAACATTATTGTTTTACATTTAATATCCACATATATTTGGTGTATTTATATTTACCACACAAAATTATTTGATTGATTTATCCTTAATCAAATGGTACAGTATTTGTAAGTGACTAGGTCCCAATCTCAATTTGTTGAGGCATATCTTGATATTTTTCACCTTTATTATCATATAAGGTGTATATATAACCATTTTGATATTTTAAATCTTTAATATCTATATTATAGTGATATTTATTGTTTTTTTGATGTTATTCAATTTTTATTTTTATTCATGTGTTTCTCAAGTGGTAATGGATTCTTTAACTAAAACATCATTTTAAATGTTTTAAATATTTAATATTCCAAATCCTTATCATTCATGTCCATGATTAAAAATTAATTTAATGATGTATTTATAGTGTCATTTTTGTTTTAAAGTGTAAATTCATTGGAAAAGTTTCAGAGTGGACTGGGACACTTTGATTCAAAACTCTTCTTTTGGAATTTTTTAAAAGAATTTATTATGTCAATATCATGAACTGATATCTTGTGATTGCGATGGAAATGTTAATTTTACTTTTTTTCTTATTTCATTATTATATTATGGTTCATTGGAATTGTTTATATATATGGTTGGTTCCATGATAAACCTATGGCGGGTGAGCTCGAGATAACACTCTAATGCATTGGGTAAAGTGAAAGAGGTAAATGTTAATGTTGACCTTAAGTGATTTAAGGAATATACTATGATGGAATTTCCAAAACTACATCTCTATGTAGCTCTGAGATCTACAATGAAAGTATCATTGGGATACCAAAATATATCTTTACGATTTATGATATCTATGTGTTATTCATAAATCATAGGATTTTGTGAGGTATGTTAAAGAACATATGTTTTATGATTGAAAAGTATGATCTCATTGATTGTTATATATTTATGGGTTATTGTTTTCTTTCTTTATTTTATATCCCTTACTATGATTCTTATGCTCATCATAAGATTTTGAAAAATCATTCACAGGACTTAAAGATGAATACTATCCAGGATAGGATCATGGAAAAGTCATGCTGTATAAAACATGGAACTAGACATGTTTATTTTTTAAGATTTTTTGATTTATGAATCAATATATAGTGAGAAAAAGTTTATAATTGTAATATTCATGTTGTTAAGTATATGTTATAACATAATTCTTTAACAATTTAATCCTGAAAATATACTCAATGTGAATTAATAACTTAATTCATGATTATGTAATGTTTAAGAC
The DNA here is from genome assembly GCA_963277665.1 of Viscum album. Classification (NCBI taxonomy): domain Eukaryota; kingdom Viridiplantae; phylum Streptophyta; class Magnoliopsida; order Santalales; family Viscaceae; genus Viscum; species Viscum album. The sequence goes on from OY728151.1 coordinate 428,094,372, forward strand.
TATGGCTTTATAGTAATAAACTATTACAGCTTGGTAAAATTTATTAATATTCAACATGTAATAATATTAAATTAAATTAAACTTATATTATAAATAATATTAAAATATTCATTATATTAAATTTATAATGGAATTATATACATGTCATAAATGAATATAGGATCATAACAATATATGTGTTTCAAATATGGTAAAACGAGACAAAACCATTTTAATGATTTGGTAATGTCTGAAATGTAAAACCCCATAAAATAATGATCATAAAATTGGTACATAATTACTACATAACATTAAGTATACTAATCATATAATGCATTAATGATTGGTAAATGTATTATGAAAAAGAAAAATGTTTTGAATATGGAATAAGTCACATTGAAATAAAATTGATACTCAAAAACCCTTACCTAAAGACTTCAATTTCATCTTACATGTCCACAACTCATGTATAATAAATATATGATTATTATAAATAAACCATAGAACTATATTGTTATATATATAATACCATGTATTATCTTATTATTACTTTATATCATGAGTTTGTTAACAGTTCCATGTTAATGTATCATTTCAAGCATTATAAGCTATGATTTTATATCTATTTACACTTGTTATTCATGATAAACATACATAAAAAATTATTTACTAATTTAAAGTATTTAAGAAGTTATATAAATATCATATTTATTTAGAAATTAAATATTTTCATTAATCTATAAATGATAAAAAAAATTGAAATGGAATGCCCTATTAAAGGATATTGTAGGTCGTACATACGCATGGACATTGTTTCTATTTTATAGTCATATAAAAAGAAATAAATTTAATTTAATATCTGTATCTTAATTTTATTTAATATAAAACTACTACTTTTTAAATATGTTAAACATTTATTAAACTCATCTTTAATACATTTAATGAAATGTGTGATTACATCACATCGCATTGAGGAGGTAGTAGTCCACACATCTCCGAATGAAGTTATTGTATTTTCAAAAACCAAAATCATGAAGATATTTTTTGTATCATAAGTACATCAGAAAATTGGAATAAAAATTTTCATATATATTTTATGAAAATATTATGTCCATAATAATTTCCAACCATGATATGTAGTAAAGGAAAAATTATCAACATTATATCATGCGAGGATATTATACCGTATACTTGAAAGGCATGTTTGCAACTCATTTTATAAAATATTAAGTAGGTGTTATTATAAAAAAAATTTAATAAAAATATTTAAGAATATTGTGGATAATTTTGTTTTTGTATAGTTTTGGAAAAAGAATATTTGATTTGGCGGAGAATGAATCTAAATCAATAGCACTTGTGGAATGATGTTAAATCTTTTTTGTGTAACTCTTATTTCATTGCACTGGAGGGATTACTTCGTTGTATTTTTTCCCAAAGGGAGGATTATAGGATTATGGTAGAGAATTTGGGAGATCATTTGGCTAGAGGTTGGATTACCAAAAGTTGTTATTGATGTGGGAGGATGTGAGGGTGTTGAATTCCTTTTTTATATTGCAGGAGTGAAATTCTTTTAAATATAAAATTGTAAAAAATATTGAGAGGTATCAATTACATCATGTGCCTCTGAAAAATTTACAAGTCCATTAAAATAGAGGAATTGGTATAAATATGTCCATACGAATCCTTTTATAAATTTTTCAAAGTTATTTGGCCCCTTAAGATTAAATTCACCCCTATGTAATCTTGTTTTTCCCTTAGTCACTATAATTAATATTAATTACCTTCCTTGATATTTTTTCCTCAAAAACTGTTTTAACATTATTAAAAATTATAAATTTTCATGATTTTAAATATGAAATCAATCATTCCAAATTTCAATCATAGAAGTGTGGGAAATTAATATATACTTAATCTCGTAGATGGGATGATGTGATGGGTTTATAAATAGAAGTGGTACAAAAGAATGAAATATTTATATATGCAATCTCATTGTTAAATTGGATTCAATGACATAAATTGAATTTATTGATGTATATTTGATCTAATTAAACTTTTAATAAAAATTCCAATAATATTTAATTATATTGATAAAAGATAGGGAAAATTAGTTTTCAATTTAAATTCATTATATTTCATTATTTATCAAAAAATGAAACTTCTCAAAAAAATACCAAAAAAGTGACCCAAAGTAAATATTTAAAATGTAACACCCCAAGTAAATAAAGAATATTACATTTTTATATTTATCCATATTTTTGAATAAAATATTAAATTTACTTTAAAGAGGACGCTATGCTCGATGGCGTACCCAATACGCAACAATGAGTTTCTTGGGAATCTTACGTTGCACTCTAATAATAAAATAATATTATTTTAAATGGTAGTTAACGCCTAGCCGTTGTAATGGCAGGGATGAACAGAACTAACTACAAAATGATTATATATGTTTTCCAAATATTTTTACTTTTTACAATAAATGTTAGAGGATTACAAATGTGAATGAATCCAATTTTAAGCGTAAACATTCTAATATTATTTAAAAGGTCGATTAAACGCCTTTTGATGGAAAACCTCTTTTAAATCCACTTTTTGATAATTTTATGTGTTATATTTGAAAAAATAAAATTCTTCTTTAGAATCAGGACATCAAAATTTACTTTGTGTAAATTTTTTGGTATTTTACTGATAAAGTACATTTTTAATGAATAGTGAAAAATGTTGTATTTTAATTCAAAACCTATTTTTAATCTAATTTATTTATATGATTAGATTATCTTTCAAATTGGTCTTAAAATGAAATTAGAATATATTTTTTCCATTAAATCCAATGGTTGTCATTGGAATTAATTTCACTTTGAAATTGGACTTAAACTAGTGTCAATCTTTTAATAGATATTGTTTCTTAAAACCACGCTATTTGTTTTGACAATGGGAATTGATTATTAAATTAATTAATGCAACTTATCTGTTTTTAATTTTGTAAAATAGATATCATTTTTGAATTCGGAATATCAAATATAGCCTAGGGTGAATTTTTGGTAATTTTCTGAGAAACATCAATTTTTTATGAATAGTGAAACCACTATGTGGTACTTATAAAAACTGATTTTCCATTTAAATGAAATTTTTCCACCTTTGTGTTTTGAATTTAAAAAATCCAACATATATGGTTGTCATTAAAAAGTAAAATGTGTTTCAATGGGATACAAATATTTTTTTTGGTGAATAGTAACTTATTACCTTTTTAATCGCGATTAAAGGTAATTAGTGTAGTTGAAGGTAAAAATAATGTTTTAATAATATGAAATGACCTAGACACATGTACTACCCTCATTGGATGAGTCATGGACGACCAATACAATCGATGGATAAACTTGGGGACCCCATGGAGCCACGTTGGTTGGAAAATGGCATAAATTCCTTTTTATTTAATGTTAAAATTAAAATGACACAAACATGAGTTGTTTTACTAAAACAATTTTTAAATGGGGTTATACAAGTCAGATATTTTACTATAAATATTCATTGGAAAGATAAAAATATTTCCTACATCATAGTAGTTTTTTTATAATTTTTAGACATTATATAAATTAAATTATTTATGACATCATGATGATGCAGCGATGACCTCATTATTTAACGATTTAAATAAAATGGAAAGATAATGTAAAATATAAGACCTAAACATGTCCAAAACCTATAGTATGGGTTCATTTAGAACCATTATCACCTTATACTCGAAACACATCAATTTTGGTCCATTAAAATCCGAAACTCATTCTAAAATAATGTAACATTTCTTTACTTTCCAAGAGTGCCCCTCCTCTCCTCTTATAAAAGGCCCCCACCTCTACCTCCTTACCCACACATAAAAAGCCTTTGGCTCGGCCAAACCATGCTCCGTTTGCCTCTCCAAATCCCTCTATTACTCCTTGAATCCTAATTTTGGGCAGAAGTCTTCCCAAGGAAGCCTTTGATCTCAAACCAGAGGGAGTTACCCGATTTTAAGGTAATGTCATCACTTCTGTTCTTTTGTTTTATTTTACTTCTCCAACCCCCTAAAATATTTTTATTCATTTATTTTGTAACAACTCCAGTATCTTCAATATACTATTATGTTGTTATAAGAAGCATTCGAGCTACACTTACACACACCTACATCAAATGGTTAATGAACATACTGTTTCTATGGATGGCGAATTTCTGCCTCACGAAAAGATGATTGTTCAACACGCATATACAACCTTAAAAGGTGGCCATTAAGATGTCACTATATTAATATGTGATATATAATATTTTTATGTTTTACTTAAGATTAATTATTTTTCTTTTTTGGCATACCTTTATGGTTTCCATTGTGGGTAAACACGATAATTTCATTTTTGGAAGTGCGGACTACCGCCCCCTCAATGTGATTTAATTAGTTAATACCATATGTGGGATGTATAAAGGATGGATTTAAAGTTATTATATATTATGTATATGAAATATAAATGATGAATATAATTCTGGAATTAATATATACATACCTATCATTTGGTTTTAATTCCATTAATATGACATAGAAATGAAAGTAGCGTTCATGCGTACGTACGGATTACCGTCTCCATGAACGATGGATTTCATTTCTTACCTCTAAATGATTATGTAATATTATAAATAATGTATATTCTGGATATATATTATATATATGATATCCAAATCATGAATATCATTCTGTATATAATGAACCTTTGACCACATGAACAATATGTTATTGTAAGAAGTCCACTTTCGACTTAAGAAACAAATATTGACAAAACAAACATTATTAACTTAAATGATTACATAAAGTTTATAACATGGAAATAAGTGATATAAAAGGAATAATTAAATTTAAAAGGGTTATTAGGAAATTACAAATTAACTCAAGTTTATTATTTAGGACGTTAAAGAATGATCGAGTCAAGTCGGACCCGAGGTAAGGGATCCTACTCATCTCTTTCTTTTAAGTACACTCTTTTATGTCATTCCTTTTAAGCTCATATTTCTTATGATTGGGATGTTAGTTTACATTAATCCTACATTACTTCTTCTGTTCATATGATGAGATACCCTATTTTCTCTCATCAATCCATTTTGGAAGTTTTGAGTGGCGCCGTTAGGCTACCAAATTTTCGTAAGAGTTCTAACCTCTCTCTTTCATTTTAAGTACTCTATTTTATGTCATTTATTTTAATCTAATATTTATTATGTTTGGGGATGTTATTTTTTATTCCTCATACTGTAATTTTTATGGTAATTTTATGATAGACCATATTTGATCTCATAAATCCATTTTTGGAAGTTTTAAGTGGCGTCGTTAGGCGGCCGAGTTTTCGTAAGAGATTTTTCATCTCACTTTTATTCCCGTGATATTTATGCTAAATTTTCCACAATTTCCTTTTAGTGGTGTATGTAATGCCCATTATTTTACCCATTGTGTAATATAATTTCATTTATGAGTATTTACATCAATTTTGTATTGTCCTTCCTTCACGGGGTGTATGTTTCGAAAGATACCCATGTCGGTAAGGGAACCTTTCACCCTCCTCTTTTTAAAAGACTTCTTTTGTTATGTCTTTTAATTCACATAACATTATGTTGGGATATGTTCTTCTATATCCTTAGTGATTTAAATTTTATGTCCAAGTGATGAGATGCCCTTTTTATTTATCATCATCTTATTTTCTGAATTTTGTAGTGACACCATTAGGCTGTCAAATATTTGCAAGGGAATTTATTAACCCAATTTTGATTCTTTGTGATAAGCTTGTACTCCTTGAATATGTCATTATATGAATATGTGGGAATAACCTCTGATTGTTTTACACTTAATATCCACTTATATTTGGTTTATTAGTTTGTCACACATAATTATGTAATTGATTTATCCTTAATCCAAGGATATCGTCTTTGTATGGGACTTCATCTCAATCTCCTTTTATTGAGGCATATTTTGTTTTATACACAACCTTATTTTATATGGTGTATAAACCCCTTTGAATTTTACGTTTATCCTAAAAGAATCATTTTTATACAAAGCGTTTTACTAAATGACAAAAGGGAATGTTTTTGTCGTACGTATGCGGCGAAAACGACTTCTCCGCCGCCGTGACCATTATTTGAATTTTGGCTTCCTCTACAAGCCATACCTTTTTTTAAAAGAAAAATAAATTTCATGTTTTAATTTTCTTTTATTTTGGTATTGAAAATGGTTTTCATAATGTTTTTATATCAATGTGTTGTATTTATATCTTGTGATTGAAAAGTGGAAATGTTATGTTTCCTTTATGCATGTTTTATGTGATATCATTATGTTATGGTTCTTAGGAATTATTATGAAGATGGGTGGTTCCGTGATAAACTAAGGGTGGGTGAGCCCGATATAGCTCTCCAATGCATTGGGTAATATGAAGGGGTTAAACGTTATGGTTTCTCCGAAGAGATTTAGGGAATATACTGTGATGGGTATTCCAAACATAACCAAGAGGGTTACTCCCTACGTAAGAATGTTATGAATGCCTTAAGTTACCTTTATGTGTTATGATTTCTATGATTTATTCAATATTTTTCTGAGGTATGTTAAAGTGCTTATGTTTTATGCGTAAAGTATGATTTCATTCTGATGTATACATGTACTCATGTTTCTTTTCCATATTTTTATATCCCTTACTGTGATTTTTATGCTCATCCCATGTTTTTGAAATGTTTTTCACAAGTCAAGGGAAGGGTACATGATATGATGATAGTGTCAAGGAAGTTTCAAGAAAGAATCCATGTTTTATTTTAAATATGTTTCTGTTTATGGGAAAAATGAATACTATCTTTTATTTAACAACTTTGTTTAAATGTGGAATGTAATCCAAGTTTTATGATATAATTCTCTAAAACTCTAAACCTGAAAATATCCTCAATGTGTAATTTTGTAATAACTCCAGATTAAGTAAGGTTTTAGGCTGGGGCTTTATAGTTGGTATCAAAGGTCGGTTTAGATAACTTTAGAGTTTAGGGTATTATTTATGCACAAGTGACATTACCATAATGGTTAGGATTTGAGAAAGAGCCCTAGTTTTAGATAAAGTGAATGAGTAAGTATATCATAGTGTTTACCTTCCTCATTAGTACATGATGGTTTTGTTGATATACTCACACTGACATTTCTATTTTTAGTGAATGGATGGATCTAGCAGGCACCAAAGAGAAAACAAGTTTGAAGGAAATTGTGGTGGTTCTTTGATTAAGATACTAGATAAAATTGGGGATTCAATGAGGAAACTTGTGGTTGTTCTAAACCAACTATCAAGGAGTCATGATCAACCACTTCAACCTTGGTATGATTTGTAATGCATCATGTACGAGATGACCAATCGATGTGGAAGTTTAGGTAATAATTATAAAGGTAACCATTAGAGTTTATATGATCCTTACTTTTGAGGTAATTATGGGTAATTATATGTTATGATGGAAAATGAAAGGCATGAGATAAATTTTAGGTTAAAATATTTTATGATTATTTTTGAAGATTTTATCTCATTTTGGGAAATGTTTTAAGAATTATATAGTTTTGTAAAAAGTATAACACACAGACCGTGTGGCAACCCGTCGCGTCGGACAAAGCTGTGGGAATCGAACCCACAACCAAAGTGTGACTGGTATTTATCTCCTACCACTGGACAAGGTGAAATACATGGTAAGTTTGAATAATTCTTTTTAGTTAGATGATTTTAGGAATCAATAGTAAGTTTATTTTGGGTTATCTATGGAAATGATTAACCTATCATGGAGGATATGTGATTAGTTTAATTACTTTTCAATATGAGAATTTAAGAGCATCTGATGTTATTTGGAGATAAACGTTAATTTGTACCTTGGAAGACTATGTGATTAAATCCTTCAAATATTTGGGTTTCAATCTTACTTTGGTTTACTTTGAAGAATTTTATGGACAAATTGTTTATCAAATGGTCCTCATTGAACTTTGGGATTTGTTGGAAAAATTTTGGAGATTAAGAATAGATTTTATTTTTATAAAGGGTTATCCTTTTCTGGATTATCTATTCTTGTACTAACCATTTTGGTTTTGGTTTTGGTTAAAGTCTAAATATATGGGAAGTATATATTTCTCTATTATGGATTAGGTTATTCTCTAGAAGTTGATTATAGTGAACAAGTCTTCCTAAATTCTCATCTTTTGGAGAAAATATGAGTTTGTGTAAGAAATCTAATAAAAGTTGAAAGTCAACATGATAATTAATTATGTTTCCCTATGAATAAATTCCTCAACAAAAAAAAGGTTGTCTATTAACTTTTCCTACTGGGGAATCGAATACCGTTTAACCCATCACAAGTTTGTTATTTTCTTGTGGTTAACTTTCTCCTAAAAATGTTTTCTATCACTCTCCATCAGAACAAGACCCTATGTTTTCTCCTCCATGTCCATGTTTTACTACATGGAATCCTAGTATAGGTGAACTTCGGTGACCTCTGTACTTCTCATTATTTATTTTAAAGTGATTTGTTTACCAACTCATGTTCCGATGTGGTACTTTCAAAGATGTTTCCGAGCCCAATTTTAAAATTCCGAGGATGCAATTCCCAAAAGGGGGGAAGGACGTAACACCCCAGGTAAATAAAGAATATGAAATTTTTATATTTATCCATATTTGTGAATAAAATATTAATATTACTTTAAAGGGGACGCTATGCTCGATGGCGTACCCAATACGCAACAATGAGTTTCTTGGGAATCTTGCGTTGCACTCTAATAATAAAATAATAATATTTTAAATGGTAGTTAACGCCTAGCCGTTGTAATGGCGGGAATGAACAAAACTAACTGAAAAATTATTATATATGTTTGTCAAATATATTTACTTTCTACAATAAATGTTAGAGGATTAAAAATGTGAATGAATCCAATTTTAAGCATAAACATTCTAATATTCTTTAAAAGGTCGATTAACCGCCTTTTGATGGAGAACCTCTTTTAAATAGACTTTTTGATAATCTTATGTGTTATATTTGAAAAAAATAAAATTCTCTTTTAGAATCAGGACTTCAAAATTTACTTTGTTTAAATTTTTGGTATTTTTCCGATAAAGTACATTTTTTAATGAATAGTGAAAAATGTTGTATTTTAATTCAAACCCACTTTTTAATATAATTTATTTATATGATTAGATTATCTTTAAAATTGGTTTTAAAGTGAAATTATAATATATTTTTTCCATTAAATCCAACGGTGGTCATTGAAATTAATTTCACTTTGAAATTGGACTTAAACTAGTGTCAATCTTTTAATAGATATTGTTTCTTAAAAACACGCTATTTGTTTTGACAGTGGGAATTAATTATTAAATTAATTAATGGATCTTATCTGTTTTGAATTTTGTAAAATAGATATCATTTTTGAATTCGGAATATCAAATATAGCCAAGGGTGAATTTTTTGGAATTTTCTGAAAAACTTCAATTTTTGATGAATAGTGAAACCACTAAGTGGTACTTATAAAAACCGATTTTCCGTTTAAATGAAAATTTTCCACCTTTGTGTTTTGAATTTCAAAAATCCGACATACATGGTTGTCATTAAGAAGTAAAATGTGGATCAATGGGATTAAAATAATTTATTTGTGAATAGTAACTTATTAATTTTTTTATTCGCAATTAGAGGTAATTAGTGTAGTTTAAGGTAAAAATAATGTTTTAATAATATCAAATGACCTAGACAGATGTACTAACCTTATTGGATGAGTCATGGACGACCAAGAAAATCCATGGGTCAACTTGGGGACCCCATGTAGCCACTTTGGTGGGAAAATGGCATAAATACTTTTTTATTTAATGTTAAAATTAAAATGACACAAACATGAGTTGTTTTAATAAAACAATTTTTAAATGGGGTTATACAAGTCATATTTTTTACTATAAATAGTCATTGGAAAGATAAAAATATTTCCTACATCATAGTAGTTTTTTTTATAATTTTTAGACATTAAATAAATTAAATTATTTATGACATCATGATGATTCACCGATGACCTCATTATTTAACGATTTAAATAAAATGGAAAGATAATGTAAATTCTAAGACCTAGACATGTCCAAAACCTATTGTATGGGTGGATTTCGAACCCTTATCACCTTATCCTAGATACACATCAATTTGGGACCATTAATATCCGAAACCCATTCTAAAATAAAGTAACATTTCTTTACATTCCAAGAGTGCCCCTCCTCTCCTCTTATAAAAGGCGCCCACATCTACCTCCTTACCCACACTTCCAAAGCCTTTGTCTCGGCCAAAAACTGCTCATTTTGCCTCTCCACATCCCTATATTACTCCTTGAAGCCTCACTTTGGGCATAAGTCTTCCCAAGGAAGCCTTTGAGCTCAAACCAAAGGGATTTACCCGATTTTAAGGTAATGTCTTCACTTGAGTTCTTTTGTTTTATTTTGCTTCTTCAACCCCCTAAACTCTTTTTATTAATTTCTTTTGTAAAAACTTCAGTATATTCAATATACTAGGATGTTTTTATAAAAATAATTCGAGCTACCCTTACACACACCTACATCAAATGGTTAATGAACATACTGTTTCTGTGGATGGAAAATTTCTGCCTCACGAAACGATGATTGTTCAACACTCATATAACACCTTAAAAGGTGGCCATTAAGATGCCACTATATTTATATATGATATATAATATGTTTATGTTTTACTTAATCTTATGTATTTTTCTTTTTTGGCATACCATTATGGTTTCCATTGTGGGTAGACATGATAATTTCATTTTAGGAAGTGCGGACTACCGCCCCCTCAAAGTGATTTGATTCGTTAATGCCATATGTGGGATGTATAAAGGATGGATTTAAAGTTATTATATATTATGTATATTGAATATAAATGATGAATATAATTCTGCAATTAATATATACATACCTCCCATTTGGTTTTAATTCCATTAATATGACATAGAAATGAAAGTAGCGTTCATGCGTACGTACGGCTAACCGTCTCCATGAACTATGTATTTCATTTCTTACCTCTAAATGATTATGTAATTTTATAAATACATGTATATTCTGGATATATATGATATATATGATATCCAAATAATGAATATAATTCTGGATGTAATGAAACTTTGACTACACGAACAATATGTTATTGTAAGAAGTCCACTTTCGTCTTAAGAACCAAATATCAACAAAACAAACATTATTAACTTAAATGATTACATAATGTTTATAACATGGCAATAAGTGATATAAAAGGAATAATGAACTTTAAAAATGTTCTTAAGAAATTTTAAATTAACTCATGTTTATTATTCAGGACGTTAAAGAACGATCGAGTCAAGTCGGACCCGAGGTAAGGGATCCTACTCCTCTCTTTCTTTTTAAGTACACTCTTTTATGTCATTCCTTTTAAGCTCATCTTTCATATGATTGGGATGTTTTTTTATATTAATCCTACTTTACGTTTTATGTTCATATGATGAGAGACCATATTTTCTCTCATCAAACCATTTTGGATGTTTTGAGTGTCATCGTTAGGCTGCCGAATTTTCGTAAGAGATCTAACCTCTCTCTTTCTTTTTAAGTACTCTCTTTTATGTCATTTCATTTAAGCTAATATTTCTTATTTTTGGGGATGTTATTTTATATTCCTAATACTGTAATTTTTATTTTCATATTATGAGAGACCCTATTTGATCTGATAAATCCATTTTTGGAAGTTTTAAGTGGCGTCGTTAGGCTACCGAGTTTTCGTAAGGGATTTTTCATCTCACTTTTATTCCCGTGAGATTTATGCTACATTTGCCACAATTTCCTTTGAGTGGTGTATGTACTGCCCATTATTTTACCCATTGTGTAATATAATTTCATTTATGAGTATTTACATCAATGGTGTATTGTCCTTCTTTCATGGGGTGTTTGTTTCGAAAGATACCAATGTCGGTAAAGGAACCTTTCACCCTCCTATTTTTAAAAGACTTATTTTGTTGTGTCTTTTAATTAACATAACATTATGTTGGGATATGTTCTTCTATATCCTTAGTTATTTAAATTTTATTTCCAAGTGATGAGATGCCCTTTTTATCTCTCATCAACCCATTTTCTGAATTTTGTAGTGATGCCGTTAGGCTGTCAAATTTTTGCAAGGGAACTTCTTAACCCAATTTTGATTCTTTGGGATAAGCTTGTACTCCTTGAATATGTAGTTCTATGAATATGTGTGAATATCCTCTGATTGTTTTACACTTAATATCCACTTATATTTGGTGTATTAGTTTGTCACACATAATTATGTAATTGATTTATCCTTAATCCAAGGATACCGTCTTTGTATGGGACTTCGTCTCAATCTCCTTTCATTGAGGCATATTTTGTTTTATACACAACCTTATTTTATATGGTGTATAAACCCCTTTGACTTTTACATTTATCAAAAAAGGAATCTTTGTTATACAAAGCGTTTTACTAAAAGACAAAAGGGAATGTTGTTGTCATACGTATGCGGTGACAACGACTTCTCTGCCACCATGACCATTATTTGAGTTTTGTCTTTCTCCACAAGCCATACCATTTTTTAAAAGAAAAATAAATACCATGTTTTACTTTTGTTTTATTTTGGTATTGAAAATGGTTTTCATAATGTTTTTATATCAATGTGTTGTATTGATATCTTGTGATTGAAAAGTGGAAATGTTATGTTTCCTTTATGCATGTTTTATGTGATACGATTATGTTATTGTTCTTGGGCATTGTTATGAAGACGGGTGGTTCCATGATAAACTAAGTGCGGGTGAGCCCAATATAGCTCTCCAATGCATTGGGTAATGTGAAGGGGTTAAAAATTAAGGTTTCTCTGGAGTGATTTGGGGAATATATTGTGATGGGTATTCAAACGTAACCAAGAGGGATACTCCCTAAGTAAGAATGTTACGAATGCCTCAAGTTATCTTTATGTCTTATGATTTCTATGATTTAATCAAGATTTTTATGAGGTATGTTAATGTGCTTATGTTTTATGTGTAAAGTATGATTTCATTCTTATGTATACATGTACTCATGTTTCCTTTCCATATTTTTATATCCCTTACTGAGCTTTTTATGCTCATCCCAAGTTTTTGAAATGTTTTTCACAGGTCAAGGTAAGGGTACATGATATGATGATAGTGTCATGGAAGTGTCAAGAAATAATCCATGTTTTATTTTAAATATGTTTCCATTGATGGGAAAAATGAATACTATCTTTTATGTAACCACTTTGTTTAAATGTGGAATGTAATGCAAGTTTTATGATTTAATTTTCAAAAACTCTAAACCTGAAAGGATCCACAATGTGTAATCTTGTAATAACTCAAGATTAAGTAAGGTTTAAGGCTGGGGATTTATAGTTGTTATCAAAGGTCGGTTTAGATAACTTTAGAGGTTAGGGTATTCTTTATGCACAAGTGACATTACCAAAATGGTTAGGATTTCAGAAAGAGTCCTAGTTTAAGATAAAGTGAATGAGTAAGTATATCTTAGTGTTTACCTTCCTCATTAGTACATGATGGTTTTGTTGATATACTCACACTGACATTTCATTTTTTAGTGAATGGATGGATCTAGCAGGCACCAAAGAGACAACAGGTTTGAAGGAAATTATGGTGGTTCTCTGATTAAGATACTAGATAAAATGAGGGATTCAATGAGGAAACTCATGGTTGTTATAAACTAACTAGCAAGGAGTCATGATCAACCACTTGAACCATGGTATGATCTTTAATGCATCATGTACGAGATGACCAATCGATGAGTAAGTTCAGGTAATAATTATAAAGGTAACCATTAGATTTTATATGATCCTTACTTTTGAGGTAATTATGGGTTATTATATGTTATGATGGAAAATGAAAGGCATGAGATAAACATGAGGCTAAAATATGTTATGATTATTTTTGAATATTTTATCTCGTTTTGGGGAATTTTTTAAAAATTATATTGTTTAGGAAAAATAAAACACACAGACCATGTGGCAACCCGTCGCGTCGGACAAAGCTGCGGGAATCGAACCCACAACCAAAGTGCGACTGGTATTTATCACCTACCACTGGACTACGTGAAGTCCCTGGTTAGTTTGACTAATTCTTTTTAGTTAGATGATTTTAGGAATCAAGAGTAAGTCTATTTTGGGTTATCTATGGAAATGATTAACCTATCATGGAGGATATGTTATTAGGTTAATTACTTTTCAATATGAGAATTTAAGAGCATCTGATGTTATTTGGAGATAAAAGTTAATTTGTACGTTAGAATACTGTGTGATTAAATCCTTCAAATATTTGGGTTTCAATCTTAGTTTGGTTTACTTTGAAGAATTTTATGGGCAAATTGTTTATCAAATGGTCCTCGTTGAACTTTGGGTTTTGTTGGACAAATTTTGGAGATTAAGAATAGATTTTATTTTCATAAAGGGTTATCCTTTTCTGGATTATCTAATCTTGTACTAAACATTTCGGTTTTGGTTTTGGTTAAAGTATAAAGACATGGGAAGTATATATTTCTCTTTTGTGGATTTGGTTATTCTCTAGAAGTTGATTATAGTGAACAAGTCTTCCTAAATTCTCGTCTTTTGGAGAAAATATGAGTTTGTGTAAGAAATCTAATAAAAGTTGAAAGTCAACATGATAAGTAATTATGTTTCCTTATGAATAAATTCCTCAAAAAAAAAAAACAAAAATGTTTTATATTAACTTTTCCTACTGGGGAATCGAATACCGTTTAACCCATCACAAGTTTGTGATTTTCTTGTGGTTAACTTTCTCCTAAACATGTTTTTTATCACTCTCCATCAGAACATGACCCTATGTTTTCTCCTCCATGTCCATGTTTTCCTACATGGAATCGTAGTATGGGTTATCTCGGGTGACCTCTGAACTTCTCATTCTTTATTTTAAAGTGATTGTTTTACCGACTCTTGTTCTGATGTGGGACTTTCAAGGATGTTTCCGAGCCCAATTTTAAAATTGCGAGGACACAATTCCCAAAAGGGGGGAAGGATGTAACACCCCAGGTAAATAAAGAATATGACATTTTTATACTTATCCATATTTGTGAATAAAATATTAATATTACTTTTAAGGGGACGCTATGCTCGATGGCGTACCCAATACACAACAATGAGTTTCTTGGGAATCTTACGTTGCACTCTAATAATAAAATAATAATATTTTAAATGGTAGTTAATGCCTAGACATTGTAATGGTGGGAATGAATAGAACTAACTACAAAATGATTATATATGTTTTTCAAATATTTTTACTTTTTACAATAAATGTTAGAGGATTAAAAATGTGAATAAATCCAATTTTAAGCGTAAACATTCTAATATTCTTTAAAAGGTCGATTAAACGCCTTTTGATGGCGAACCTATTTTAAATCCACTTTCTGATAATTTTATGTGTTATATTTGACAAAATAAAATTTTTCTTTAGAATCAGGACATCAAAATTTACTTTCTGTAAATTTTTGGTATTTTTCCGATAAAGTACATTTTTTAATGAATAGTGAAAAATGTTGTATTTCAATTCAAAACCTCTTTTTAATATAATTTATTTATATGATTAGATTATCATTAAAATTTGTTTTAAAGTGAAATTAGAATATATTTTTTCCATTAAATCCAATGGTGGTCATTGGAATTAATTTCACTTTGAAATTGGACTTAAACTAGTGTCAATATTTTAATAGATATTGTTTCCTAAAAACACGCTATTTGTTTTGACAACGAGAATTAATTATTAAATTAATTAATGAAACTTATCTGTTTTGAATTTTTTAAAATAGATATCATTTTTGAATTCGGAATATCAAATATAGCCTAGGGTGAATGTTTGGTAATTTTCTGAAAAACATCAATTTTTTGATGAATAGTGAAACCACTAAGTGGTACTTATAAAAACTGATTTTCTGTTTAAATGAAATTTTTCCACCTTTGTGTTTTGAATTTTAAAAATCTGACATACATGGTTGTCATTAAGAAGTAAAATGTGGTTCAATGGGATTAAAATAATTTTTTGGTGAATAGTAACTTATTAATTTTTAATCGCAATTAGAGGTAATTAGTGTAGGTTAAGGTAAAAATAATGTTTTAATAATATGAAATGTCCTAGAAACATGTCCTACCCTCTTTGGATGAGTCATGGCTGACCAAGAAAATCCATGAGTCAACTTGGGGACCCCATGGAGCCACTTTGGTTTGAAAATGACATAAATAACTTTTTATTTAATGTTAAAATTAAAATGACAAAAACATGAGTTTTTTTACTAAAACAATTTTTAAATGCGGTTATACAAGACAGATTTTTGACTATAAATAGTCATTGGAAAGATAAAAATATTTCCTACATCATATTATTTTTTTATAATTTTTATTCATTAAAAAAGTTAAATTATTTATGACATCATGATGCTGCAGCGATGACCTCATTATTTAACAATTTATATAAAATGGAAAGATAATGTAAAATATAAGACCTAAACATGTCCAAAACCTATTTGATGGGTGGATTTAGAACCCTTGTCACCATATACTTGAAAAAAATCAATTTGGGACCATTAAAATACGAAAATCATTCTAAAATAAAGTAACATTTCTTTACTTTCCAAGAGTGCCCCTCCTCTCCTCTTATAAAAGGCCCCCACCTCTACATCCTTACCCACACTTCAAAAGCCTTTGGCTCGGCCAACACCTGCTCATTTTTCTTCTCCACATCCCTCTATTACTCCTTGAAGCCTCACTTTGGGCATAAGTCTTTCTAAATAAGCCTTTGAGCTCAAACCAAAGGGAGTTACCCGATTTTAAGGTAATGTCTTCACTTGTGTTCTTTTGTTTTATTTTGCTTCTCCATCCCCCTAAATTCTATTTATTCATTTCTTTTGTAACAACTACAGTATGTTCAATATACTAGGATTTTTTTATAAGAATAATTAGAGCTAAACTTACACACACCTACATCAAATTGTTAGTGAACATATTGTTTCTGTGGATGGCGAATTTCTGCCTCACAAAACGATGATTGGTCAAAACTCATATAACACCATAAAAGGTGGCCATTAAGATGTAACTATATTTATATATGATATATAATTTGTTTATGTTTTACTTAATCTTCTGTATTTTTATTTTTTGGCATAACTTTATGGTTTCCATTGTGGGTAAACACGATAATTTCATTTTTGGAAGTGTGGACTATCGCCCCCTCAAAGTGATTTGATTCGTTAATGCCATATGTGGGATGTATAAAGGATGGATTTAAAGTTATTATATATTATGTATATTAAAAATAAATGATGAATATAATTCTGGAATGAAAATATACATACCTCTCATTTGGTTTTAATTCCATTAATATGACATAGAAATGAAAGTAGCGTTCATGCGTACGTACGGCTTACCGTCTCCATGAACGGTGCATTTCATTTCTTACCTCTAAATGATTATTTAATATTAAAAATACATGTATATTCTGGATATATATGATATATATGATATCCAAATCATGAATATCATTCTGGATATAATGAAACTTTGACCACATGACCAATATGTATTTGTAAGAAGTCCACTTTCGACTTAAGAACCAAATATCGACAAAACAAACATTATTAATGTAAATGATTAAATAATGTCTATAACATGGAAATAATTTATATAAAAGGAATAATGAACTTGAAAAAGGTTCTTAAGAAATTAGAAATTAACTCACATTTATTATTCCAGACGTTAAAAACGACCGAGTCAAGTCGGACCCGAGGTAAGGGATCCTACTCCTCTCTTTCTTTTTAAGTACACTATTTTATGTCATTCCTTTTAAGCACATATTTCTTATGGTTGGGATGTTATTTTATATTAATCCTACTTTACTTATTATGTTCATATGATGAGAGACCCTATTTTATATCATCAATCCATTTTGGATGTTTTGGGTGGCGCCGTTAGGCTGCCGAATTTTTGTAAGAGATATAACCTCTCTCTTTCTTTTTATGTACTCTCTTTTATGTCATTTATTTTAAGCAAATCTTTCTTATGTTTGGGGATGTTCTTTTATATTCCTCATAATTTACTTTTTATGGTCATATTATGAGATACCCTATTTGATCTCATAAATCCATTTTTGGATGTTTTAAGTGGCGCCGTTAGGCTGCCGAGTTTTCATAAGGGATTTTTCATCTCACTTTTAATCCCGTGAGATTTATAATACATTTTCCAAAATATCCTTTGAGTGGTGTATGTACTGCACATTATTTTACCCATTGTGTAATATAATTTTATTTATGAGTATTTACATCAATTTTTTATTGTCCTTTTTTCACGGGGTGTATGTTTCGAAAGATACCCATGTCGGTAAGGGAACATTTCACCCTCCTCTTTTTAAAAGACTTCTTTTTTTTATGTATTTTAATTAACATAACATTATGTTGGGATATGTTCTTCTATATCCTTAGTGATTTAAATTTTATGTCCAAGTGATGAGATGCCTTTTTTATCTCTCATCAACTCATTTTCTGAATTTTGTAGTGAGGTCGTTAGGCTGTCATTTTTTTTGCAAAGGAACTTCTCAACCCAATTTTGATTCTTTGGGATAATCTTGTACTCCTTGAATATGGAATTATATGAATACGTGTGAATAACCTCTGATCTTTTTTTTAAATTTAATATCCACTTATATTTGGTGTATTAATTTGTCACACACAATTATGTAATTGATTTATCCTTAATCCAAGGATACCGTCTTTGTATGGACTTCGTCTCAATCTCCTTTCATTGAGGCATATTTTGTTTTATACACAACCTTCTTTTATATGGCGTATTAACCCCTTTGACTTTTACGTTTATCCAAAAGGAATCTTTTTTATACAAAGCATTTTTCTAAAAGACAAAAGGGGATGTTTTTGTCGTACGTATGGGGCGACAACGACTTCTCCGCCGCCATGACCATTATTTGAGTTTCGGCTTCCTCTACAAGCCATAAATTTTTTTTTTAAATAAAAATAAATCCCATGTTTTACTTTTCTTTTATTTTGGTACAGAAAATAGTTTTCATAATGTTTTTATACCAATGTCTTGTATTAATATCTTGTGATTGAAAAGTGGAAATGTTATGTTTCCTTTATGAATGTTTTATGTGATACGATTATGTTATGGTTATTGGGCATTATTATGAATACGGGTGGTTCTGTGATAAACTAAGGGCGGGTGAGCCCGATATAGCTCTCCAATGCATTGGGTAACGCGAAGGGGGTAAACGTTAAGGTTTCTCCAGAGATATTTATGGAATATACTATGATGGGTATTACAAGCATAACCAAGAGGGTTACTCCCTACGTAAGAATGTTATGAAAGCCTCAGGTTACATTTATGTTTTATGATTTCTATGATTTATTCAATATTTTTTATGAGGTATGTTAAAGTTCTTATGTTTTATGGTTAAAGTATGAGTTCATTCTTATGTCTACATGTACTCATGTTTCCTTTCCATATTTTTATATCCCTTAAGGAGCTTTTTATGCTCATCCCAAGTTTTTGAAATGTTTTTCATAGGTCAAGGGAAGGGTACATGATATGATGATAGTGTCAAGGAAGTGTCAAGAAAGAATCCTTGTTTTATTTTAAATATGTTTCCGTTGTTGGGAAAAATGAATACTATCTTTTAGTTAACCACTTTGTTTAAATGTGGAATGTAATGCAAGTTTTATGATCTAATTCTCTAAAACTCTAAACCTGAAAAGGTCCACAATGTGTAATCTTGTAATAACTCAAGATTATGTAAGTTTTAAGGCTGGGGATTTATAGTTGGTATCAAAGGTCAGTTTAGATAAATTTAGAGGTTAGGGTTTTCTTTATGCACAAGTGACATTACCATAATAGTTAGGATTTTAGAAAGTGCCCTATTTTTAGATAAAGTGAATGAGTATGTATATCTTAGTGTTTACCTTCTTCATTAGTACATGATGGTTTTGCTGATATAATCACACTGAAATTTTTTTTTGTGAATGGATGGATCTAGAAGGCACCAAAGAGACAACAGGTTTGAAGGAAATTGTGGTGGTTCTCTGATTAAGATACTAGATAAAATGGGGGATTCAATTAGGAAACTTGTGGTTGTTCTAAACCTACTAGGAAGGAGTCATTATCAACCACTTGAACCTTGGTATGATCTGTAATGCATCATGTACGAGATGACCAATCAATGTGGATGTTCAGGTAATAATTATAAAGTTAAACATTAGAGTTTATATGATCCTTACTTTTGAGGTAATTATGGGTTATTATATGTTATGATGGAAAATGAAAGGCACGAGATAAACTTGAGGTTAAAATATATTATGATTATTTTTGAAGATTTTATCTCATTTTTGGGATTGTTTTAAGAATTATTTAGTTTTGGAAAAAGTACAACACACAGACTGTGTGGCAACCCGTCGCGTCGGACAAAGCTGCGGGAATCGAACACACAACCAACGTGCGACTGGTAATTATCTCCTACCACTGGACTTAGTGAAGTCCCTGGTTAGTTTGACTAATTCTTTTTAGTTGTATGATTTTAGGAATCAAGAGTAAGTTTATTTTGGGTTATCTATGGAAATGATTAACCTATCATGGAGGATATGTGATTAGGTTAATTACTTTTCAATATGAGAATTTAAGAGCATCTGATGTTATTTGGAGATAAAAGTTAATTTGTACATGGAAGACTCTGTGATTAAATCCTTCAAATATTTAGGTTTCAATCTTAGTTTTGTTTACTTTGAATAATTTTATGGACAAATTTTTTATCAAATTGTCCTCGTTGAACTTTGGGTTTTGTTGGACAAATTTTGGAGATTAAAAATAGATCTTATTTTTATAAAGGGTTATCCTTTTCTGGATTATCTGATCTGGTACTAACCATTTTGGTTTTGGTTTTGGTTAAAGTCTAAAGACATGGGATGTATATATTTCTCTTTTGTGGATTAGGTGATTCTCTAGAAGTTGATTACAGTGAACAAGTCTTCATAAATTCTCGTCTTTTGGAGAAAATATGAGTTTGTGTAAGAAATCTAATAAAAGTTGAAAGTCAACATGATAAGTAATTATGTTTCCGTATGAATAAATTCCTCAATAAAAAAACGAAAATGTTGTCTATTAACATTTCCTACTGTAGAATCGAATACCGTTTAACCCATCAAAAGTTTGTGATTTTCTTGTGGTTAACATTCTCCTAAACATGTTTTTTATCACTCTCCATCAGAACATGAAACTATGTTTTCTCCTTCATGTCCATATTTTCCTACATGGAATCCTAGTATGGGTTAACTCAGGTGAACTTTGTACTTCTCATTATTTATTTTAAATTGATTGTTTTACCGACTCTTGTTCTGATGTGGGACTTTCAAGGATGTTTCCGAGCCCAATTTTAAAATTGCGAGGACGCCATTCCCAAAAGGGGGGAAGGATGTAACACCCCAGGTAAATAAAGAATATGAAATTTTTATACTTATCCATATTTGTGAATAAAATATTAATATTACCTTAAAGGGGACACTATGCTCGATGGCGTACCCAATACGCAACAATGAGTATCTTGAGAATCTTACGTTGCACTCTAATAATAAAATAATATTATTTTAAATGGTAGTTAACACCTAGCCGTTGTAATGGCGAGAATGAACAGAACTAACTACAAAATGATTATATATGTTTGTCAAAAAAATTTACTTTTTACAAGAAATGTTAGAGGATTAAAAATGTGAATGAATCCAATTTTAAGCATAAACATTCTAATATTCTTTAAAAGGTCGATTAACCTCCTTTTGATGGTGAACCTCTTTTAAATCCACTTTTTTATAATTTTATGTGTTATATTTGACAAAATAAAATTCTTCTTTAGAATCAGGACATCAAAATTTACTTTGTGTATATTTTTGGTATTTTTCCGATAAACTACATTTTTAAATTAATAGTGAAAAATGTTGTATTTTAATTCAAAACCTCTTTTTAATATAATTTATTTATATGATTAGATTATATTTAAAATTGGTTTTAAAGTGAAATTATATTATATTTTATCCATTAAATCCAATTGTGGTCATTGAAATTAATTTCACTTTGAAATTGGACTTAAACTAGTGTCAATCTTTTAATAAATATTGTTTCTTAAAAACACGCTATTTGTATTGACAGTGGGAATTAATTATTAAATTAATTAATGAAACTTATCTGTTTTGAATTTTATAAAATAGATATAATTTTTGAATTCGGAATATCAAATATATCCTAGGGTGATTTTTTGGTAATTTTCTGAAAAATGTCCATTTTTGATGAATAGTGAAACCACTAAGTGGTACTTATAAAAACTGATTTTCCGTTTAAATGAAATTTTGCCACCTTTGTGTTTTGAATTTCAAAAATCCGACATAAATGGTTGTCATTAAGAAGTAAAGTTTGGTTCAATGGGATTAAAATAATTTTTTTGGTGAATAGTAACTTATTAATTTTTTAATCGCGATTAGAGGTAATTAGTGTAGTTTAATGTAAAAATAATGTTTTAATAATATGAAGTGACCTAGACACATTTCATACCATAATTGGATGAGTCATGGAAGACCAAGAAAATCCATGGGTCAACTTGGGGACCCCATGGAGCCACTTTGGTTGGAAAATGACATAAATAACTTTTTATATAATGTTAAAATTAAAATGACACAAACATGAGTTTGTTTACTAAAACAATTTTTAAATGGGGTTATAAAAGTCGGATTTTTGACTATAAATAGTCATTGGAAAGCTTAAAATATTTCCTACATCATAGTAATTTTTTTTTAAATTTTTAGACATTAAATAAATTAATTTATTTATGACATCTTGATGATGTAGCGATAACCTCATTATTTAACGATTTAAATAAAATGGAACGATAATGTAAAATCTAAGACATACACATGTCCAAAACCTATTGTATGGGTGAATTTCGAACCCTTATCACCTTATCCTATAAACACATCAATTTGGGACCATAAAATCCGAAACTCATTCTAAAATAAAGTAACATTTATTTTCTTTCCAAGGGTGCCCCTCCTCTCCTCTTATAAAAGGCCCCCACCTCTACCTCCTTATCCACACTTCAAAAGCATTTGGATCGGCCAAACCCTGATCATGTTGCCTCTCCTCATACCTCTCTTACTCCTTGAAGCCTAACTTTGGGCATAAGTCTTCCTAAGGAATCCTTTGAGCTCAAACCAAAGGGAGTTACCCGATATTAAGGTAATGTCTTCACTTGTGTTCTTTTGTTTTATTTTGATTCTCCAACCCCCTAAACTCTTTTTATTAATTTATTTTGTAACAACTACAGTATATTCAATATACTAGGATTTTTTTAAAAGAATAATTCGAGATACACTTACACACACCTACATCAAATGGTTAATGAACATACTGTTTCTCTGGATGGCGAATTTCTGCCTCACGAAACGATGATTGTTCAAAACTCATATAACACCTTAAAAGGTTTCCATTAAGATATCACTATATTTATATATGATATATAATATGTTTATGTTTTAATTAGGCTTCTGTATTTTTATTTTGTGGCACAAATTTATGGTTTCCATTGTGGGTAAACACGATAATTTCCTTTTAGGAAGTGCGGACTATCGCCCCCTCAAAGTGATTTGATTCGTTAATGCTATATGTGGGATGTATAAAGGATGGATTTAAAGTTGTTATATATGATTTATATTACATATAAATGATGAATATAAATCTGGAATTAAAATATACATACCTCTCATATGGTTTTAATTCCATTAATATGACATAGAAATGAAAGTAGTGTTCATGCGTACGTACGGCTTACCGTCTCCATGAATGGTGCATTTCATTTCTTACCTCTAAATGATTATGTAATATTATAAATACATGTATATTCTGGATATATATGATATATATGATATCCAAATCATGAATATCATTCTGGATATAATGAACCTTTGACCACACAAACAATATGTAATTGTAAGAAGTCCACTTTCGACTTAAGAACCAAATATCGACAAAACAAACATTATTAACTTAAATGATTACATAATGTTTATAACATGGAAATAAGTGATATAAAAGGAATAATTAACTTGAAAAAGGTTTTTAAGCAATTATAAATTAACTCACGTTTATTATTCAGGACGTTAAAGAACGATCGAGTCAAGTCAGACCCAAGGTAAGAGATCCTACTCCTCTCTTTCTTTCTAAGTACACTCTTTTATGTAATTCCTTTTAAGCTCATATTTATTATGATTGGGGTGTTATTTTATATTAATCATACTTTAATTCTTATTTTCATATTATGAGAGACCCTATTTTCTCTCATCAATCCATTTTGGATGTTTTGGGTGGTGCCGTTAGGCTGCTGAATTTTCGTAAGAGATATAACCTCTCTCTTTCTTTTTAAGTTCTCTATTTTATGTCATTTCTTTTAAGATAATCTTTATTAAGTTTGGGGATGTTCTTTTATATTCCTCATACAGTACTTTTTATGGTCATATTATGAGATACCCTATTTGATCTCATAAATCCATTTTTGGATGTTTTAAGTGGCGTCATTAGGCTGCCGAGTTTTCGTAAGGGATTTTTCATCTCACTTTTATTCCCGTGAGATTTATGCTACATTTGCCACAATTTCCTTTGAGTGGTGTATGTACTGACCATTATTTTACCCATTGTGTAATATAATTTCATTTATGAGTATTTACATCAATTTTGTATTGTCCTTCTTTCACGGGGTGTATGTCTCAAAAGATACCCATGTCGGTAAGGGAATATTTCACCCTCCTCTTTTTAAAAGACTTCTTTTGTTATATCTTTTAATTCACATAACATTATGTTGGGATATGTTCTTCTATATCCTTAGTGATTTAAATTTTTTGTTCAAGTGATGAGATGCCCTTTTTATCTCTCATCAACTCATTTTCTGAATTTTGTAGTGATGCCGTTAGGCTGTCAATTTTTTCCAAGGGAACTTCTTTAACCCAATTTTGATTCTTTGGGATAAGCTTGTACTCCTTGAATATGTCGTTCTATGAATATGTGTGAATAACCTCTGTTTTTTTTACACTTAATATCCCCTTATATTTGGTGTATTAGTTTGTCCCACATAATTATGTAATTTATTTATCCTTAATCTAAGGATACCGTCTTTGTATGGGACTTCGTCTCAATCTCTTTTCATTGAGGCATATTTTGTTTTATACACAACCTTCTTTTATATGGTGTATAAACCTTTTTTACTTTTATGTTTATCCAAAAGGAATATTTTTTATACAAAGCATTTTAAGAAATGACAAAAGGGAATGTTTTGGTCGTACGTATGCGGTGACAACGACTTCTCCGCCACCGTGACCATTATTTGAGTTTTGTCTTCCTCTACAAGCCATACCTTTTTTTTAAAGAAAAATAAATACCATGTTTTAATTTTATTTTATTTTGGTATTGAAAATGGTTTTCATAATGTTTTATATCAATGTGTTGTATTGATATCTTGTGATTGAAAAGTGGAAATGTTATGTTTCCTTTATGCATGTTTTATGTGATACAATTATGTTATGGTTCATGGGAATTATTATGAAGACGGGTGGTTCTGTGATAAAATAAGGGTGGGTGAGCTTGATATATCTCTCCAATTCATTGGGTAATGCGAAGGGGTTAAACACTAAGGTTTCTCCGGAGAGATTTAGGGAATATACTGTGATGGGTATTCCAAACGTAACCAAGAGGGTTACTCCCTACGTAAGAATGTTATGAATGCCTCAAGTTACCTTTATGTATTTTGATTTCTATGATTTATTCAAGATTTTTATGAGGTATGTTAAAGTGCTTATGTTTTATGGGTAAAGTATGATTTCATTCTTATGTATACATGTACTCATGTTTCCATTCCATATTTTTATATCCCTTATTGAGCATTTTATGCTCATCCCAAGTTTTTGAAATGTTTTTCACAGGTCAAGGGAAGGGTACATGATATGATGATAGTGTCAAGGATGTGTCAAGAAAGAATCCACGTTTTATTTTAAATATGTTTCCCTTGATGGGAAAAATGAATACTATCTTTTATGTAACCACTTTGTTTAAATGTGGATTGTAATGCATGTTTTCTGATCTAATTCTCTAAAACTCTAAACCTGAAAATATCCACAATGTTAATCTTGTAATAACTCAAGATTAATTAAGGTTTAAGGCTAGGGATTTATAGATAATCTTAATTAAAAAGGTATTTTTATTTTAAAAAATAAATATTTTATATGTGTAAAAATAATATATAAAATAGGTTTTCCATTTAAATATTGTAACATGAACTTTTAGAAAAGCATATAATTTTATTCATAAAATTAGATATATTCTCATCACCTCTCTTGAAAACACATATTATGTACATTAGATAATATATAAATATATATTAAATATAATGAATTTAAAAAATTATTAATTAGTTTATTAGGTTAAAAATGTTTGATTTCATAAATATAATATTATAGAAAAACAAATACTATATTTTAAAAATGGTTTTATTTTTATTTTTAGTTAATTGGTCACCAAATAATTATTCTTAAATACATATATAAAAAACATTGTCATAATTTAATTAATCATATATATAACTTTCAATTCAATGGTTATGTTACAAATATAATTATTTATTAATACAAATTTATAATTCATATTGTATATTGGTAAAACTAGATCTTTTGTGTAACACAAGATATCAATAGAACTCGACATTGTGTGTAACACAAGACAAATATAGTGGTGCATGTTATAGATGATAATTAACATGTTTCATGTCGTAAAATATTTAAATGGTTTTTCTAACAAAGAACTATTAACATGGTTCATTAAAATTACATAAGATATATTTAGTGTAGTGTGAAATATAGAATAAAAATATTAATTAATGCGAAAAAATATTTCACAAAATCTCAGAGTATTACATCTATTGGATAAATTGTAAATTAATAAATAAAAATTTAGTGTAATTAATTTGAATAGATGGATTAAATATTTGGAATAAGAATAATTTAAAATATTTATAAGGTAAATATATATTTTTTCATTATGTTTAGTGAGAATGGTTTAATTAATTACAACGATTAATGTAAAAGACGACATTAAATAGTGGTTAAAAATTTAATAAAAGGTGTAAATGACCCAAAACTTATACAAAGAAAACTATATGGCCATATATATTACTTTTCGAATATTATAATTATATTTTACAATTATTGGGTCTTTGCGACACATGAAAATAATGGGTGTAATTCACCCTTTCAAAAAAAATTCATGTGTTCCACTCACCCCACAAATAAAAGGCCACCCACTCTCTTCCCTTATTCACAACATAAAACATGCTAGGTTAACCCAAAAAATAATCAAATCACAATCCAAATTCAATACACCCATTGAATAAAACCATTATAGGGTTTAAAGACATCATATGAAGGCTTTAGTACAAAAACATGGATGATAGCCAAAAAAGAGGTAATTTTCTTCAACAATCTTCTTTTTTTATAACTATTTCTCCATGTGCATTAAATATTATTAAACCATGATGATATAATAATATAAATATCGTAAATATATTATGATGTGGTTATAATAGTTAAATTACCAAAAATATTCTCCACTTCTATCAAATTGTTTTGGAAATCATCGTTTATGTGTATAGCAGACTATCGCTTCACGAATCAGTGTTATTAAATTTTCACAGTACCACCTCTCATGGTTGGGTACAATGATGGATATAAATTATATATATGATATTAATAAAATAATTATACATATATTGTCAAAATATTATGTATATTGTTTTTTGTTCCATTCCATAGGAGATATAATAATGTTGTTCATGTGTACCATAGACTGCTACCTCACAAAGCGATGTGATTCATATTTAACTTATTCTTTACATTAATAGTGATAAAGAAAAATTTAATAATTATATGTGATATATATACCATTCTTATGATATTAATAAATTTTTTTATCATTTTTAAATTATTATTTATTTATATATGATATTTTTATTCATTCCTTTTCACTGACATAATGATGATACCATTATTCGTCTACATGTAGACTACCACCTACAATAACTAATATTACTCTATTTTTATCACCACAGTAGATGGATGATATATATAACCATACAATATATTATATAATATATAAATAAAATTATTTAATTTTAAAATATTACTTACCTCATTTCCATAATGATATTGAAAAATGGGGATGTTACTCATGTGTACATACGACGTACTGTCTCAATGATCGTAACATATATAAATTTTCCTAACCATCATTCATGATTGATCATAAAAGTATAATTTAATTTTAAATATTAAAATTATATCATTATTTCTATTCTGTATATGATATACCTATATAACATGTGTTGGAAATGCATTATTCATTATGAAACACACATGAGAAAAAATCCAATTAACATATAATAAAATGATAAATTATTACTAATAAATGAGTGGTAAGATGTTATAAAAGGAACATATATTATACTATAAATATATATTTCATTAATTAATTTGTTAATAACATATTAAAAACCTCTATAAAAGTGGTTAATGAGTGGTCAATCCAAATTAAGTATTAGGAAAGGGTTTCTCATCTCACTATTATATTTCACAAACATACCCCATATTCACTAGTTGTTTATTTTATATGGTGTATATATTACATTTTTTTAATCATATATCATGAATTATTTTACCATCATGATATTTAATCTTCTATTTTATTTTATTTCATTCATTGGGATTATGATAAAATGTTTACTAAATTTGGAGGAGTTTGTTTCACATTATCATTGTTAATAAAGATGATTTATGTTTACATCTCCCATGGGTAAATTATTTGATATTTGATTCTTAAAATTAATAATTTTTATTATACTCATGTTATTTGGAATATTTTGATGTAATTTTATCCTTTTAAACTAATTTCCATTAAAATATTGGATAATTTTTTTTAAAATATTTTACTTTATTTCTCACTTAAGTTGGAAATCTGTTTTCTTCCCAAACCATGTTTTCTAAAAATATTATAACTTTTTTATCCTATTAAGGATTAGTTATTATATACATTTATATGAGTTTTCTATTATTATGAAATGTATCCAAATGAATCATCATGGTGTTTTCTGATCAACTAACTTTTCTATCTTTTTTCTAATGGAAAAAATAATTTTCTTTTAAACTTGTGTGACATGTTAAAAATTAATAGGTAACATGGAAATTATATATTTAAAGATTACTATTATAGTTTAAAATGTTATTTTTAAATAATGTTTCCCTATATTTTGAAAGTATATTTTTTTATGTTATTCTTAAAGAAAATGATTTTTAAAAGGATTTGTTATTTAAAAATTTATTCTCAAAATAGAAATGATATTTTATTAAAGGTTATTTTTAAATATGTTTTTATAGTATTTATATTCATCAATGAAAATACCTTTAATATTACTCCAATTTGAATATTTTTTTTAATGATATTGTCCAAATTATTTCAAATGATTGATTATGATCTGTTTGACTAGGGATGTATTATTTTGAAACCATTGACAATACTGTGGATATTATATGATTAAATTTATAGATTAGGGAATGTTTATATATTTTATATGATTGTTTATAATATGATTTTTTTATTTCTATTATGTTTCATAGATTTTATATGAGTAATGAATTGAAACTTACAAGTTACAGGTTTTTCCCTCTATAGATTCTTGATATATTGGTGGGTTTTATGACACAAACTTTATATGATTTTGGATAAGGGCTTAACCATTTATCATAAGTAGGATTGAATCCTTGATTATATTAGATTTCTGAAATAAACATCTATGGTATTAGACTCTTGATAAGAATCCTATATTGTATTTGTTTCCATGAAAGAATAATTGATGATATTAGATGTCATTGAATAATTCCATGATGTTATATTTAAGATATCCATTATTATGCATTCCATAAATATTAATGTATTTAGCTATATTCCATGTGATTATTATAGTTGTTATAATATGCATGGTTTTGTTTCATAATAATGTGATTATTTATATTGAGTTTTTTTTTCACCATTAATCCTTCAATATTATGTTAGCCTATTGGTTAAATAGATTTTGTTTTAGTTATTAACCATTCTATATAGATTATTCATTATTTATTCATAGCTACTATTTTAAGCTTACCGTTACAAATAATTTGAACTCACCATTTTCTTATGTTTAATTTTCCCCAGTATATGAGAAAATATTTTATAATTGTTGTGCAGTGATATGATGAGTGTAATAGTTGATTTCTTTGTGATTTTTTTATTTGATGTTTTGAAATTTGATGTCAATTTCAATTATTTATATAATTTATGAAGAATATAAAATTTACTAGTCCTTTGGTATTTAACCCATTGTATATTTTCCAATTTCGAAAAGTAGGAACTGAATCTAGGATTCTGGGGAGATGTTCACTACATGTATAACTAAAGGAGACTCATTACGCCCAGGTGAAATAAAATGATGAAAATACATCATGATTAATGATTAATTCCAATAAACTCATTACCAGTGTCTTAATATTATCACTTAAGGATCATTGAGTTTTATGGTTATTCCTATAGACAGTCCAATAAAATAATATTTATCCATCCATGACAATACAATTATATTGGGTAATACAAATATAATTCACTAAACTTTATAAATAAGGCTCACTATGTATCCTTTTTTGAATCCCTAAATAAATTCATTGTCAGCAACAATCATGAAATATATAAATGAATATGGTTAACTATTAATTAGAAAAACTATATCAAAAATATAGTTACAATTCCAAAAATAATTTAATCCATGTTCTCACTATGCCATAATAAATTCCATGTATGTATCTCAAACTAAAAGGATATATCATTAAATTAAATTAATTTTAAAATTAATTATACAATTCAATACAATAATTAGTATTTAAAAATAACAATAAAATGGAATATATAAAAAAAACAATTTATATTAAAATGAGAAGAATCTATGTCATATATCTAAATATTCATTGAATAACATCTCATTAATTATTCCTAATAGATCATAAATTTAAATTAATTTTTATATAATCTTCAAAAAAATTATTAATTGTAATAAATATTTTAAGAAAATAAGAAACAAGAAAAATTTTCCATCCATTTAAATCCAAATAACACTACATCAAGAATCCCTAACACATAAATTAGATTAATCCAAAACTTAGTGAAATAATATATAAAACCCAACATCAAAATATGGAAGTCAGAGATACCCAAAGGGGAAGAATAATTAATGAGGGAATGAGGAATTTCTAAGATAATATTTTATGAATCTAATCTGAATTATCCACAAAACCAATTTGAATCATTGGATCTCTAAGGGGGGGTAATGAATTTGAGAGAGTCCTATAGATGGCCTCTTCCTAGTTTATTTTTAGCTCAGGATAAATATGGGTCCAACCTAGAATATTTATGACATCCTATATTTTTTATAAACTCATAAGGGATTTTTTTGGAATAACCATAGGTATAATTAATAAATTCACTCACAAGAAGTCCCATTGTAGAATATTGAAAAGGGACATAATGAATAACCACTTTCCATAGACATACTAAAAAAATTTCATTCCATTTATGGAATGAACAAATACATCACGATACACCCAAAAACCCAAAGAAAAACTCAATATTATTCCACATAACACCCTTCAGAGCACAACCCTTAATTTGTAGCATGACACGTTCATCTTAAAAAAACTTCGTGATAAAACTCTAATGATTTGGAATAATCCCACCTGATTTTATAATTTAATATTACACATCCCATATTACACCCAGAAACAACATAATTATTTTTTTATCCACCACCAACACCAAAACCCAACATCCAATAAAAAAAGGGCATATTATTGTATACCATGTGAACCCCTTCATATTGAATCCCCTCTTATTATGGAATAAATAATAAACCATAACCATACAAAATTCAATAATAGAGGATAATTCCTAGAAACTGACTACCAAACATCACTAGAATACTAGAACACACTAAATGAACTATCCAAGAAATGTCATAACACCAATAATTATAATACGAGTCAATGTCGTCCAATGAAGCACTAGTTAGGGATTAAAAATTCAAATTCCCTAATGAATTTACTGACTTGTATTGATATGGGTACTATAAAAATAATTTAATATATTCAAAGGATACTATTATTATTCCTCATGAATGACACCCTCCATAGGGTCATTACTATAATATAGGAAAATATTATTTCTTCATCATAGTAGTGAAGTGACACTAAATTCAATGTAACATGCAAAGAACATTCCATAAGGCCATGTTTGGTCCTTTCTACCACATCACTTATATAAAAACCATTATAGTTCCACTCTATGTCCCTTAATACCAAATAACCATGATAATAATTCATACAACACATGTAATCACATATACCACATTGGATTATATTAGTTACCACCAACCTCAAATGACGTTTCATATTTATCCATTATCATTCACCCCTCTATGATGTCTATATTATAATATCTCATTAAAATGGATAAATTGTAACACCCCAGGTAAATAAGGAATATGAAATTTTCATATTTATCCATATTTGTGAATAAAATATTAATATGACTTTAAAGGGGATGCTATGCTCGATGGCGTACCCAACACGCAACAACGAGTTTCTTGGGAATCTTACGTTGCACTCTAATAATAAAATAATATTATTTTAAATGGTAGTTAACATGTAGCCGTTGTAATGGCAGGAATGGATAGAAATAACTAAAATATGATTATATATGTTCTTAAATATTTTTTCATTTATACAATAAAAGATAAAGGCTTAAAATACGGAAAGAATTCAATTTTAGGCGTATATGCCCTAGTTTTTCACTAAAGGTTCACTTATCACCTTTTAATGGTGAACCGTCATTAAATATAGTTTTGATCACTCTTATACTTTATTTTGGACCAAATATAACTCTTCTTTAGAATCGGGACATCAAAATTTACTTTGTGTAAATTTTTGGTACCTTTCTGATAAAGTTCATTTTTTAATGAATAGTGTAAAATGTTGTATTTTAATTCAAAACCACTTTTTAATCTAATTTATTTATATGATTAGATTTTTTTTGAATTGGTTTTAAAGTGAAATTAGAAAATATTTTTACCATTAAATCCAATAGTTGTCATTGGAATCAATTTCACTTTGAAATCAGACTTAAACTAGTGTCAATCTTTTGATACTTATTGCTTCATAAAACACGCTATTTGTCATGACAGCGGGAATTAATTATTAAATTAATTAATGTGACTTATATGTTTTGAATTTTGTAAAACTGACTTCATTTTTGAATTCAGAATATCAAATATAGGTTAGGGTGAATTTTTGGTATTTTTCTGAAAAACTTCAATTTTTGATGAATAGTGAAACCACTAAGTGGTACTTATAAAAACGGATTTTCCGTTTAAATGATATTTTTCCATCATTGTGTTTTGATTTTCAAAAATACGACATTCATGGTTTTCATTAAGAAGTAAAATGTGGTTCAATGAGTTTAAAATAATTTTTTTGGTGAATAGTAACTTATTGAGTTTTTAATCGCGATTAGTGGTAATTAGTGTAGTTTAAGGTAAAAATAATGTTTTAATAAAATGAGATGAGCTTGAAACATGTCTTACCCTCATTGGTTGTATCATGGCCGACCAAGACAAGACATGGGTCAACTTGGGGACCCCATGGATCCACTTTGGTTGGGAAATGACATAAATAACATTTTATTTAATGTAAAAGTAAAATTGACACAAACATGATATGTTTTACTAAATCAATTTTTTATTGGGGTTATACAAGTCATATTTTTGATTATAAATATTCATTGGAAAGCTAAAACGATTTCCTACATCATGGTATTTGTTTTATAATTTTTAGACATTAAATAAATTAAATTATTTATGACATAATAATGATGCAGCGATGACATCATTATTTGACGATTTAAATAAAATGGAAAGATAATGTAAAATCTATGAACTACACATGTCCAAAACTTATTGGATGAGTGGATTTAGAAGCCGTATCACCTTATCCACGAATTATATCAATGTGGGACCTTTTGAAACCGAAACACATTTTCAAATAATGTAATATTTCTTTACTTTCCAAAAGTGCCCCTCCTCTCCTCTTATAAAAGGACCCCACCTCTACCTCATTTAACACACTCCTCAAGCCTTTGGCATGGCCAAACCCTGCCCATTTAATCTATCCACATCCCTCTCCTCATCCTAGAGGATTCCCTTTGGTAATAATCCTTTCAAAGGAATCCTTTAGGCTCAAATCAAAAGGAGTTACACTTTTAAAGGTAATTCATTCTCTCATGTTCATTTGTTTTATTTTGCTTCTCCAACCCCCTAATCTCTTTTTATTTACTTATTTTGTAACAAAACCAGTATATTAAATATACTAGGATGTTTTTATAATATTTATTCGAGCTACACTCTCACAAAACTACATCAAATGGTTAAAGAACATACGGTTTCTGTGGATGGTGAAATTCTGCCTCCCGAAACGATGATTGTTCAATACTCATTTAACACCTTCAAAGGTGGCCATTATGATGTCACTATTTTTATATATGATATATAATATGTTTATGTTTTATTTATGCTTCTGTATTTTTCATTTTTGTCTTACCTTTATGGCTTCCATTATGTGTATACGCGATATCTTCATTTAAGGAAGTGCGGACTACCGCCCCCTCAAAGTGATTTGATTCGTTAAATACCATATGTGGGATGTATAAAGGATGGAAATATGATATTATATATGATATTATATTGGAATTATAATATAACTTTATATCATTATTATTCCATTCTATAAAATACGAAATAGAAATGAAAGTAGCGTTCATGCGTACGTATGGCTTACCGTCTCCATGAACGGTGCATTTCATTTCTTACCTCTAAATGATTATGTAATGTTATAAATGCATGCATGTACTGGATATATATTAAATATATGATATATACATAGTGAATAAAATTATGGATATAATAAACATTTGGCCACACGAACAACATGTAATTGTAAGAAGTCCACTTTCGACTTAAGAACCAAACATCGGCAAAACAAATATTATTAACTTAAATTATTACATAATGTTTATGACATGGTAATAAGTGGTATAAAAGTAATAATGAACTTGAAAAAGGTTATTAAGGAATTAGAAATTAACTCAAGTTTATTATTCAGGAGATTAAAGAACGATCGAGTCAAGTCGGACCCAAGGTAAGGGATCCTACACCTCTCTTTCTTTTTAAGTACACTCTTTTATGTCATTCCTTTTAAGCTCATATTTCTTATGATTTGGGATGTTCTTTTATATTACTCCTACTGTACTTATTATGTTCATATTATGAGAGACCCTATTTCCTCTCATCAATCCATTTTTGAAGTTTTGAGTGGCGCCGTTAGGCTGCCGAATTTTCGTAAGGGATTTTTCATCTCACTTTTATTCTCGTGAGATTTATGGTACATTTTCCACAAATTCCATTGAGTGGTGTATGTACTGCCCATTATTCTACTCTTTGTGTAATATACTTTCGTTTATGAGTATTTACATCAATGATCTATTTTCCTTGTTTCATGTGGTGTATGTTTTGAAAGATACCCAAGTCGGTAAGGGAACCTTTCACCCTCCTCTTTTTTTAAAAGACTTCTTTTGTTGGGTCTTTTAATTTACATATTGTTATGTTGGGATATGTTCTCATATACCCTTATTAATGTAAATTTTATGTCCAAGTGATGAGTTACACTTTTTATCTCCCATCAACTCATTTTGATGTGATGCCGTTAGGCTGTCAAGGGAACTTTTTAACCCAATTTCGATTTCTTTGGGTTCAACATGTAGTCATTGAATATGTCATCCATTGAATATGTGTGAATGAACTTTTATTTTTTTACACATAATATCCACTTATATTGGGTGTATTTATATTTTTCACACATATTTTTGAGATTGATTTGTCCTTAATTTAAGGATACCTTCTTTATAAGGGATTTCATCACATTTGACATTTCTATTGAGGGTTCATTGTTGTTATGCACCAATTCACTCTTATATGGTGTATATACTGTCCTTTGGAGTATTATATCATGAATCCATTTATTCTCATGATATTATAAAGTTCTAACTAAATTTTATTCCTCAATTATTGTATTCAAGTGTCACTAATTTTGGTAAAACCTTTTTAACCAAAATATCATTTTAAATGTTTTAATTATTTGTTATTATTAATATCCATGTTTTCAAAATGGTTTTAAGGATATATTTATATGGATAATAATGGTTTAAAATTTTAAGCTTCAAGGTGGTATGGGACACTTTGATTCAAAAATCTCTTTATTAAATGTTTTAAATGGTTTTGAAATGGTTTTTTAATGGATTCATTATTAGAATATCCTAAAATGTTATATTGTGATTGAAATGTGTAAATATTATGTTTCCTTTATTCATGTTTTATGTGATACAATTATGTTATGGTTCTTGGGCATTGTTATGAAGAACGGGTGGTTTCGTGATAAACTAAGGGAGGGTGATCCCGATATAGCTCTCCAATGCATTGGGTAATGCGAAGGAGTGAAACGTTAAGGTTTATCCGAAGAGATTTAGGGAATATACTGTGATGGGTATTCCAAACATAACCAAGAGGGTTACTCCCTACGTAAGATTGTTATGAATGCCTCAAGTTACCTTTATGTCTTATGTTTTCTATGATTTATTCATGATTTGATATGCCTATGTTTTATGGGTAAAGTATGATTTCATTCTTATGTATATATGAACTCATGTTTCCTTTCCATATTTTTATAACCCTTAATGAGCTTTTTATGCTCATCCCATGTTTTTGAAATGCTTTTCACAGGTCAAGGGAAAGGTACATGATGTGACGATAGTGTCAAAGATGTGTCAAGAAAGAATCCGTGTTTTATTTTAAATAGGTTTCCATTGATGGGAAGAATGAATATTGTCTTTTATGTAACCACCTTGTTTAAATGTGGAATGTAATGCAAGTTTCATGATCTAATTCTCTAAAACTCTAAACCTGAAAAGATCCTCAATGTGAATTATTCATTTAATTCAATTTTAAGTAAGGTTTAAGGCTGGGGCCTTATAGTTGGTATCAAAGGTCGGTTTAGATAACTTTAGAGGTTAGGGAATTCTTTAAGAATAATTTACAATTACCATATTGGTTAGGATTTCAGAAAGAGTCTTAGTTTTAGATAAAGTGAATGAGTAAGTATATCTTATTGTCTATCTTACTCATTAGTACATGATGGTTTTGTTGATATACTCACGCTAACCTATTTGGTTTTAGTAAATGACTGGATCTAGCAGGCACCAAAGTAACAGTGGATGTGAAGGAAACTGTGACAGTTTTTTGAGAAAGCAACTGAATGATATGGGAGATGCAATGAGAACTCTTTTGATTATCCTCAACCAACTATCTGGAGTCATGATTGACCACCTAAACCTTGGGGATTTCTCTAAGGAATCATATATGCAAGAAAAAAATCCCTACGGAAGTACAGGTAATAATCATAAAGGTAAGTGTGTTCAAAAACCTATGTGTCAAAGATGTGGAAAGAAACACCTATGAAAATGTTTCAAAGGGACAGAAATATGCTATAGATGTGGAAATGAAGGTCATAAAGCAAGAACCTGCCATGGAAAAAGGAAGCATCCAGTTGACTCGAGGAAAGGGAAAGAAGTTCTTTCTGAGGGATCAATTGAATGTTTTAAATGTGGTGTGCATGGTCATTATGCAAACACATGTCCTAGGAAGAAGTTTCGTGAATGGGGTCACCAAGAGCGTACCAATATTCATTTACCAATACCTAATGCCATTCCGATTGAGGATGAAGAAACTGACAATGACCAATCAAAGGTATGTACTATTTCATGACTATTGTTTTCTTATTTTGGAATCTTAGGATATGATTCATGATTTTGTTTGTAGGAAAGAGGTATTTCGGAATAAGTTGGAAAGGAATGGATAATGGATCATGAAGAATGTTGAATGAGTAAGATGTCAACATATAAGGGCTTCAAGAGTTAGGGTGAAATTCTTAAGAGTATTAAGTCTCTTTTGATGATGGGGTTATATTAGAAGACTTTTTATATTATGTGTAACCCTGATGTTTAATATAGGCAAATTTTATTCAAGTAATAGTTATCTTTACTTTTGTGGACATAGTTATAAAGAACCATTTGGGTTTATATGATCCTTACTTTTGAGGTAATTATGGGTTACCATATGTTATGATTGAAGTGAAAGGCATGAGATAAAATTGAGGTTAAATTATGTTATGGTTATTTTTGATGATTTTATCCCTTTTTGGGTAATGATTTGAGAATTATATAGTTTTGGAAAAAGGAAAACACGCAGACCGTGTGACAACCCGTCGCGTCGAACAATGCTGCGGGAATCGAACCCACAACCAAAGTGCGACTGGTATTTATCGCCTACCACTGGACTACGTGAAGTCCCTGGTTAGTTTGACTGATTCTTTTTAGTTATATTATTTTATGAATTAAGAGTAAGTTGATTTTGGAGGATATGTGATTAGGATAATTACTTTTCAATGTGAGACTTTAGGAGCAACTGATGTTGTTTGGAGATAAATGTTACGATTTAACTTGGAAGACTATGTGACTAAATCCTTAATATATTTGGGTTTCAATCTTATATTGGTTTACTTTGAATAATTTTATGGACAAATTGTTTATCGGATGGTCCTCGTTGAACTTTGGGTTTTGTTGGACAAATTTTGGAGATTAAGAATAGATTTTCTTTTTATAAGGGGTTATCCTTTTCTGGATTATCTGATCTTGTACTAACCTTTTTGGTTTTGGTTTTGGTTAAAGCCTAAATACATGGGATGTATATAGTTCTCTTTTGGGGATTAGGTGATTCTCTAGAAGTTTATTATAGTACTCTTAATGCGAAAAAGTCTCCCTAAATACTCGTCA
The DNA here is from genome assembly GCA_963277665.1 of Viscum album. Lineage (NCBI taxonomy): Eukaryota > Viridiplantae > Streptophyta > Magnoliopsida > Santalales > Viscaceae > Viscum > Viscum album. The sequence continues at coordinate 428,133,537 of OY728151.1, forward strand.
TTTGGAAAAAATATGAGTTTGACTAAGGAATCTATTAAAAGTTGAAAGTCAACATGATAAGTGATTATGCTTCCTTATGAATAAATTCCTCAATAAAAAGTAACTTAAAACAAAAAATGTTGTCTATTAACTTTTCCTACTGGGGAACCCAACACCGTTTAACCCATCACAAGTTTGTGATTTTCTTATTGTTATCTTTCTCCTAAACATGTTTTCTATCACTCTCCATCGGAACATGACCCTATGTTTTCTCCTCCGTGTCCATATTTTCATACTTAGAATCCTACTATGGGTTAACTCGGGTGACCTCTGTTCTTATCTTTCTTTATTTTAAAGTGATTGTTTTACCGACTCTTGTTCCGATGTGGGACGTTCAAGGATGTTTCCAAGCGCAATTTTAAAATTGCGAGGACGCAATTCCCAAAAGGAGGGAAGGATGTAACACCCCAGGTAAATAAGGAATATGACATTTTCATATTTATCCATATTTGTGAACAAAATATTAATATGACTTTAAAGGGGACTCTATGCTCGATGGCGTACCCAACACGCAACAACGAGTTTCTTGGGAATCTTATGTTGCACTCTAATAATAAAATAATATTATTTTAAATGGTAGTTAACATGTAGCCGTTGTAATGGCGGGAATGGATAGAAATAACTAAAATATGATTATATATGTTCTTAAATATTTTTTCATTTATACAATAAAAGATAAAGGCTTAAAATACGGAAAGAATTCAATTTTAGGCGTATATGCCCTAGTTTTTCACTAAAGGTTCACTTATCACCTTTTAATGGTGAACCGTCATTAAATATAGTTTTGATCACTCTTATACTTTATTTTGGACCAAATATAACTCTTCTTTAGAATCAGGACATCAAAATTTACTTTTTGTAAATTTTTGGCACCTTTCTGATAAAGTTCATTTTTTAATGAATAGTGTAAAATGTTGTATTTAAATTCAAAATCACTTTTTAATCTAATTTATTTATATGATAAGATTTTTTTTGAATTGGTTTTAAAGTGAAATTAGAAAATATATTTACCATTAAATCCAATAGTGGTCATTGGAATCAATTTCACTTTGAAAACAGACTTAAATTAGTGTCAATCTTTTGATACTTATTGTTTCATAAAACACGCTATTTGTCATGACAACGGGAATTAGTTATTAAATTAATTAATGTGACTTATATGTTTTGAATTTTGTAAAACGGACTTCATTTTTGAATTCAGAATATCAAATATAGGTTAGGGTGAATTTTTGGGATTTTTCTGAAAAACTTCAATTTTTGATGAATAGTGAAACCACTAAGTGGTACTTATAAAAACAGATTTTCCGTTTAAATGAAATTTTTCCATCATTGTGTTTTGATTTTCAAAAATCCGACATACATGGTTTTCATTAAGAAGTAAAATGTGGTTCAATGAGATTAAAATAATTTTTTGGTGAATAGTAACTTATTAAGTTTTTAATCGCGATTAGTGGTAATTAGTGTAGTTTAAGGTAAAAATAATGCTTTAATAAAATGAGATGAGCTTGACACATGTATTACCCTCATTGGTTGTATCATGTCCGACCAAGACAAGCCATGGGTCAACTTGGGGACCCCATGGATCCACTTTGGTTGAGAAATGACATAAATAACATTTTATTTAATGTAAAAGTAAAATTGACACAAACATGATATGTTTTACTAAATGAATTTTTTATTGGGGTTATACAAGTCATATTTTTGATTATAAATATTCATTGGAAATCTAAAAAGATTTCCTACATCATGGTATTTGTTTTATAATTTTTAGACATTAAATAAATTAAATTATTTATGACATAATAATGATGCAGCGATGACATCATTATTTGACGATTTAAATAAAATGGAAAGATAATGTAAAATCTATGAACTAAACATGTCCAAAACTTATTGGATGAGTGGATTTAGAAGCCTTATCACCTTATACACGAATTATATCAATGTGGGACCTTTTGAAACCGAAACACATTTTCAAATAATGTAATATTTCTTTACTTTCCAAAAGTGCCCCTCCTCTCCTCTTATTCAAGGCCCCCACCTCTACCTCATTTAACACACTCCTCAAGCCTTTGGCTCTTCAAACCCCTGCCCATTTACTCTCTCCACATCACTCTCCTCATCCTAGAGGATTCCCTTTGGGCATAATCCTTTCAAAGGAAGCCTTTAGGCTCAAATCAAAAGGAGTTACACTTTTAAAGGTAATTCATTCTCTCATGTTCATTTGTTTTATTTTGCTTCTCCAACCCACTAATCTCTTTTTATTTACTTCTTTTGTAACAACACCAGTATCTTAAATATACTAGGATGTTTTTATAAGATTTATTCGAGCTACACTCTCACACAACTACATCAAATGGTTAAAGAACATACGGTTTCTGTGGATGGTGAAATTCTGCCTCCCGAAACGATGATTGTTCAATACTCATTTAACACCTTCAAAGGTGGCCATTATGATGTCACTATTTTTATATATGATATATAATATGTTTATGTTTTATTTATGCTTCTGTATTTTTCATTTTTGTCTTACCTTTATGGCTTCCATTATGGGTATAGGCGATATCTTCATTTAAGGAAGTGCAGACTACCGCCCCCTCAAAGTGATTTGATTCGTTAAATACCATATGTGGGATGTATAAAGGATGGAAATATGATATTATATATGATATTATACTGGAATTATAATATACCTTTATATCATTATTATTCAATTCTATAAAATACGAAATAGAAATGAAAGTAGCGTTCATGCGTACGTACGGCTTACCGTCTCCATGAACGATGCATTTCATTTCTTACCTCTAAATGATTATGTAATGTTATAAATGCATGCATGTACTGGATATATATGACATATATGATATATACATAGTGAATACAATTATGGATATAATAAACATTTGGCCACACGAACAACATGTAATTGTAAGAAGTCCACTTTCGACTTAAGAACCAAACATCGACAAAAAAAATATTATTAACTTAAATTATTACATAATGTTTATGACATGGTAATAAGTGGTATAAAAGTAATAATGAACTTTAAAAAGGTTCTTAAGGAATTATAAATTAACTCAAGTTTATTATTCAGGAGATTAAAGAACGATTGAGTCAAGTTGGACCCGAGGTAAGGGATCCTACACCTCTCTTTCTTTTTAAGTACACTCTTTTATGTCATTCCTTTTAAGATCATATTTCTTATGATTGGGGATGTTCTTTTATATTACTCCTACTGTACTTATTATGTTCATATGATGAGAGACCCTATTTTCTCTCATCAATCCATTTTTGAAGTTTTGAGTGGCGCCGTTAGGCTGCCGAATTTTCGTAAGGGATTTTTCATCTCACTTTTATTCTCATGAGATTTATGGTACATTTGCCAAAAATTCCATTGAGTGGTGTATTTACTGCCCATTATTCTACTCTTTGTGTAATATACTTTCGTTTATGAGTATTTACATCAATGATCTATTGTCCTTGTTTCATGTGGTGTATGTTTTAAAAGATACCCAAGTCGGTAAGGGAACCTTTCACCCTCCTCTTTTTTTAAAAGACTTCTTTTGTTGGGTCTTTTAATTTACATATTGTTATGTTGGGATATGTTCTAATATACCCTTATTAATGTAAATTTTATGTCCAAGTGATGAGATACACTTTTTATCTCTCATCAACTCATTTTGATGTGATGCCGTTAGGCTGTCAAGGGAACTTTTTAACCCAATTTCGATTTCTTTGGGTTCAACATGTAGTCATTGAATATGTCATCCATTGAATATGTTTGAATGACCATTTATTGTTTTACACATAATATCCACTTATATTGGGTGTATTTATATTTTTCACACATATTTTTGAGATTGATTTGTCCTTAATTTAAGGATACCTTCTTTATAAGGGATTTCATCACATTTGACATTTCTATTGAGGGTTCATTGTTGTTATGCACCAATTCACTCTTATATGGTGTATATACTGTCCTTTGGAGTATTATATCATGAATCCATTTATTCTCATGATATTATAAAGTTCTAACTAAATTTTATTCCTTAATTATTGTATTCAAGTGTCACTAATTTTGGTAAAACCTTTTTAACCAAAATATCATTTTAAATGTTTTAATTATTTGTTCTTATTAATATCCATGTTTTCAAAATGGTTTTAAGGATTTATTTATATGGATATTAATGGTTTAAAATTTTAAGCTTCAAGGTGGTATGGGACACTTTGATTCAAAAATCTCTTTATTAAATGTTTTAAATGGTTTTGAAATGGGTTTTTAATGGATTCATTATTTGAATATCCTAAAATGTTATATTGTGATTGAAATGTGGAAATATTATGTTTCCTTTATTCATGTTTTATGTGATACAATTATGTTATGGTTCTTGGGCATTGTTATGAAGAACGGGTGGTTCCGTGATAAACTAAGGGCGGGTGATCCCGATATAGCTCTCCAATGCATTGGGTAACGCGAAGGAGTGAAACGTTAAGGTTTCTCTGAAGAGATTTAGGGAATATACTGTGATGGGTATTCCAAACGTAACCAAGAGGGTTACTCCCTACGTAAGAATGTTATGAATGCCTCAAGTTACCTTTATGTCTTATGTTTTCTATGATTTATTCATGATTTGATATGCCTATGTTTTATGGGTAAAGTATGATTTCATTCTTATGTATATATGAACTCATGTTTCCTTTCCATATTTTTATAACCCTTACTGAGCTTTTTATGCTCATCCCAAGTTTTTGAAATTCTTTTCATAGGTCAAGGGAAAGGTACATGATGTGACGATAGTGTCAAGGATGTGTCAAGAATGAATCCATGTTTTATTTTAAATAGGTTTCCATTGATGGGAAGAATGAATATTGTCTTTTATGTAACCACCTTGTTTAAATGTGGAATGTAATGCAAGTTTCATGATCTAATTCTCTAAAACTCTAAACCTGAAAAGATCCTCAATGTGAATTATTCATTTAATTCAATTTTAAGTATGGTTTAAGGATGGGGCCTTATATAAATAATCAATCATTAACCTATATCAAATTATAATCCATAATAAATATATATCAAATAAATTAACTGCATGTTGTGACATAACTAGATTCAATGGAAACTATATTTAGATGACTCCTGACCAACATATGACTTACAGTAAAATTTCATACTTTACATCAATAAAATATTCTCCCAATTTTCATGAATAAAAATATAATAATTAATAATTGAAAAATATTCACAAAACTATAATTCATGAATATTAAATCCTCTTTTCCAATCCTCCTCTATCCATCTTCAATAAAAGATCCTTCATTTTTTGGGAATGTAACCAAGATACAATGAAATATGATATAATTATCAAACTAAATTATACCTACCTTTACCCTAATATCCTAGAGTCGGTGGTTATTTTTACAATAGAATAGATACAAGAAATCACATCACTAAGGATCAATAAGTTTATTAGTATTCCTAAACGGTATTCATACTTGGTACCCTTTTTACATTGGTAATTTAACATATTATATAAAAACTAAAATAAATTTCTTCTTTTCACTTATTTAATTATTTCATCTTCACAACTCGAGGAAAGAAAAAAAAGAAAAAAAGGTTATATTTAATGATAAATTCAGGTTATATAAAATACTAACAAGTGAAATAATGTCATTATGAAATGAAATTTTTGAACAAAAAATAATATATAAAAATTTTCCATCAATTCACTAGGAATAAAAATTGACCGATAGATTTTTCCATAGTAAAAAATAGCAGAGAAAGTAATGACAAAATACTGAATGAATATAATAATTATTTGGACACCATGTATCAAGAACAAGAACCATTATTCCATCAAGACTATTTATGTATGTGTCTAAAAACCCATATGATTCTATTTGGAAACAAAGATGAAGTGTTTTTATCCCAAAATTTTGTCTCATGATACATGTCGATGCATTGAGTGGAAAATTATAAACAACCCCACCTATAACTGCTAGTAAAAAACATTTTGCGTACATAGATTCATTTCAATAAAAACATTGAATGAGAACAACATTTTTGAAAATGGTATAATTCAATGAAAAAATCATATATAGAAAATATGCATATTTAATTCAATTAATTATGATCATTAATAAATGGTAAGTACACATACATCCCTTATAAGGAATGTGTTGTGAATAAGGCATAACCAATGTGAATATCATAATAATTTCTATAAGAGAATGGATTTAAATAATACATGGAAATTTATTTTGAAAATTTTATATATATAATGATAAATTATGTACCCTTATATTTAAAACATTTTAAAATCTTTTTTAATAAACTTTACAAAAGATCCCCTTCAGTACGATTTAAGGGAAAGTATAAAAGATACATTTAAAAGAACAAAAGATTAATTGTTTTCATAAAACCAAAAATGTATTAAGAAATTTTTTCATGATTAAAATAGTGATTTTGGGGAATATTGTTCCCTTAATTAATATTATGGTGTGTACATGAAAATTTTTATTAAATTGGAAAGTTCTCCTAAATCAAGCGAGATTAGTAAGAGGAATTGAAAAAAGAACCTTATAAAACATGTATTTAACTATAAATGAAAGTATAATTGAGCTAGTTAGATATTTTAGGAAGCTAAAAACTGAATTTAGGACGATTTAAAAAGAATAAATAATAATAACATTGGACTAAATAGAGATAATGTGTAACCTGAATGAAAAATGGAGATTCGGGGAGAATCCCTTACTTCATTGGAAAGAGTCGAACAATATGCCCCATAAAATTAATGATCATCAAATGAAAAATTTGTTACCAAGAATAAAAGTATATTCATGGTATAATACTTTCTTGGATAGTAAACATACACCATACAAAATATATATATGTGAATATGGAATATCTCACAGAAATGAAAGTGAGATGAGAAAACCTTTAACTTATGTTCCAATGTGCCTTACACATGATCTTAATTTCCAAGATAATCATATTAAATTAATTAATTAATTAATTAATAACCATTTCTATATTTATTTGAATTCATGTTATTTTATTTAGTTCATTTATGTCATTTTTATCAGTTGTAAAATACAATTTTATTGTTTGAGAGCGTTTGTTTTCATATTTTTAGGATTAGTTTACATGTATACATATATTGAGATAAATGAAAGTTTAGAATAGTTTTTAATAATTGAAATTATATGTTATTAATGAAAATATAAAATCATAAATTGTCATATATTTTTTCCTTTTGATATATGATATTGAATCATTAGATAAAATTTCAGTCATAATCATTTAAATGGTTTTTGATTTTTTTGACCATCATGAACTAGTTTTATTTTTTTAATTAGTATTATGTATAAATTCTGGTTATGGAATATTATATGAATTATAATATTTATAATAAAATCCCATTTTTCCATAATAATGTTTTTATGAGCATCCATGACGGTGGTAATGGAATATTAAAATGCATTGTAAACAATGGTGGTAAATCATAACCACACAGACGATATCTTAATTTTTTTAATAAAAGGTAGTGGAGAAGAGAATTAATGGTGGATTTTCCATTGAAATAATAAAATTAAAGAATATGTAATATAATATAGTTATCATTAATGTTTGGATATAAGGTTGGGTACAGATAATAAATAAATAGAAAATAAAAGAAAAATGAAATTGAAGGATTATGAGTTTTACCAATTGAATTATTCTCCTTTGTATATTCTTTGGTTTGGGTCATTTATTAAGACCAAACACTCATTAAAATGGGTTGGGGAGATCAATTAATAGTATTGGGCATAAATTCGGAAAGCTTCAAGTCTTTTTTGGTTTTTGGAGAAGAGGTGGTGAGAGGTAGCTTTTATAGTGGAAGGGAAGGGTTTTTTCTCATTATTTAATTGATTAGTTTATTATTTTCCCTAAAGACTAAATGTTTTAGGAATTATAAATAAATATATTAAAATATGAATATTTTTCAATATTATGGTAATTTCATCAGTAATTTATCATATAACAGGTTATTTATCTTATAATGTATATAAACCATAAATTACTGTATTTTAATGTTCACTAAAAAATCAACTATTTTAGAAAAAATCCCTAAAAAAATAACCATAACTCGTTTTTATCATGTAGACCTTAAAAATGAACTTCATTTCATGAAAAAAGTTTTTTAAATATGATATTTTTTAATTATTACTGAAATCATCATTTACTCCAAAAATATTGTTTTGAAAATTAAAGTTGATTTTATAATACATTGAAAAAAATAATTAGTGTCTCATAAAATTAACTTATAATCATAATAAAACCAAATAATATTTCATGAATCTATATTATGATAGTAAATTTTTTAATTCATTATATTAAATCTATAATTTAAAAAACAAATGTGTCACAAAAATACCAACACATAATTTATAGATTTTAAAACAATTATTTACTTATTAAAATATATAAATATCCCATACAGTAATTAATATGATTCTTAAAATTTATTTATACTTTCATATTTGAGGTTATTATTCTACTAGCTGAATTACTATTGCAAAGAGTTATAATATTATTCCAAATTCCATGTTAAAATTTTATTGGTATTTATTATTTAATTTCTAGAGAGAACCCATTATTTCCTCTATTATCCATTTGTAGAGTTTTTCTATGTTATCTTTATGATTTTAATTTATTTATAATAAAAGAAATAATTTTGGTTTCACTATAATCTATCAAATAAATTAATTTTCTTTATGAGTTTACATAACATAACATGAAAGGGTGTTACATTCTCCACTTCCCTAATAAATTGTGTGCTTACAATATTAAATTTTATATAAAAAATTAAAATACTGATACATTAAGAATATTTTGTCGAAAACCCACATCGAAATCCGGGTTAATAAAATTTCCTCTTCATAAGAGGGAAAAGGAAAAGAAATGATTACCACAAAACTAGCTATTTGAAGAGGATAACATTATTGTGAAGTGATGATGTGAACATGGAAGAAAAATCTATCATTCATGTTAAGATAGAGAGTGATATAAAAAATATTGATTAAATAGATAACCATAAAAAATCCATAAATTTTTTATTGGCTAAAATACCATATAATTATCTCAAATTAAAGTAAACAGATAATATTTTTAAAAAAAAAAATCTCCAAGAGTTGTGGGATTCTTTTAATATTATAATAAGAACCTGAGAAGATAAACATACTTAATTAATTTCAATGTCATAAGAATAAAAACTTCCTTTTATTTTTCTTCAATCTATTTTCACTTCATCCCTTACACATTGAAATGAATATTCAAGATCAATTTTATATGCATGAAGCACTTTTAACAAATTTTTTGGTCCTTATGTAATTACATTGGCCTTTAATTTTTTACTAAACCACGATTTTTAGATATTTTATTAATGAATAATAATTTCCAATGTTAATTATGATACATTCAAAAACCCGTTAATATTACGACTTGTCTAAAACATGTCTTTCCAGATTCAATGACCAAAAATTTAGATGGAATGTCAAAAAATTTAAAAAACCATCTTAACATAAGATTACCCACATAATGTATCTTTTTCTATCACATACCAAATATATGAATAACTTAATATCATTTAATACATTATGAAACATTCATGATTCCAATAGTAAATTCTTAATTGGTTGAATACATTCCTTAATTCCAAACATCTAATAATTCCTGCGAAAGATAAACCATGGGATCACTAACCTCTTTCATGGTCACCAATATCATCCTAAAACCATATATTTATTATTATCCCAATATAAATTACATATTTATGGTTATCTTTCCCAAGATAGGTGTTTTTAAGAAGTTAAAATTTTAATAGAATCACTACTTTTGATTACTAGTGTTATTCATCACATGAATCAACTTAATTAAAGAAGAAGTACTTAAATACAGTTCATATATATCTCATCATTCTTATAACAAAATAATTATTGATAAAATATAAATATAACATAATCCTTGAATCTAAAAACAAGAAAATTAATCATTACCCTGCATCTATGGTAGTAGAATAATATTTACTATGATCTTTTATCCGATTTTGAGTATATTCCATTGAAACATGAGACATTTATTTGTGTAGTGTCCCATCTCCTTGAAGTTGATGTATTGTATTTTGGTTAAAAAATTCTTACAATTTCAGTTCATTCACACATTATGTATTGATTAAATTTTTTTAAACATGGAACTTCTTCATTTCCAAAATAACATTATTATGATCACAAAATATAAAAAAATTAGTCATATGAAACACTTACCTTAAAACAGGTATTCAGTGTTGGCATCTCTTCATGATGATCATGGGTCGAGGAGTGTTATTGGTACATTAGAGCATCAACAAAATCCTCTTCCTCATTTTTATGAAATAAAACATATATGATTTTTTTTAAAATTATGGGGACATGAATAAGTATTTAGAAAGGTTATACATTAAATATATACTTTCAGAACATTTGTGTGAACCTGACCATTATAAAATAATCTTACTATGTCTTCCTCGATGTCATCACAATTAACATTAATACTTACATGGAAACAAAAAATTAAAATTTGATACCTATATGCTGCTTAGAGATCAACATCATCAAAATCTCATATGAGGATGATTAGAGCATTGTATGGTTTAGTTAGGGTGATGAATTCAAAAATACCAATGTAATACAATCATTGCATGGAAAAATAGGAAAGATGATAATGATCAATTTGTTCATATAAAAACCATGATCCTACGAATAAATAAAGAATCATAGAGTTCTGAGAATCCTTGCATAGTTTCTTGTAGGAAGCGTGGATGTTGATAAATATTTCATAATAATCTAAGAGTGATATCTGTATTATCCATGTAATTAACTAATCCTAAAGAGAGAGAAGAGTTGTTCATGATATTTATCCTTCAATTTCAAGGTTGTTACTCAGTACAAAATAAAATTTAAGGAATAAATGTTTTATTAAAAGTATATACTTAAAATATGTGATCTGTTCATAACCAGACATCCTTACGGGTTCCATTTATTAATAATGACATACACTATATTTTATCATAAAATCATTAATCAAAATGTATAATTTTTAAATAGAAAAAAGATAAAATAAATTTAATATTTATTAATAGATAATATCATAATAATAAACATGATTTATTTGTGTAAATGGTTAATTTTAAATACATAATAATGGTTCTTAAAGATAATGTGAATTGTCCAAATCATATCCCTAAGAGTGTCAAACATTTTTCTAGGTATTTCCAGTTGACATGTACCAAGTTACACCATGTTTGGCTTGACATGCCTTATCTGAATTATCACACATATGAATATATGTCCAATTACAACATCAACTTATATAATCCATATATGTAAGTATTGAATTTAATACCCACATAATCTATAACTTACCAAAATCCTAGTATATTATTCAATTCTTATACTTAAATTCTATCATCGACTTTTTTTACTTTATCTATCTTATGTGGTTTCTCCGATACACTCACTAATACTAACTGTATCTACCTGACCATAGTATCCAAGTGCCGGTGGTAATTTTATTACAATGGAATAAATACAAGAGATCAAATCACCAAGGATCGTTCAGTTTATGAGTTTTGAAGAAACTAAATAAATACGTGGTTCCCTTACTACATTGGTAATTAAACATAGAATATAAAAAAGAAAACAAACTGCTTCTTGTAACTTATTTAAATATTTCATCTTCAAAAACTTGGGAAGGAATAAAATGGTCAAATATAAGGCTTAGTAAGGGTTATATGTGAAAAAGTAGTAAGAGAAGTAAAGTAAATATGGAAGAAAAATTATTTCAAGGTAAATAATCTGAAAACACTTTCCATCAAAACTTTATGATTGAAAATGATTAAATAGATATTTTTATAGTGAAAAATTACATTGAATAAAAGAAAATAATACTAAATGATTAAAATTATTATTTGGATGTCATGTATGAAGAACATAAACCATTATAAAATATATATGGTTTATGTATATTAGTAAAATAATTTGAAAAAAAACATGAAGGTTTTATCATCAAATTAATTTTCTCATTAGAGCTATCGATGAATTGAGGTGCTATCTATAACTAGGTCGCACCAATCAGTCCATATCCAAAGCATTATTCATACATATATTCAATTAAATGACAATATTAAAATAGAACACCATATGTAAACAGAGTATAGGACTATAAACATAATTATATCCATTAAAAATGGAAATTTAATTCGAATAATTTATTAATATATAATAGTGAAATATACATACACACACCAAAGGAATATGTGTTTAATGATGGATAAATAGAGTAAATATCATCATGGTTTCCCTAAAAAAATTTATTTAATTCATAATTAGAAATTATTTTGGTAAAATATGAATATAAAATTATAAATAATGTATAGCTAATGTAAAGATATTTAAAATTTGTTTTTACGATTCTTTTGAAAAGTGCTTCATTAGTGAAATTTAAGGGAAAATATTAATGATTCGTTAAAATAGACAATAGATTAAATGTTTTCATAAAATAATAAATGAACTAAAAGATTTTTTCATCATTAAAGATTGATTTTATAAAAATATTTGTGACATATAAAATATTAGGGAGTGTACATGAAAATGGGAAAGAAATTGGAATTTCCCTTAAATCGGGCTTTCTTATTGGTATGAAATAAAAAGTAAACCTTATAAAAAGTATATTTTCCCAACAATGAAAATAAAATTGTAATTTGATAATATTTTTGGAACAAAAACATTGAATTTAGGATGATTAAATAAGAATAATTAGGAACCGCATTGGGGAAATGAGAGAGAAAGAGAAACCTGAATGAAAAATTGTGATTCAGGGGGAATCCTTTACCTCATTACAAACAACCCAACCATATGCCCTATACAATTAATGATCAAGAAATAAAAAATTGAATACCATGATAACACAAATATTAATTATATTATAATTTCATGGTCAGTTCACATACACCATACACAAAAAATAGAGTTGAATATGGAATACCTCACATAAATGAAAGTTAGATGAGAAAATAATTACATTATGTCAGAATGTGTTCTTATCATGATCATATTTTCAGGGATAATGAAATTAAATTCATTTATTAATTAATTATTAAATGTTTTTAAATTAAATATATTTATTATAATTTTATGATGTTTTTATGGCCTTTTTTATGATCTATAAGATACAATCCTATCATTTGGGAGCATTTGATTCCATGGTTTTCATGATCGTTTTACTTGTATACATTCATGGGAAAACATTTTAAAATGATATTAGTTTTCTATTGTTAAAATTATATGTTATTAATGAATTTTTTTAATATTAAATTGTTAAATATTTACATTTTTTCTGATATATTGATGAATCATTTGATAAATCGTTTGTCATAATCATTTACTGTATTTTGGCATGTTTTAAATCATCACATATTAGTTTTGTTTTATCAATTAATATTGTGAATATATACTAGTTAAATAATATTATATGACTTATAATATGTATAATAAAATAATATTTAACAATAATAATGGATTAATGACAAACTATAAAAGTGTTAATGGAAAATAAAAATGTATCATCCACAATGGTTGTAAATCGACACATCATAGACAAATTTTTTTTAGAAAAAAAAGGAGGATAAGAGACATGATGGTTTATTTTCATTTAAATGATTAATGATTATTTATTATATGATAATGGAGTTATCATGCATTTTTTTTTGAAATTTTGGTTAGGGAAAGATAACAAAAGAATAAAATGAATGAAAATGAAAGAGAATGAAAGAGAATGATTAAGGGTTTTACCACTTGAACTATTCTCCTTGAGAACCATCTTAACTGTGGTATTTTATGGAGACTAAATGCTCCTAGAAATGATGTAGATATTAGTGATGCGTATTGAGATTACATTTGACCAGATTAAATGATTTTCTTATGTGATAAGTACTAATGGTGATGGGTGGTATTTATAGTGGATGTGAGCGGTGTTTTAACATTAATTTATTCATTAGTTTAATTTTTTTTTCAAGAAATTATATAGTTTGAGAGTTATAAATAAATATTTTAATGTGATTTATGTTATTTTTAGAGTACGGTGATTACATCATAAATTACCCATGGAATAGTGTATTTATCCTATAATGTATATTTATTGTAAATTACTATAAATTATTATTCACAAAAAATAAACTATTTTGGAATAATAAAATGATTTTTTTTCAATGATAATAATTAAAAAATAAAATCCATGTAAACAAAATAATTTTATAAATATTGGAATTTTATTTTTTAATTAAAAACATCATTTTCCTGAAAAATACCAATTAAAATTTAAATCATATTTTATAAGACATTGAAAAATTTATTAAGGTCTGATAAGAATATGTTGTAATCATAAGAAAGAAAATATTATGAACTTATTTTATGTAACTAAACAGTCATTTAATTCATTATATTAATTATGAAACATCATATAAAATTTTTACCCTTACAAAGATACCAAAACATAATTTATCAATTTTTGATCATTTATTTACTTTTTCCATGATATAAATATACCATAATTTCATTTATCGGATGCCTACTTTCTTTTGAATTTTATATCGAAGCTTACTGTTATATTGTATGAATTAATATTCCTAAGGGTCAAACTACTATTCCAAAGTAAAAGTTAATATTTTTTTTTGTATATGTTCCTTAATTTCTATAAAAAGAATCTTATTTCATTAACTCTTCATTTATAGAGTTTTCTGTGTTCCCTATTTAATTTTATATGATTTATATTATATTTAAAATTTTTCCATAATATAAGATGTCAAATGAAGGGAATTTATTTAATAGGATACATACCATAAAATATTGGGGTGTTACAAATATTATTAAAAAATGGAGAATGATAAAATACTAGTATTAAGTGGGAAGAAATGTAAGGAAATGATTCATTAAATAAAAAAAATTTATGATCATAAACCAAAATTAATTAATAGAGAGGAAGGGAGGATAGAAGGGAGAAAAGGGAGATCCACTCACATTTTTCATATTATTAGTTAAAGTATATCCACAGAATAGATCTCAAATTTTATATTGATGATGATTAAAATTATACCACATAAAGTATGGTTTATAGTGTACATTTTGATTTTTTATTGATCCACATTAGACTATCAATGGATATGGTAGTGGTATATTAGTCAGACTTCTAGTGGTAACCAATATTCCACCCATTGTGTTTATAATACATTCCATATTTTTCAACATTTTCCATTCCTTCCAATAATTGGATATTGAATTTTTCATAATTGCTAATGATACAAAAAAATATTCTTTTAAACCTCCAAAAGTTATAAAATATTTTTTTCATTAATCCTTAAAATGTTTTTTATATTCCCTTTAGATTTCACTAAATTTTAATATGTTATTATCTAAATTCATCGATATTATATGTTGAAGTTTATTTCAAAATATCTAAAATTACATTTATCATCAATAAGAAAAAAAAATTCGACATAATAAAGGTTTTTTGAACAAAATGGGGATAATTGACTTAATAGTGGGTTTAAATTTTATCAATTATCTCATAAATCATCCTTCCTTGCAACCAGTTAAGGTTATTTTACTGAACTCTTATCATTTGAAACTCCCAATTTCAAATGTATAGAATTCGAAAATAGTACGCACATGATAATTTTTTCCAATTTCACCATACTTTTATTAGTATATATTCTTTGGTGTAAAGTGAAAAATAATCAAATTCTTAGGGATTTTTATTTTAATAATTTGACAATACCATGTGTATATTAGTATCTCCATACTCTAATACAAATGAGTTTCTCTATCTTAGGAATTTAAATCCATTTATAGTTACACTATGAAAATAATAATATTTAATATAGTAATATTATTATAAAAGTTAATCTTTATAATGTCATTGTGATAATGATAACATCACACAAAAGACTGTATTATGAATTATCCAATATTTTTCAGAATCCTAAATTCCTAGTTATCATAATTTTATAATTTTTTATTGACCAATTTTTATCACAAGATCCGAAACAAGTAACTCAATGTTCTAATAAATGTCAAAAACCCTAAAATAATTACTCTGGTTTTTATTCTTTCTATTTTTAGTAATTGATATAATTACTTAATAAAAAACACTTCCAAAAAATACAACAAAAAATGGAAAATGTAAATAAAATTATACCTTTAAATAATACCACATTTTCTTCATATTATGTTTGGATATAAATTAATGAAAATACTGATGTTTAAAAAACCATAATAAAAAAAATATTTTATAATATTGTTTAGTTTTTGATACATTTTTAGACATAGTATAGTGATATTCAAAAATAAATATTGAGTACAGAACATATTTTTAGCACAAAAACAATCTTCTTTATTGTTATAAGAATATATGTTTAAATTTTTTTAATTTATTTAAATTATTATATTATAATTGAAATATACATCAATTTATATTTTAAGTATATAGAAATTTACCCACAAAAATCAATACATATGGCTGGATAAGAAGAGGGACAACCATGCTGCACTAAAACATAAAATATTCCATCTAATCATCATATTTTCATTCATGATTTGATTCCCAGATTTTAATTGATGAGTAGTTTGTAATATAGTATAGAAATAATTTTTTACAAATATCCTTATCCATCCCATTATAACTGAAATGTATAAAAACTAAGAATTACTAATATATTTTTTTGGGTAATGTGTTATCCTTTTCTATGTCACATACAAATATACATTATTTTATCTACATCATTTTATATATGAGCTGGATCATGATAAATAAACATACTATTGAAATAAAATTTAATCCCAAACATTCATTTGGTATAATTAAAACATATATAATTATCTATCATAGTCCAAAAAGTCAAATTAACTTGTAAAAAAAATATAAAATTTGTTTTTGTGCTTATATTGGATACCAATTTAATAAAATCATATATATTGAAAATGAAGTGATAATTATGTGTCAAAATTAAAAAATAGCTTTCATAACATGTGCTAAAATTCATTGAATGATAATTTTATGGGATTCTTTAATTTAGAGTATAAAAAAGTATACCGTGTTATGATATGGATTTGGAATTTCTTAGTTACATTATTTTCCAAACCACTATATATCAAATTAAATATATCTTAAATAAAATATATAATCGATCTAAAAATTCAAATCAATAATTCATAATTTTTTAATATAACCCAAATTTTTCTTTAAATCATAGAATCAACAATAGATTGGTTTTGATTCGTTGACCATATCTCTTATCTTCTATATATTGCAATTTGAACTATTTGTGAGTAATAGGATGGTGTTATTATATATTATAACCCATGAATTAGACATATTTATTTAAAAAATATTTTTAATCATACATAATTGGAAATGAACATATAATTTATAGTTAATTAATGATCTAGTTTATTTAGCACAGAACAACTTAAATAGGATATGTTTTATAGTTGGCCATATCAGGTATTATCCACTGATATTGAAACCATTCACTCCAAAATTCTATAATATACCAAAAATTTATCTTAAACATAATTGTTTTTTAAAATCACTCCATAATTATTCATATATTTTTTCATCTTCATCTCATAAATGTTATAGTACTTCCATAAAAATCATGGTATGACAAACATTTCCTCAACATAATAATTTGTTATCATTTGAAATATTTTACATCAATCAACATTTATAACATAAATAATAAACCATCACATTACTTATAAAATATTTTTCACATAATAATTTAATGAAGACAAATTTTTCATCATTGAATAATATTTTTTCTATACTTGTTCAAAAGAAAACATGTTATCCTCAATCAATCCAAATTGAATCTCATACTTGTATCCTCATTCAAGATCATTTAAAATCTATAATAATAATTATGATATCAAAATGATATTCAATATGATATTATGATTAAACCATGTTGTTAGATTAATTATATAGCCTTTAGAATATGGTATATACATTTATGGAATGTATCCATATCCGACTCCCAATGGAGAGTTTCTCACCACCATGTCACCGAATTTAGTAATTTTTTTATGAATCATTACTTCTCAGTGATAGGAAAATCACATATATCATAGAATATCCATTTTATTAATCATATATTCTAACATTGTGAATTTATTAATATTTTACCATCATATAAAGGATGTATATAGTTTAACAATGAACACCGTGATCTCTTTGAAACTGGTGTAATTATTTCATCATATAAATATTCTCTCGGAAGGAAATTATATAATCCAATAGTTTTTTCATGAATCATGAATATATCAATATAGGTTTTATATTGTGTTTATTAAATGTGTTTCTTAAATATGTGCAGAATATATTAAATTTCTTGTAAGATTCAACATCTCATTGTGCAGAAAAATATTGAAATGTAATTAAGTGTTTCATTAGGAATTAGGGAAACAATATATCATGATAGAAATTACAATTTTATGTGTTTGTAACTATTTCTATGAGAATCAGTTGATGTTCCATCCATATGATAAAAATCATTTTAGGTTTAGAGATACTAATAATTAAAATTCTATATAATTATCTGATTATTGTATATTTTACTAATAGACACGAGTTTCATCAAGTAATCAAACACATGAGTACTAAAACACTATAATGATTATTAATTTGATAGTTTATGTGATTATCATGAAATAAATCATATAAAATTATTAGTGTATAGATATATAATATATAAAAATATTTGGAAGCGATTTTCAGTTTCTTGAGAAATACAATAAATGTATTTATGATCCCCTAAAATAATGGGAAGATACTATGAAATTCCAATGGTATCCTACCATAGCTGATCCTCATTTTCAATAGTGTGTTCATAGATTTAACATATTTATGGATTCATGTATACCTCACTATCAATCATCATGGTCATGAGGTTGTATATGTAGTTTATATAGATGTTCACATAAAGTAGTGGGTTCACTTTGTCGATCTAAAGTGTCTGAAGGTTGTATAAGTGGTAGATCTAGATTGTTGCTTAATTCAGTCACATTTCATCTATACATGGTCGATAATAATATATTCTATAATTCTTCATCATTAACCATAAGATATATAGTGACATCTATTTTTCTAGAAATTTATTTTAAAAAAAAATTGAAATTAGAAAAATCTATTGATGTAATATTCATGGATTTTAAAAATCCTAATAATCTAATTTATCATTCTTCCAACTAAAAAATAAGGATATCCATCTAAAGATATGTAGTACACTAAGATGAGATCCACGCATTACAATAACGATGTTCATGGAAATAAAGCATAAATCCATGCACAAGTACATTGAGATTCTATAAGAGTGAAATGAAGTGGATTTTGGGGGTGAATAAATGAAGAAAATAATTTTGAGTCATTGGATAATTAAAAATGATGTACATTATATTTAAAGTATAATTTTATGTGAAATATTCTTAAGTCTGATAGAATATTAAAAATTGTTGAAAAATGATTGGATCAATGATTTTATGTTTAAAAGACTAATATTTGAGTACCTATTGTTATAATAATAATTGAAATTCATTGAGGACATATTCATAGGAAAAAGTAAATATTTATTCTAATATGAAAAAAGTTAGTGTGTAATTCTTGAATATATATGATTCTATAGATCATATAAGTCAGAAGGATCTAAAGAGGGAATGAAATTATTTGGTCTTTATCTTCTCATTTTGATTATGTTTAGGAGTGAAGAAAGTGTTATAGTTCCATATCCCATTTCATATAGGAATATAAGAAGCAAACTCATAGGAGGATCAGATGTTGTTCACCACTAAATATATTCATTTATAGAGACTGATTGGTGGAGAAAGACTGTGGATAATTCTATCTAATATTAATATTAGATAAAGTGTTGAGAAGTCAAGACTACATGACTATACTATAAAATCATGATGAAATGTGAGATACTATTGAATAAAGAATAAGCGTGTGGTATCCATTATATTTACTTCACGGATGAAGAGGATGAAGTTGAATAACTTCTGTATGTAATCATGCAATCAATAGTAATCATAACTCAATAATTGATAGTCGATTGTATTCTATAACTGGAATAAAACTCTTTCATTATTTATACATAGTCAATTTGAGGATAATGAGTTCAAAGAAATCCATATGATCCAGTTTTACTTTATATTAAAAATTACATACATTGTGTGTGGGGTAAAACCCCCATACACTATTTATATAGTGATCCTTATGGAGGTGAAAAAAATAAAAGGTTCTAGTGTTTTATTATACAACTTTATTATCTTCATACACACAATCCATAGTAGAAAAAAGTGAAATAGTGATATACACCTACTAAATTAGATAATAGGTTAAAAGGGATAAATTATAAATTTTTAAAATGCATATCAAATTCTTATTCACCCCCTTAAATGTTAGTGACATTATAGTCTTGTTTTAACTATTGATATCAGATCCAAACAAACAAATATCAGATTATAAAATTTCATTTTTTATGAATTTAATATATATTTCTAAAGACTATGTGAAGTGTAGACATGAAGAATATTTTGGGTTTCCTATCATTGCATTGAAGGAAAATTTATAAATTTGTGTTATGGTCTCAAAAAATGTTCATGTGACAAGTTCAATGAATATTTATATTAACGCATGATGCTAAAACTTTTATGATGAATTGATTAACAAAATACTATAGAGACAAAGATATGAATATAAGGAAAATAACAATGAATGGATATATGCATATGAAGATGTCATTTCTATTAAAAACGATCGACATGTTGTCATGTCGAGGAGGATAATAGAAACATTTTATCTCCTCTAAGAAAAGTGATAATGATATGAAGATGAAATTAGAGTGATTTGAATGTCAGGTGGTGGGAAAATGAAATCAATAGATGATTAGAAAATAATCCTCAATATGAAATTCATAGAGGTTGAGAGTAATTTTAAATTTATTGATTCACTTAAAGTTATTTATTTCCAAAAGTTGAATAGAAATCAGCTTCCATAGAAAATGATATGATGGATTCTTATTCTTAAATAAATATATTTAGTGTAAAGATTACTCTAAAATCATCCACAAACTAGTATATAGTATCCCAAAATTGAAATGTACAATCCACCAAAAAATAATATTTCGTCTATATTAGTTTACATGTGAAGTGTATGTGTGACACCATTTGGATAACATGTATTCTTTACATTCATCTTTGTATCTACATTGGTCCATTTTAGAGGTTTTCTAGTGTTGTAGGTCAGTAATGTTGGTGTTTTGAGAAAATATTCTAGGAGGATTAATTAGGTATATGGTTTGTACCAACCAGGTGGTATGAAACTAAGAGGCTCTAGTGGAATTTTCCATGGTTGGTTCATGGTTACTACAAATATTTTGATAGAGAAGGATTTCATGTTACTATTTTGTGGTTTTCAGAGGTTTTCCCTGACTTCGTATTGGTTTTAGAAATCCATGAAACTTTATATAGTTATTTTTGTGCCTATAATATTCAAAGTACATAGGCCACACATGATTGGAATATGGTTTGTTATATCATGTTTCTTAATCATGTTCCCCAAACCGATCCTTTAAAAAATGTATTTTTCATTTAATTACTTGGTAATTATTATATTTAATCACTTATAAATCTATATAATTCATTAACCATGCTACCCCACATTTCTATATATTATTCTACCTATTTTTCATAGGTGATATCCCTTTATTTATGGTGGGTATCTCCAGGAAATGTTCAATTTGTTATATGATATATCATCCACATCAAATATCATTTCATAGTATCTCATCCATTTATTCTCTTGTGACCATATGAGTGTTGTGCATACCTAATCTTGTGTGAATGATGGGGAATTGATGGTGTTTCTTTTGAATCCAAGATTTTGAGGAATCATTCTATTTAATTCAAATCATTGTATTCTAGGGTGAATACATTTTCAATTTTTTATATGTAGTTGTATCTAAATAAAATTTCTATCAGTTTAATTACAATATTTTCATGTTAATTTTTTTATATTTTGAATGAATTATATTTTATATTATATATATATATATTATATTTTTTTAGATATTCATGTTTTTAAATGGTTTTCTATTTAAAAACATATTTAGAACTACTATGTGTTTGATGAATGTAATTAAATTATATTGTCACTAAAAAATGGATATTCAATTAGGAGAACATTTAGCCTCACAATGGATGTGTTTTTTAAATCAAGATCATGATATTTATGTTTTTTGTAGAACCATTAATATTGTGAACCTTGATTGCATCTAGATTTGGATATATGTAACCCTTGTTAGTGTCTCACCATTATTAGTTATTTTATTGATATCGATATACTATGGTTGGACTCAATATCGGTTGGATTCATATTATGCATTATTTTTTGTTTCTCCATGTTCCTATGTATGTATTCTATTTTTCTAGAGCCCATTTGTACTTGAATTTATACATTAGGGTTCATTGCATTCTTTTTTCTCGTTTATTTATCTTATGTCATAAAAATTGATGGTTTTTCAAATAATATCACAATATTTTTTGTGTATTATTCATATTACATTTTACAGTTAATGTGATATGATTTCATGTAAACGATTGGTTTTTTTGAATATAAAGTTTCTACTGAAGTATCTTTATAACATGGTTATGTTTTTTAGACAGAACTAATAATCTATTAGTTTTTGAATTTTTAATGATTCATTGGTGGTGTCCTACTTGTATTTTATCACAATAAATATATTTTACCTTTTGGAATTTATATATGAGGTTTTTTATAAAACAAGTAATGTCAAGGTTGTTGTGTTGCTTTCTGGATTTAATAGATTTCAGTTCATTCATGGTGGTACAGACTTTTGAAACAAATATTGCAATTTCACAAAAAAAGAATTATATGGGAATAAATAGAATGATACATGAAATTATAAAATATGAATTTGAAATTAAATTTCTTTAGAAACATAATCATATAAAATGATTATTAATGTAATTAAGGCATAAGGAAAAATCCATCGTTGTTGAAAGGGTTATCTACCCAAAACATTTTGGTATTATTGGATCAATCCCATGATCATATTAGTCGTAAAGGTTCACTCACAAACAATCATAGATGATAATGTAATATACTGAACATAATTCAATCCCTGCTCCATCCATATCATCCCCATGAGTTATAAATATTTACAGAATGCATTAAAGAGAGATATAGGTCTCACCATCCTATAAGGAAATCATAAATTTTTGTTTTTCTATATTATAAACATTCATTATATAATAAACTATTGAATTAAATGGGTTTCATAAAGATGTTACCATATCAAAACATGTTGAAAATTGATAGGTTACATAATCATTTCATCAAAGAAAAACCCATAAAAATAAGTGGGTTTCCTCAGCATATAACCAGTGGAATCGAAACGAGATTCTTAAACATCATTACATCAAGGGAAAAACTATATCGATAATGAATATTAATTGTATGATTCGATAATATCCTCAAAAAGTAATGAGTAACCCCAATGGATGACAACATAGAGGGAAAATAATTTCAAATGATCATGTAAAAAATTTCATGCGGAAAATTTTCTTTTTTACATCGAAAAAAATCTCCAATACGTAAAGCATTTTGAAAACCATTTTATTTGAAAATAGAACATAAAATATAAAAAGTTTTATTTGAAAATAAATTAATTCATTTTTCTTCTAAAAAATGTAAAAATATTATTTAAGAAATTTTTTTTATTTTTTATAGTAAATATGGTTTTGGATGAAAATATTTTTCTGTTTTAAGAGAGAAATGATGCCAGAGTTTCTTAAAAAGATTTTCTTAATAATAATAAGTATAAAAGAGTGGATACTTGATAAAATTAGATGATATTAATATGAATATACATGGGAGAAAATATTAATGATATTTATTATGATATGGATCATAATATTTCCTTAATGGAAGCATAATAGTAAACAATCTCGATAAATGATGAGATTATAGCAATAAAAACATACCACTTTTTTACAATTTAATGATATAAAAATGAAATAATAATATAAAATGAAGAGAAAAGTATAATTATAATAAATATATGGATTATATAACATGTCATATGTAATTATATACACATTGTAAATGAATATATGTGCATAACAAAACATTTGTCTCATATAATGAAAATTGAGAAAAACAATTACATAACTAATTTGGTATGTTTTGAACAGCAAAACACAAAGAAATCGAGATCATAAAATGGATATTAAAACACCCTTTAATTTACTTATATGGATCATATTATTAATTCATGTTAATTTTATACACCACACATAAGAATAAAATGGTGAATAAGGCATAAGTATCATTGAAATAAAAGTGAGACTAAAAATCCACGTACCTTATGTCTTGATTCTCATTGTAAATGTTCAAAACTCGTTTATAATATATATTAGTTTATTATTAATAAATTTTTGATCCAAATTCAACTACATTATACAATATATGATTTTATTATGACCTTTTATAACCCCTTTATTAACACTTCAAATATAATGTCACGTTCTGTGTAATAATTTCTTTGATTTTCGCATGTGTTTCGATTTGTTAAATTTTTTGTTCTATTACTTATATCATGATTTAATCATTACCAAAATGATAACCAAAAAAATTATATATATTTATTATATATGTATTTATAATAGTCGATAAATTTTAGAAAATGGAAATTAAATTCCCCGTTCATAGAGACGGTGGACCGTACATATATATGAACTCTATTTCCAATTCCATTCTGTATTAAAATAATGAAGAGATGTAAATAATATACATATATATATCATAATTATAGTTGAATTATAAATTCATATATAACACTAATATTTATTATATCCATCCATAATACAATCTATTTAAAAAGTGAATAAATGACACTGCTCTGAGATGGCTGTAGTCCACAAGTGCACAAAAGAAGTTCTCATATTTACACAAAATAGACATCAAGAAAATATGTGTTATATAATATTTCAAGAGGAATAAATAAATCATAAATATCATATATAAAATACCAAAATATAATTTTATTCATTATTAGAAACCATGAAAGGTGGAAATGTAAGGACGGACAACATCGGTTAGTGAGGCGGTAGTCCGCCTTACACATGAAGGACGATTTCATGTCGTATTTGATGGAAGAGTGTTTTATTGTAGTCCATACACATTAGATATTAAATTTTAATTATATTTTGTATATTTGGGTTATTATATATGAATTTAATAATAATAATTGAGGTGGTGGAGAATGAAATAAAACAAAAGTTCTTGTTGAAGGATGTTACATCTTCTTTTGGTAACTCTTTTTGGATTTAACAAAAGAGCTTCCATAGTGGGAATTATTTCCAAGAGAGGGTTCTCGATCTTAAGGAAGAAAGTAGGGAGAAGTTTTTTCTTTGTTTAGGCTAATCCATAAGGATTTATAGTTTTGAATATGTAATGGAGTGAGTTCCCTTTAATAGTGCATGAGTAGAGGCATTCTTGTAAATATGAAAAAGGTAAACACTCTTGAGGGGTCTCTCATTCATCATGTGCCTAAAAAAATTTAAATTCAAGATAATGGTGTGGAATTGGACAATATATTCCCATAAAATGGATTTTTTACATCTTTATTGGTTATTTGGACCCTTAAATTATACTTTAACCATAATGTAAAATATTTTTACCTTAATTATTGTAATTAATTGTTGATAATCTCAGTAATCTGTATGGTAAAAAATTAATTTTACCATTTTAGACATTATAACTTATTATGATTCCAAATATGGAAACCATTATTCAAAATTATTATCTGAGAAATGGTATAAATTAATTCAAAATTAACCCAACAAACATGTCGAAAAAGATGGGTTTTATAGCGAAAATGATAGAACTATTCTAATCGTTTTATATCCAATATCAATGTGAAATTGCTAATAATTACCAAAATTGTATTAATAGATGTAATATTGAACTATTTTTACTTTAATAACAAATAAAAATATAATCCAACTATATTTTAAAATTAGAAGAGAAATTGGTTTTTCAATTTAAATTTATTATATTTTTATATCCATCCAATAATGAAATATTTCAAAAAATACCAAAACACTTGCCTTAAGATAAATTTGAAATTATAAATTCAAAAATTATGTTTATATTATCAAATTAAATTTCCAAAAGTGACTAAAATTGATGATATTATATTTCATAGAAGGACATAAAAAGAAGTTTTTGGAGAAAATAGTATTCTTCAAAACATATAATCACTATTATATATTTCATATTAAATATGATTTATTTTTATGTAAAAAATTTATATTACATTTAAAAAAATATATTTCAATTATGTTTATAAATTTTAACATATATGTTATGAACTACTCATTTAAATAGTTATAATAATAATGTGTTTCTTGTATACACTAAGGGATGCGTACAACGCATGATAAGATGTTGTTATGTGTAGTGGAAGAATTAAATGGTGTAGCATATAATGAAATATTAACATGGTGTAATTTATAAGTAATGAATATCTTGCGGTAGCTTTGAATTTATGACATTAATTAAATTATATTTAATAAAAAAGCTTCATAGAAACATAGGGTGTTTCATTCTACCCCCTTTAAACAGATTTTTCACCCTCAAAATTCATAATTAGAAAATAAAAAATGGATACTTCTCCATCATTATATGCCCATTTTACAATCTATATTCCACTAATAAGTGATTTCTCCATAAAACATTTACCATGTGGGTGGTCCGATTTTGCATAAATTCCTTTGTACCATTCAAAATTTCATTTAGTTTTTCTTCATAACAAAGATCATGCTCCATCGGTAGGACATCCGAGTTCAGTTCATGTGAATGGAAATGTATGTATATCCCCAAAAGAGATACATGGAACAAAGCATGGACTTTAGTGATATTTAGAGGATGTTCCAATAAATAGTACATCATCCAAATATAATCATGAATCTCAAAGAGACCAAAATTCCTAGGGATTGTTTTACATTTCATCCCAAATATGATAACTTTCTTATAAGGATAAATTCCTAGAAACACCTTCTCACTGAATACAAATTATAGACCATAGAGATGATTTTCAACATAACTATTCTACTAACTCTAAGCTTCTTTGATATGTTTTTGAATGGTTCTAAACTCATTTTCATTTCATCACCAATATCATTAAATAATTTCATTCCTTATCCAACATCATTCCCAAATTTTTGATATCTAAATTTCATTTCATTGAGGGATTCATATCAAGTTCCCATAATACTGGAGTGAATGTTATTTTTGTAGGAAACCCCTACTAGAGGAAGGAATTTATCTAAAACACCATTGGAATCTAGATAAAAAAAATTCAACATATCCTATAGGGTTTGAATTGTTAATTTAGGATTACCATCCATATAAGGAAGATAATTAGTGTTGAAACTCATTTATAAATCAAGGGAATTTCGTTTACATTACCAAAACAATGAGGTGAACCTCATTTACTGATTATATTAAATGGAATTTGGTAATCCATTAAAATTTACAAAATTAATAATATATATCATGGAAATATGATCTACAGGGATGTATTCTCATATATAAGTGACCTGTGATGTTATAGAATGGAGAACGACTAGAACCTATAACAAATTATCCGCTATAGAGATTTTGGGTATTCCAAGGAAAAAATCGATAGCGATGTTCTCCTATTTAAATTCTATTGTCTATAATAGATGTAAAATCTCCTTGGACTTCTATTTTATTTCCTAAATCTGATGACATAATAAAACCATGATAGAAATACTATGATACACTTGTTGCATCTAAATTTTCCCTACCGGTAAAAGCAGTCATT
Organism: Viscum album; assembly: GCA_963277665.1. Classification (NCBI taxonomy): domain Eukaryota; kingdom Viridiplantae; phylum Streptophyta; class Magnoliopsida; order Santalales; family Viscaceae; genus Viscum; species Viscum album. The sequence goes on from OY728151.1 coordinate 428,161,574, forward strand.
GATGTACAAGTAGGGATCGAATCCACAGGTACTGAAGAAGAAACCTTAAGACACTCAAATTTTTTTATGGATTGGCTATGATGTGACCAATTTTGAGGTTGATTTTAATTGGATAACTACTGTTATAATTTAAATAACATACAAGAAAAATTATGTGAAAAAAACAATTATTGATGATGGGTTGATCTTAGGGTTCACTTGCGGTGGATCAGATAAATTTGTTTTCTTAAAAATTTCATCTCATTAATTGTAGACATATCAAAACAACGATATAATTCTTCCAAATCATTCACCAATTTAATCTCTATAAAATTTCAAGGCCAATCATCAATTCTCTTCAATTATCAATTTACTGAGCACTCTAAATAAATAGATCATACTAGAGCTCAAAATGTGTAATCGTTAAGGTTGGCGAAGATGAAAAAGAATGTAACTCATCAAATGGAAATCCTAAAATAATGAAAATATTTAAATATTAAGTACATGAAATAACATCCAATATCTGAGCTTATTACTCCCATGGATCAACCCTTAAGTAGTTAGACCTCCATTGATTCTATTCTACCAATTTAAGTGGGATGTAGACTTATGGGGGAAGAATTGAAAAAGAAGAAAATTATTAAATGAATTAACACTCTACCATTGTGTGATTGAATTCACTAGTGATAGTGTAAATAAATTCACAGCATGATTCAACAGTATCAACATGTGAAGAAAAGGAAAAAAATAACTTAATAATTAGAATTTTTTTTATTAATATACAAAACATGAAAGAAAAACATACATGGAAAAACTTGACGATGCGATTACAAATTGAAAGCAGGAAATTACAATTGAATGAAATACCATGGATGAAAGAAAAAATCATATTGAAAGGAATATATTAGATGCAAATTCTCTTCACCAACAGCTCCTTATATAATAATATTTTGTGTTTGAGATACACCCCGAAACAATAAATTAGATCCACATTAATTGGGAGAGTTAAAATAAGGGTGAGAAAATCAAGGGAATTGGACATTTCGAAGTCGACCCAGAAATTCATCCAGATTTGTCCACCGTTTTGACGTTTGAATTTGTAATTGATGGAGGCAAAATTCATTGGGGTTGTAGAAGTGAAATATTCTCTTCCATCTGTTATCTATTATTTTTAAAATTTTCAGGAAATTTGGTGCCTCCATTTGGTTGTTATGATCAAAATAATTGGAAGACATTATGGGCGTTCAGGTCAGGACCACCATTTAAATGTTAACTTCTGATCCATATATCTCCATGAAAACATCGGAATTAGCTCTGGCCACAGTTGACTAAAATGATCCCTATATTTTTCTTTTTCTGATGTAAATATTTGAGTATCGTTGGGCTTGGTTTTTGGGCCCCAGGTTAGATTGATGGGCCGTAGGTGCATTATGCTTTCTCTAGAAAAGTTGTGAATTCATCCCCAAAAATCTCAATCTTCCATTAGGATTAATCCATTGATCCTAAAAGAAAAAATGTTCCAAATAATCTGATAAATCATATACCAAAATATAAATTTCTGAATCTTAATATAATGTTGTCCACAAACATATGAATTACTGGAACAAAATTTGAATTTTAAACATGAATTGCATTTAAGATGAGAAATGAAATTCAATACATGTGATGCACTAAAAAATGTTTAATAATTTTATAACAACAAATATAAAGATATTAAAAATTAATATTAGCCACATTCATTTACTAATCACACCCCCCAACATGAGATTTTCTAGTCCCGAGAAAAATATATTATAAATATGAAATTTGAATCCACTTTTCCAAAAACATTTTAATACACATTGCTCACCCAAAGACCTCATACCAACAAAATTTATGAAACCCATAAAAATCATTTAAAATAAGCTAGGTCCATAAGAATATTCCATGTCCAAGCCCATTCCCTAGTTCAAATTCATCACCACATTTCATCCAATTTCAATTAATCATGATAAAGTGTGCGGCATCACAAAAGACATAGGACCATTTTATTGTTCAAGGAGAAAAATGGAATAACTAGGTGGGAATCACATTAAACCTTAAAATGAGTATCAATTTTTTTTGATTTTTTTTTGAATTTTTATTTTTTAACTGCAATAGATATGAAAAGACTAACTCTGGGCAAGAAAACTGTGGAGTCACGATCCCCAAGTGTCAGATTCCCCACATATTGTCATTTCCATGCTCAAAAATAGAGATATAAATCCTAACTCTGGGTAATACAACTATGGAGTCACGATCCCCAAGTGCCAAATGCAACACATTTAGATAGAACATTTCTCCATGTTGTCATTATTTTTTTAAATTTTTTTAAATTTTTTTGATACTCAAATTAAACTACAAGTGACCCAAAAACCCTATGCTATAAATGAAATGGACCTATGAACTGTAATTTACACCCAAGATCCTATAGACGTGCATTGTGGAATTTTGATTAAGAGGATGAAAATGTAAACTTTGAAAAATCACATTGGAAAACCGCACATTCCTAAAACTATGCTCATGAACTTATACTTGCATTAAAATCATAATCAAGGGATGAAAAATTATTCGATATCCAATTTCAGAGTTTTCAATGTGTGTTATCTTGTCGAAGGTTAATGGAATTTTAACTTCCATGCATGTTATTATTCACAAGAAAATCATTTTTTTATTTCATCTCCCACGAAAATTGAATAACACTATCTGTAGTGTTTAAAGATAACACAGAAGGGGGTATGGGAGAGGTGTTCAGTGAGAAAATTGAAAATGACAATCATGGGATAAAGTCACCTGGCAGTTGATAATGAAAGAACGTTCCATAGTCTCCCTTCAATCCTGGGTTCAATTCTCAGTGGCTTAGAAGTTTGTGAATAGATTTTTCCTATGACCTAATATAAGGCCCCAACCTTAAACCTTAGTTAATCTTGAGTTATTACAAGATTACACATTGAGGATCTTTTCAGGTTTAGAGTTTTAGATAATTAGAACATAAAACTTGCATTACATTCCACATTAAAACAAAGTGGTTACATATAGATAATATTCATTTTTTTCCATCAATGGAACATATTTAAAATAAAACATGGATTTTTTCTTGACACTTCCTTGACACTATCATCATATCTTGTACCTTTCCCTTGACATGTGAAAAACTTTTCAAAAAAACATGGGATGAGCATAAAAAGCTCAGTATGGGTTATAAAAATATGGGAAGGAAACATAAGTTCATATATACATAAGAATGAAATCATACTTTACCCATAAAACATATGCACTTTAACATACCTCATCAAATCATGAATAAATCATAGAAATCATAAGACATAAAGGTAACTCGAGGCATTCATAACATTCTTACGTAGGGAGTAACCCTCTTGGTTACGTTTGGAATACCCATCACAGTATATTCCCTAAATCTCTTCGGAGAAACCTTAACATTTCACTCCTTCGTGTTACCCAATGCATTGGAGAGCTATATCGGGCTCACCCGCCCTTAGTTTATCACGGAACCATCCGTCTTCATAATAATTCCCAAGAACCTCAACATAATCGTATCACATAGAACATGCATAAAGGAAACATAACACTTCCACCATTCAATCAAAAGATATAAATACAAAACATTGATATAAAAAAATTATGAAAACCATTTTCAATACCAAAATAAAAGAAAATTAAAACATGGTATTTATTTTTCTTTTAAAAAGAAGGTATGGCTTGTAGAGGAAGCCGGAACTCAAATAACAGTCACGGCGGCGGAGAAGTCGTTGTTGCTGCATACGTACGACAAAAACATTCCCTTTTGTCGTTTAGTAAATCGCTTCGTATAAAAAGGATTCCTTTTGGATAAACTTAAAATTCAAAGGGGTTTATACACCGTATAAAAGAAGGTTTTGTATAAAAAAAATATGCCTCAATGAAAGGAGATTGAGACGAAGTCCCATACCTCGGGTCCGACTTGACTCGGTCGTTCTTTAATCTCGTGAATAATAAACATGAGTTAATTTCTACTTGTTTAAGATCCTTTTTCAAGTTCATTATTCCTTTTATATCGCTTATTGCCATGTCATGAACACTATGTAATTAATTAAGTTAATAACGGTCATTTTAACGATCATTGGTACTTGAGTCAAAAATAAACCCTTTATAATTACATGTTGTTCATGTATCAATTATATCCAGAATTATAATCATTATGTATATATCATATATATCCATTATATACATGCATTTATAATATTACATAATCATTTAGAGGTAAGAAATGAAATGCACCGTTCATGGAGAAGGTCAGCCGTACGTACGCATGAACGCTACTTTCATTTCTATTTCTTATTTTATAGAATGGAATCATAATGATATAAAGGTATATTATAATTCCAGTATAATATCATATATTATATCATAGTTCCATCCTTTATACATCCCACATATGGTATTTAACGAATCAAATCACTTTGAGGGGGCGGTAGTCCGTACTTCCTTAAATGACGATATCGCGTTTACCCATAATTGAAACAATAATGGTATGCCCCAAATGAAATATACAGAAGCTTAATCAAAACATAAAAATATTATATATCATATATAAATATAGTGACATCTTAATGGCCACCTTTTAAGGTGTTAAAAGAATGCTGAACAATCATCGTTTCGGGAGGCATAAAATCACCATCCACGGAAACATTATGTCCTTTAACCATTAGATGTAGGTGTGTGTAAGTGTAGCTAGAATCATTTTTATAACAACATACTAGTATATTTAGGATACTGGAGTTGTTACAAAAGAAAAGAATAAAAAGAGTTTAGGGGGTTGGAGAAGAAAAATAGAACAAAAGGACTCAAAAGAAGACATTACCTTAAAATCGGGTAACTCTCTTAGATTTGAGCTCAAAGGCTTCCTTGGGAAGACTTCTGCACAAAGTGAGGCTTCAAGGAGTAATAGAGGGATTTGGAGATCCAAAATGAGCAGGGTTTGGCCGAGCCAAAGGCTTTGGGAGTGTGGGTAAGGAGGTAGAGGTGGGGGCCTCTTATAAGAGGAGAGGAGGGGCACTCTTGGAAGGTAAAGAAAAGTCACATTATTTTAAAATGGTATTCGGATTTAAGAGGTCCCACATTGATTTGTTTCGAGGATAAGGAGATAAGGGTTCGAAATCCACCCATAAAATAGGGTTTGGCCATGTTTAGGTCTTATATTTTACATTATCATTCCATTTTATTTATTTCGTTAAATAATGATGTCATCGTTGCATCATCATGATGTCATAAATAATTTAATTTATTTAAAGTCTAAGAATTATAAAAATAAATACTATGATGTATGAAATCATTTTATCTTTCCAATGACTATTTATAATCATAAATCTGATCTTTATAACCCCATATAAAAATTGTTTTAGTAAAACATTTCATGTTTGTGTCATTTTTACTTTTACATTAAATAAAAAGTTATTTATGTCATTTCCCAACCAAAGTGGCTCCATTGGGTCCCCAAGTTGACCCATGGATTGTATTGGTCGGCCATGACACATCCAATAAGTGTAGTACATGTGTCTAGGTCATTTCATATTATTAAAACATTATTTTTACCTTAAACTACACTAATTACCTCTAATCACGATTAAAAACTTAATAAGTTACTATTCCCCAAAAAATTATTTTAATCTCATTATACCACATTTTAATTCTTAATTACAACCATGTATGTCGGACTTTTGAAAATCAAATCACAGAAGTGGCAAAGTTTCATTTAAACGAAAAATCAGGTTCTTTAACTACCACTTAGTGGTTTAACTATTCATCAAAAATTGAAGTTTTTCAGAAAAATACCAAAACTTCACCCTAAGCTATATTTGATATTCTGAATTCAAAAATTATTTCTATTTTACCAAATTCAAATAATATAAGTTACATTAATTAATTTAATAATTAATTCCCGATGTCATGACAAATAGTGTGTTTTTATGAAACAATAAGTATCAATAGATTGACACCAGTTTAAGTCCAATTTCAAAGTGAAATTGATTCCAATGACCACCATTGGATTAAATGGTAAAAATATATTCTAATTTAACTTTAAAACCAATTAAAAAGATAATCTAATCATATAAATAAATTAGATTAAAAAGCAGTTTTGATGTAAAATGCAGTATTTTTCACTATTTATTAAAAAATGAACATTGTCAGAAAAATACCAAAAATTCACACAATGTAAATTTTGATGTCTCAATCATAAAGAATAAGTTTATTTTGACAAACATGGCTTATAAAATTTTCAAAAGAAATATTTAAAAATGGTTTGCCATCAAAAGGCAGTAAAACAATCTTTTAAAAAATATTAGTGTATTGCATGCTTAAGATTGGATTTATTTTCATTTTAAGCCTCTAAAACACTATCTAATTCATTAATAGACATAGATAAAATATCTATTATTCATTAATTACTTGGTATGTTACATCCTTCCCCCCTTTAGAAAATTGCGACCTGCAATTTATTTATTTATCGAATAAATGGGGGTACTTATCCCTCATTGCATTTTCAGATTCCCATGTTGCCTCTTCCATCATGTGGTTTTTTCACAAAACCATTACCTGATTAATCACCTTATTTCATAACACTTGCTCCCTGTGGTCAAGAATCTGGACTGGTTGTTCCTCATAAGATAAATTCTCTTCCAGCTGAACTACCTCTGGACTCAAAACATGAGATGGATCTGGCATATACTTTCTCAGCATCAAAACATGAAAAACATTGTGTACCTGAGATAAACTCGGAGGTAAAGCCACCCGGTATGCAACTGATCCAACTCTCTCCAAAATTTTATATGGTCCAATAAACCTTGGACTCAACTTTCCTTTCTTACCAAATCTCATCACACTTTTCCAAGGAGAAACCTTGAGAAAAACATGATCACCTACCTCGAAAGATAGATCCTTCCTCCAGTTATCCGCATAACTCTTCTTCCTGCTCTGAGCTGTTCTCATGTGCTTCTGAATCAGCTGAACTTTTTCTTCCATCTCTTCTACCAATTCTGGTCCCATCAACTTCCTTTCACCCACTTCATCCCAGAAAGATGGAGTTCGACACCGCTTCCCATATAATGCCTAAAAAGGTTCCATCTGTATACTGGAATAAAAATTGTTATTATATGAAAATTCAACCAAATAAAGATGTGTGTCCCAACTTATCTGATAATCCATAGAGCAAGAACGTAGAATATCCTCCAATGTATGAATTTTTCATTCTGACTTCCCATCTGATTGAGGATGAAATGCTGTACTAAAATTTAATTCATTACCCAACGACTTCTGAAGGCCTTTCCAAAAGATAGAAGTGAACCTGGGATCACGATCAAATACAATGGAGAGAGGAACTCCATGTAACCTGACTATCTCTTTAAGATACAAACAGGAAAGTTGATCTAGGAAAAAAGTATCTTGTATAGCAAGGAAATGAGAAGATTTAGTCAAGTGATCAACAATAACCCATATTGCATTATTACCTCGAGATGACTTCGGTAATCCCACAACAAAGTCCATGGATATATTCTCCCATTTCCACTCTGGCACTGGTAAAGGATAGAGCATCCCTTTCGGTAACTGCCGCTCTGGTTTAACCTGTTGACATGTCAAACACTTCACAGTAAAATGAGCAATATCTCTTTTCATTCCATCCCACCAGTAATACTCCCGCAGATCTATGTACATCTTAGTACTGCCAGGATGAAATGAAAACGGAGAACTATGAGCTTCACATAACAACTCTCTCTTCAATTGTGAATCACAAAGCACACACAATCTCTTCCCAAATCTCAAAACACAATCATTATCAATGATGAATTCAAGAAACTTACCTTTCTGAACCAGCTCTACCTTTTTCTGCAACTCACGGTCTTGCTTCTGTGCTTCCTTGATTCTATCTAATAGAGATGATCTCACTGATACCTGAAAGAAAACAGAAGAACTTCCTGCACCAACAAATTATATGCCAAAGATCATCAAATCCTTAACCAAAGGATCACGTTCCAAATGCAACATTTCTAATGAAGCATTACTTTTTCGACTCAAATCATCATCCACTTTATTTGCTTTTCCCAGATGGTAATGAATTGTACAATCATAATCCTTGATTAATTCTAGACATCTCCTCTATCTCATGTTTAACTCTTTCTGAGTGAATATATACTTTAAACTTTTTTGATTAGTATATATTTCACACTTTACTCCATACAAATGATGCCTCCAATTTTTTAAAGCAAAAACAACAGCAGCTAATTCCAAATCATGTGTAGGGTAATTTACCTCATGAGTTTTCAACTATCGTGAAGCATAAGCAATTACCTGATCATTCTACATTTGGACGCAACCAAGTCCTTTCAATGAAGCATCAATGTATATAACAAACTCACCACTCCTGGAAGGTAGGGCCAAAACTGGAGCATTCACCAATATTATTTTCAATTCCTGAAAACAATCATCACATTATTTTGTCTAGATAAACTTAACACCCTTAAGAGTTAGCTTAGTCATTGGACTAGATAACTGTGAAAAATTTATAACAAACCTTCGGTAATAGCCTGCCAAACCAAGGAAGCTACGAATCTCAGTTACATTTGTGGGTCTTGGCCAGTCTTCCACAACTTTTGTATTTGTAGGATCAATAGTTATCCCATCTTTAGAAATAATATGACCAAGGAAAGAAATTTGTTGCAACCAAAACTCACACTTGCTGAATTTTCCATACAGTTTATTATCTTTTAAGGTTTGCAAGATAACACTTAAATGTCTTTCATGATCCTCTTTAGTTTTATAAAACACCAAAATATCATTAATGAAAACCCCCACAAACTTATCCAAGAACTCATGGAAAATTCTATTCATTAAGTCCATGAATACAGCAGGTGAATTGGATAGCCCAAAAGGCATTACTACAAATTCATAATGGCCATATCTTGTACGGAACGCTGTCTTTGAAACATCTGCTTCCTTTACCTTCAGCTAATGGTACCCCGATCTCAAGTCAATCTTTGAAAAATACTGAGCTCCCTGGAGCTGATCAAACAAATCATCGATATGAGGAAAAGGATATTTTTTCTTAACATTGATGTTATTCAAGACTCTATAATCAATGCAAAGTCTCATTGAACCATCTTTCTTTTAAACAAAAAAATAGGAGCACCCCATGGTGATGTGCTAGGTCGAATGAAACCTTTCTCTAATAAATCTTGCAATTTCTCCTTCAACTCTAAAAGTTCAATTTGAGCCATTCGATATGGGGGTTTTGAAATTGGCTTAACATCAGGAACTAAGTCAACAGTAAACTCAACTTTTCGATCTGGTATTATTCCAGGCAACTCATCAGGAAAAACATCAGGATACTCATTTACCACTGGCACATCATTAATCTGAACAGTTCATTTATTTTCAACGATGTGTGCAAGGTAACATTCATTTCCATCTTTTACAAGTTTCCTGGCCTCTTGATAAGTTATCAACAGTAAGGGTTCATTCTTGTACACAAACCGAAAGTCTTTTTGAAAAGAAACTTCTTTAGCTCTACAGTCAATCTTAGCATGGTAAATAGAGAGCCAATCCCTACCCAGGATAATATCAAACTCTACTAGAGGTAGAACAATAAGGTTTTCAAGTAGGATATTTCCACAGATAAGGATAGGAAGATTCTTATAAATATTTTTGCATCAACATTTCCCCCGGGTGTTTTTACCAAAAGTTTAGGAGTCATTTCTTGAGATTGTATTAACATTTTACTAGAAAAGGTTTCAGAGATGAAAGAATGTGTAGACCCCGAATCAAACAACACACTGGCATAATCTGAAAAAACAAACAAAGTACCTAATACAACTTCATTTGATGGCCCGACATCTGCTGAAGTAGTTGCAAATGATTTCACCACCCCTTTCTGCTTGTAGTCTAACTGCTTACCATCACCCAAGCTCTTTGTCGGACACTCGTTTTCATAGTGACCCAACTCATTGCACTTATAACATTTCACTAACTGTAAATCAAATTTGGTCTTACCATCACCCTGATCTTTTACAGTGAAATCACGAGCCTTATATCCCATATTACCACATCGGTAGCACTTTCCAGAATTCAGAAGACATTCCCCAGCATGCCTTTTGCCACATTTATCACAAACTGGAAACTTAGTTTTCTTACCATCAGAATTTTTTGAATAATTCTTACCTTTCTCCTGCCACCTCGGTCTATTCTTCTGTTGGTTGTTATAGAACACTTGATCATCGGCAAACACCATTTCTACCTTCTCAGCACATCGAACAAGCTTTTCATTACTTTTAAACTCACGAGAAGCTAATGCACATCGATATTTTGGCTTTAATCCTGAGTAAAAATGATTGATTTTACTATCAAGGTCTGAGATAAAATTTGGAGCATAACTTGCCAATCAAGTGAAACTTTCTTTATAGGCAGCCACTGAGTCTTCCTCTTGCCTCATTTCCAAGAATTTCTTTTCCATCCTAAGTCGAATAGCCTTAGGAAAATACTTCTCAAGAAACATACCTTTGAATTCATCCCAGTCGAGAGCATCAATCTCATCAGCGTCCCTGATTTTTTTAACCATCGACCACCAATGATCTTCTTCTCCCTCCAAACGGTAAATATCAAGACTAACCTTTTGATTGTCTGAACACCCCATGAAATCAAAAATCTTCTCCAGTGCTTTAATCCACCCTTCAGCTAGCATAGGGTCAGATGATCCTCTGAATGATGGGGGATGTTGCCTCATGAAATGTTCAACCACTAACATGTTCCTCTGCGGTCGATCTGGCTGATCTCGTGTATGGATACCACCACCATTTATCGCTTGAGTCAATTGTTCCATTACTACAACAAACTATTCAGTTCCAATTCCGACTATCTTAGGATGTTGATTCGGAAGGTTATTTCCTTCTGAATTCCTTCCTAGCACTGCTTCCCTATTTCCTCTGTGGAAAACCATTCTGAACAAACATGTCTTAGATGAAGCAATATGGTAATCTTCAAATACTATATCACTTCAATTTGACCATACAATTTTTTTGGATAATCATTTAAAATAATTCTAACTCCTAAAGTTATCTAAAACGACCGTTGATACCAACTATAAGGCCCTAGCCTTAAACCTTACTTAATCTTGATTTATTACAAGATTACACATTGAGGATCTTTTCAGGTTTAGAGTTTTAGAGAATTAGAACATAAAACTTGCTTTACATTCCACATTTAAACAAAGTGGTTACATATAGATAGTAATAATTTTTTTCCATCAAAAAAACAAATATAAAATAAAACATGGATTCTTTCTTGACACTTCCTTGACACTATCATCATATCATGTACCTTTCCCTTGACCTGTGAAAAACATTTCAAAAAAACATGGGATGAGCATAAAAATCTCAGTATGGGTTATAAAAATATGGGAAGGAAACATAAATTCGTATATACATAAGAATGAAATCATACTTTACCCATAAAACAGAAGCACTTTAACATACCTCATCAAATCATGAATAAACCATAGAAATCATAAGACATAAAGGTAACTTGAGGCATTCAAAACATTCTTACGTAGGGAGTAACCCTCTTGGTTACGTTTGGAATACCCATCACAGTATATTCCATAAATCTCTTTGGATAAACGTTAAGGTTTCACTCCTTCACGTTACCCAATGCATTGGAGATCTATATCGGGCTCACCTGCCCTTAGTTTATCACAAAACCACCCATCTTCATAATAATGCCCAAGAACCTCAACATAATCGTATCACATAAAACATGCATAAAGGAAACATAACATTTCAACCTTTCAATCACAAGATATCAATACAACACATTGATATAAAAACATTATGAAAACCATTTTCATTACCAATATAAAAGAAAATTAAAACATGGTATTTATTTTTCTTTTAAAAAGACGGTATGGCTTGTAGAGGAAGCCAAAACTCAAATAACGGTCACGGCGGCGGAGAAGTCGTTGTCGCCGCATACGTACAACAAAAACATTCCCTTTTGTCATTTTGTAAAACGCTTCATATAAAAAGGATTCATTTTGGATAAACGTAAAAGTCAAAGTCGTTTATACACCATATAAAAGAAGGTTGTGTATAAAACAAAATATGCCTCAATGAAATGAGATTGAGACAAAGTCCCATACCTCGAGTCCGACTTGACTCGGTCGTTCTTTAATCTCATGAATAATAAACTTGAGTTAATTTCTACTTGATTAAGAACCTTTTTCAAGTTCATTATTCCTTTTATATCACTTATTTCCATTTCACGAACACTATGTAATTATTTAAGTTAATAACGGTCGTTTTAACAATCATTGGTACTTGAGTGAATAATAAACCCTTTATAATTACATGTTGTTCATGTATCCATTATATCCAGAATTATAATAATTATGTATATATCATATATATCCAGTATATACATGCATTTATAATATTACATATTCATTTAGAGGTAAGAAATGAAATGCACCATTCATGGAGACGGTAAGCCGTACATACACATAAATGCTACTTTCATTTCTATTTCATATTTTATAGAATAGAATCATAATGATATAAAGGTATATTATAATTCCAGTATAATATCATATATAATATCATAGTTCCATCCTTTATACGTCCCACATATGGTATTTAACGAATCAAATCACTTTGAGGGGGTGGTAGTCCCCACTTCCTTAAATGAAGATATCGGTATGCCCAAAATGAAAAATAAAGAAGATTAAGGAAAACATAAACATATTATATATCATATATAAATATAGTTACATCTTAATTTCCACCATTGAAGGTGTTAAAAGAATGTTGAACAGTCATCGTTTCAGGAGGCATAAATTCACCATCCACGGAGACAGTATGTCCTTTAACCATTAGATGTAGGTGTGTGTAAGTGTATATCGAATAGTTATTATAAAAACATTATAGTATATTGAAGATACTGGATTTGTTACAAAAGAAATGAATAAAAAGAGTTTAGTGGGTTGGATAAGAAAAATAAAACAAAAGGACTGAAGTGAAGAAATTACCTTAAAATCGGGTAACTCCTTTTGGTTTGAGCACAAAGGCTTCCTTGGGAAGACTTCTGCCCAAACGGAGGCTTCAATGAGTAAGAGAGGGATGTGGAGAGCCAAAATGGGAAGGGGTTGGCCGAGCCAAAGGATATGGGATTGTGGGTAAGGAGGTAGAGGTGGGGGCCTTTTATAAGAGAAGAGGAGAGGCACTCTTGGAAGGTAAAAAAAGTCACATTATTTTAAAATGGTATTCGGATTTAAGAGGTCCCACATTGATGTGTTTCTAGGATAAGGTGATAAGGGTTCTAAATCCACCCATCCAATAGGTTTTGGCCATGTTAGGTCTTATATTTTACATTATCATTCCATTTTATTTAAATCGTTAAATAATGAGGTCATCGCTGCATCATCATGATGTCATAAATAGTTTAATTTATTTAAAGTGTAAGAATTATAAAAAAAATACTATGATGTAGGAAATATTTTTAGATTTCCAATTAATATTTATAATAAAAAATCTTATCTTTATAACCCCATGTAAAAATTGTTTTAGTAAAACATTTCATGTTGGTGTCATTTTTACTTTTACATTAAATAAAAAGTTATTAATGTCATTTACCAACCAAAGTGGCTCCATGGGGTCCCGAAGTTGACCCATGGATTTTATTGGTCTTCCATGACACATCCAATATGGGTAAGACATGTGTCTAGGTCATTTAATATTATTAAAACATTATTTTTACCTTAAACTACACTAATTACCTCTAATCGCGATTAAAAACATAATAAATTACTATTCACCAAAAAATTATTTCAATCTCATTGAACCACATTTGACTTCATAATGACCACCATGTATGTCGGATTTTTTAAAATCAAATCACAGAAGTGGAAAAGTTTCATTTAATCAAAAAATCGGGTTCTTTAACTACCACTTAGTGGTTTCACTATTCATCAAAAATTGATGTTTTTCAAAAAAATACCAAAACGTCACCCTAAGCTATATTTGATATTCTGAATTCAAAAAAAGATGTATATTTTAAAAAATTCAAATCATATAAGTTACATTAATTAATTTAATAATTTATTCCCACAGTCATGAAAAATAGCGTGTTTTTATGAAACAATAAGTATCAAAAGATTGACACCAGTTTAAGTCCAATTTCAAAGTGAAATTGATTACATTGACCACCATTGCATTAAATGGTAAACATATATTCTAATTTAACTTTAAAACCAATTAAAAAGATAATCTAATCATATAAATAAATTATATTAAAAAGCAGTTTTGATGTAAAATGCAGTATTTTTCACTATTCATTAAAAAATGAACATTGTCAGAAAAATACCAAAAATTCAAACAATGTAAATTTTGATGTCCCAATCATAAAGAATAAGTTTATTTTGACAAACATAGCTTATAAAATTGTCAAAAGAAAGATTTATAAATGGTTTTCCATCAAAAGGCAGTAAAACAATCTTTTAAAAAATATTAGTGTATTCCATGCTTAAGATTGGATTAATTTTCATTTTAAGCCTCTAAAACACTATTTAATTCATTAATATACATAGATAAAAATATCTATTATTCATTACTTACTTGGGATGTTACACCTAAGATGTGTCCTTTTAATTTTTTATTATATATATATATATAATTTTATTTATCCTACTAAAAAAATAAAAAAACAGATGATACATTGTATTTTTTTAATTTCTAGGTAAGGTATTAGTTAGTGATCAGGCCACGTGACACGGATGAATATGGCTCTCCCCTTTCATACCCATCAGTACTCATAAAATAAGAACATGTAAACAGTCTATATTAATTTGTTATATGAAACATAAAATATTAAAGATGATTCACAATGATTGGAAACATGAAATCCATGGGTTGTCTCCCATGCAGTGCTTTTGTTTAACATCGTTAGCTCGACATGAACCCCCAAAATAATCCAACACCAACTTTCAAAATTTTTACAATCGCATTCATGTCCACATAAACATTACTGATATTGATTCTTTTTTTATAATTTTTTTAATGTGTAATCCTTTGTTCTACAATGGGTGGAAATATCAATGTAATATCAGAAATGTTTGATTCAGTTGAACTTATATTCTTTCCTAAGAAATCAATGACCATTCCAAAATTATTGGTTTCTTTAGATGAATGAACTAAAACTGCAAGGTCCTTCTTATCACCTATGATTGGATTTTTTATTTGGGAAGGAAGGAAAATAATTTTGATCTCGGGTTCATTGAAATTTCTTTAAGGAGATTGAAAAATTAAATCAAAATCAATTTCTTCTCTAAAAAAATGAAAATAATTGGTTCATTTTGAATGTATGATCCTTCTGGAAAATTGTCCAGTATAATATAATGAATGGGTATGGACTCATTGTTTTTTATCTCTCCTAATGGTTCAATTATTTGCGCATCTAAAAATTTATCAATGGAGTTATATTCAGGAAACTCAATCCATGAAGTCAAATTATCCTCTTCTGAGTCCGAAAAATCAATTTCTTCCTGAATTAAAGTCCCATAAATATTTCCTTCATCCTCTTCAGTTATCCCACAACCAAAGGTTAGTTATTTTTTAATTCATAAGAGGTTTTTGGGATAAAATATTCATCTATCATTGATATGGAATCGACATCTTTAGTGGGAAGGAGTTCCTCACAAGTCTTAATGCATTGTAGTTCTAATATCATATATGAAACTTCTGAATTCATAATATCCATTTATTCACACAATTAGTCAAGGATATTTTGAGGATTAGGTTGGAAAGGATTTTGTGAATCATTAAATTCATTAAGTTCAACCTCTTCAATAATCATCGATAGGGCTAAAAATTGATCCATTAAACTATCGGCATCCCATTGATTGTAAAACTCATCAGGTGTGGTGTATTCAATTAAAGTTTGGTCAATGAAGTTCCCTTTATGAGGTGTTTTCCAATATTGATTTCTGACTTGATTACATCATTGGTTTATGAAGGGTTATTTTGGAGGATAATCTATTGGAGTTGATTGAAAAATGGTTTTGGGATTTTTTTGACGCACAGAAACAGAAAGGGGAAAAGAGAAGAGAAATTAGGGTGAGAATAGAGAATTTAGGGGTGAGAAAAAAAAGATGATGGTCTAAGGTACTTACTTTTGTCCCTGAAAATGGCTCCAAAAGATGGTTGTGCCCAAATTTACCCTACCGAGAGCAGTGGTCATTGAAGTACAAGTAGGGAGCGAATACAAAGGGACCAAAGAAGAAATGTTGAGACACTAAAAGTTTTTGATAGATTGTCTTTGAATTGGACAACATTGGGGTATATTTTATTTGGATAACTAATGATATAATTTAAATAACATACATGAATAATGATGTGAACAAAATAATAATTGATGATGGGTTGATCTTAGGGTTTCTCTTGGGGTGGATTGGATAAATTTCATTTCTTAAAAATTTCATGTCATTAATTGAAGATGTATCCAAAAAATGAGATAATTCTCCCAAATCATTCACCAATTTAATCCATAAACAATTCCAAGGAAAATCCCAAATTCACTTTGAGTATCACAATACTAAGAACTCAAAGGAAATAGATCATACTAGCACTCAAAATGTGTCATCGTTAAGGATGGGGAAGATGAAAAATAATGTAACTCATTATATGGAAATCCTAAAATAACGAAATGATTTAAATATTAAATATAGAAATAACATCCAATACCCAACCTTGCTACTCCCTTGGATCAACCCTTAAGTGGTTATCCCTCCATTGATGCTATTTTACCAATGGAAATGGGATGTAGACATATGGGTCCAGAATTGAAAAAGAAGAAAATTATTAAAATAACAAACACTCCACCATTGTGTGACTGAATTCACAAGTGGAGGTGTGAATAAATTCACAATTTGATTCAATGATATCAATGTGTTAATAAAAATAATGAGTGAAGAAGAAGAATAAATTTCATTAAAATACTAAACGTTAAAGAAAAACATAAAGGAGAAAACAAGACAATGCGATTAAAAATTGAAAACAAGAAATTATAATTGAATGAAATATAATGGATGAAGGAAAAATGAAGATTGAAAGAAAAACATTAGATGGAAATTCCATTCACCACCATTTACGTATATAGAAATATTTTTGGGTCATATATACACCCCCAAACAATAAATTACATCACCATTAATTGGGAGAGTTAAAAGGAGGGTGAGAAAATCAAGGGAAATTTACGTTTCGAAGGTGACCCGGAAATTCATCCAGATTCATCCACCATTTTGACATTTGAATTTGTAATTGAATGATGCCAAATCTAGAGAGGTATTAGAATTGAAATATTCTCATCCATCTATCCTCTATTAGCTGTATATATTTTAGGAAATTTTGTGCAGCCGTTTGCATGTTATGATCTAAATAATGGGAAGACATTATGGGTGTTTAGGTCAGGCCCACCATTTAAATGTTAACTTGTAATCCATATATCTCCATGAAAACTTCTGAATTAGATTTGTCCACAGTTTAATAAAATGATCCCTTTATTTTTCACAATCTACTATAAAAATTTGAGCTTCATTGGGCTTGGTTTAGGGACCCCACATTTGTTTAATGGGCCTTAGACCCATTATGCTTTCTACAGATTAGTTCTGCATTCATCACCAAGAATCTCTATCTTCCATTGGGATTCATCCATCGATCCTAAAAAAATGTTCCAAACAATGTGATAAATCATATCCTAAAATATCAAATTCAGAAAATGAATATAATGTTGTCCACAAACAGATGAATGATTGGGCCCAAATATTCATTTTATACATGAATTGAATTTAAGATGAGAAATTATGTTATATTGATGTAATGCACTAATAAATGTTTATGGCCTTTGGAAAAATAAATATAAAGATATTAACAATGAATATTAGCCACTTTTAGTTACTAATCATTCACATTTTCACATCATCCCACAAGAAGTATTATTCTACGTATCTATAGTTTTTTACAAATAGGATGAATATGGAATAAAGAAATATGGTTTCCTCTAAAATCCCCTTTATCAAATAATTTATATAAGGAATACATACAAGGTTTCCAACCCTTATTATTTCATCTAGATCAAGTTTTTACTCAAATAACCTTTATAAATTTGTTCAACAGTTCTACATCTTCATTTTATGCCTCTTCAATAATCACTTGGTTATATGTTTGATCATTTAATTGAGAAAGATAAGATAATTATCCTTACATTATTATTTATAGATCCATCATTTACAAATCAAAAAATATTAGAAATTTTGTTATTCTCATAATGGATAATCCATCATGATCTATTTGACTCAAATAATTGGACACATTTTCTTCATTCACAATGTGGAAATATATTGATAAAATGTATTCCTTTATTAGCCCTAACCATCTTCACTGGTCAATGATCATCTCTTTATGTTTGAATATATGTTTAAAACATTTCTTATATGTTTATATATGATACTTTTTACCATAATAGTAATACCCTTATATATTTAATTAAAAAATTTGTATATCAAACTCCAAATCATTAGTTGGGTGATGTTTCTAAAGAATATTTATTTTTCATGAGCCATATGATAAAAATATGTTATCATGTATGAAACACATACCAATGCCTTTTTCTATGTGTCACTATTAATTAAAAACCCTTCTCCCTTATTGGGTAATGTAATCCCAATTACACTGACTAATCTTCCCTTTAGTTCTGTGAAATTTTCCTCACTTTCATTTTTCTATAGGAACATTTAACCGTTCCTGAGTTAACATGGTTGGTGGATTTTATAGTCATGAGAAATTATCCACAAACCATTTATAATATATATATAGGTAATCTATTAAACTATAGTTCTCTGTCACCATGATTTTTCTATGAAAATATTAAATACCCTTCTTCTTTGATGGATCTACAACTATACTATCCCTTGATGTTACATTACAAAAAAAAATGAAATCATTTAGATAAACAATTCAATATAGGTAAAAGTATTACAATATTACTCCATATCTGGGGGCTTTAGTTCAATTATCAAATGGTCTTCATGTTTTTTCATTCCATTTGAATAGATACCAATATCATCTATGAAGGCTACCACAAACTGGTAAAGGAAATACCTCAAGGATTAATTACTCATATCCATGATGATAATAAGGGAATTAGAATGACCAAATGTAATAACTATATATTTAGAGTTTCCAAACATTTTTTTTGTAATACTTTCTTCGTAATATCCCCCTTCTTGACTCTAAATTGATGATATCCAGAACAATTTTCAATTTTTTAAATTAATGAACTCCACATGTTTGTTAAAAAAATTAATCAATATACGATATATGATACTAGTTATTGATCATTAACTTGTTAAACAACCGATAATCAATTCATTGTTACATTGATACATATATCATTTTTATAAAAACAATAGGTTCACCACAAGATGAAAAACATGGTCGAATGAATCCATTATCAAGGATTTTTTGGTGTTTCTTAATCAATTATATGATCCCTATTTGGCCCATTCTATAGGGAGTCTTTGAATATAGTTTGGAGCAATGTTTGAGATATATTGGGGACTTAAATTCATGGTTTGAGGAATTCAAAGAAACTCTTCTTCAATTAGATCAAAAGAACTCTAAATAAGAAGATTATCATTGATGTTGATTTCCTCATTGACCATTTGATTCAAACATTCCTTCTCAATAGTAATTAAGACTGAAAAAATGTTTTAATCTCCATAGAATGATCATTTATATCATCTCATTAAAAAAAGATCATATGTTTCATTGAAATATAAAATGTATCTTCCCTTCCATGAAAACTAATGTGGGGTTTATGAATAGAAATTAAATCCATTCCTATGATGACATCATGTTCATAAAATGTAATAATCACATGATTTACAAGGATGACATTCCATAAAATTCATCAAGAGAGGAATCATACAATTGAGATGAAATCAGCATACCATTAAGGGTTTTCACTACAAATTACATAGGTAATCATTTGAGTTGAATCATAATATCCTAATATTATCATTTATTACTAAAAGAGTTGGTAGATCAAGAGTCAAATTAGAAAATAGTATTTCTAGACCGGTTGGTATGTGTATCATTCACTACATGATTATCATGAAAAATTTCATAAAAAACAATTGCATTATATTTTACCTTATCCCTCATATTAAGAGGTATCGAAAAATAATCATCATCATTCACCATCTAGTATGGGTACTGGATAACATAATTCACATTCACATTACAGTTATAACACTCAACTTGGGGAGGTGAATTCATTGCATCTATCTCTCCATTAGCAATGTTAGAATACGTCTTCTTCTAGCATTGGAAATCAATTCCTCATTGGCCATCCATTGTAAAATTAATACATTTATTAGTACCCTTATGAAATTTTACTCTTTGATTGTTCCCATACATAGAGATTAAATGAAACCCCATCTTCTATTCTCCATGGATTTTAGATTTTCCATTGAACTCTATATTCCATTTATCATCAAAACCATGAGATTGATATGAAACTATAAACTACATCTTAACCTATATAACTCTATGAAAAATCACTTCATATTAATATTAGTATCATATGAATAGCTCCTTTCTAAGAGATATATTTGATCTAATAAATAAACTATCCATATTAATATAATTTTTGATGTTAATACTAGAAGGGTACCTCACATATCTTTTAAAATTAGCCTTATAGGTAAAAACTGATTCATCATCTATATTATTTCAATTGAGAAACTCATTACTCATATTCATAAAAAGAATATAATGAATTTAAATCATGAAAAATACATTATAGAACTCATCCAAATCCATGGATTCAATTTCATCTTATTTACTCGTATTCATGTTTAGAGTCCACCACTAGTTTTCTCTACCTTCTAAATGATTAACATCCAGAACGACATTCTCATGTTCTAAATACTGAAGAATGTAGAACATCTTTTTCTATGTTATTTATCCATTTCTCAGAAATGTTTTTATCAAAAGACCCAATAAATGAAGGTTTACAATTCCTCATGAACAACTCAATAGATTTTTTCCCCTTTTCATCATTTCCATGTCCAACATGATTCATGGATTGAGAATGATTCATGTGGAATGAAACATTATTTTTTATTCTATCTTTTATCACATTCATATGATTTGGATAAGAGTTATTTTATTTTTATTCGCACTATGCATTAAGATGGTTCTTTCATGATTCATCCATTGACTTAATGAAAAATTCATAGAGTTAGAAAAAATTATCATATTAGGAAACAACATAATCATGAATAATCACTTAATGGATGTCTAAATTGTGAAAAATACAATGTATCCTTAGGTTTATCCTATGTTATTGAATGAAAAAAATATCTCAATATTTCATGATGGTTCATGAAGAGTTTTTAAATTTAGAAATCATATCCACTTGGAGTGTCAAAACTTGTGTTCAAAAAGGACCATTGTCATGCCCCAGTTATTGATTGAGTCTATCTCAATATGTTTTTTTTGATATTGTTTCCTCTTTATACATATATTCCAGAGCCATAACCACATGTATTATCCAAATACGGATATTTTTATTAGTAATCTTTTATGAAAATTCTTGTATATTCTCCAATACTTTTCCTCATCCATTGACTAATCCTTTGGGACATGTACTTAGGGATCTCACTATTATGTTCACATCCAAGTTTCCATAGGATTTTCAAAAAAATTCTCTGATTCCAACTAAATAGACCCTTTCTTCTAATACATATACATTACATCATATTTTTGAAATTCTTATTAAATTACCAAAACATAAACCCGAATACCCTATTATTTTAATTCAGTCGGAAACATAGAAACCTAAAAACTGGTACATAAATAAGTTAAATTATATCCTACTAGTTTTTTAAAGAATATCACCCTTATTATTAACATCATACAGAATACATATATCCATAAACGAGGAAATTTATACATAAAAAGGAGAGATCTTAGATACTATGTAAGGTTAAACAAATGAGATATTTAATTATAATTGGAATAATAAGGGTATGAGAATAGGATCATATAATTACAAGATCATACCTTTCCAATAAAATATGATAAAACTAAATCAAGGCATAATGGCTATTATTTTATAAGTCTGGAATCCTATGGGAATTAATAACCTAATCCATCATGTAATAATCTAGGAATAATATATGGAATTATGGTAGAAACATAATCTTAGAGATAGATTTATATATTATTCAATTCTTAATTACAAGGATATATAAGTGTAATGGGTTTAATTCCAAATTCATAATCGTAGTTATAGTGCATTTTCATGAACATCATAGTAGGCAAAGGTTACTCCCTATCTCATGAGATATAAATCATTACCCAATTTATTGGAGTGAGATATAGGCCCAAACCATCTCATAATGAAATCATTCATCATATCATAATCCATAGAAGGAAATGGGTATCATAAACATGTGATCATATCCTAACCTATTGAAAAGATACACGTTTTATAATTATTTCATCTAGGTAAACCCAGTGAAAATAATTATGTTTCATAAGTATATAACCCATGGAAGAGAATAGGGTTTCATAAAATTCATACACTCAAATAATAAACAATCTAGAGAAAGATTCTAAATCATACCATTTGATAATATTCACATAATGGAATAAAAAACCATGTATTTCATCTTATATGGAAAATAATTTTTAAATATCATTTATAACATTTCTCAAGGATAATAACCTTTTCTCTTTTGAAAACATTTTTAATACATAAAATTGTTTTAAATAAAAATATTTTACCATAAAATTGAATACTAATATATGAAGATTTAAAATTCATTGAAATCCTCCATCATTGAAAATAATATAAAAATAAAATTTAAAATTTTTAAAAATTATCTTTTGAAAATAAGATTTTGTAAGAATATAAAATTTCCCATCGAAGAGGCAAACGAAGTTAGATTTTCATAAAAAGGTTATCGTAGTTATCATAAGTAAAAATTAGTGGAACATTTTACCATTATGTTAATGTATCATAAATAAATATATTATAATAAATATAGTGTGAGTTCTTCAGATATGTATAATAATATTTAATCAATGTAATCATAATCCCAAATAGATTCTATATTCTTTGAGATTGTAGAAATGAAACCATA
This sequence comes from Viscum album, assembly GCA_963277665.1. Lineage (NCBI taxonomy): Eukaryota > Viridiplantae > Streptophyta > Magnoliopsida > Santalales > Viscaceae > Viscum > Viscum album. The sequence goes on from OY728151.1 coordinate 428,184,816, forward strand.
CTGGATTGGTAGCATTGAATCATCATGATAGTAAAAAAATAACATAACATAAAGAATGAAATATCAATAAAATAAACAAATTAATGGCATAAAATTAGAAATTATAATATATAATTCTTTTAAAAGTTAATAGGTTCATAAAAAACATGTGTCTCAAAAGAGGGAAACTGAGACAAAATTAACTTAACAATTTGGTAACATCTCAACTGTAAAAACCCAATGAATTAGAGATCATAAAATGGATATGTAAATAAAAATAAATTTTTTTATATGTATTATTTAATTAATTAATGGGATGTATATACACTAATAAAAAAGGTGTTGTGGATAAGTTTTAAGTTTCAAAACAATAAAAGTGAGATAGTAAATCACATTTACTTATGTCCTGACTCTAAATGTAATGGATAAAATGTAATATATGATAAATATATGTTTATTATAAATATATTAAATTACCATATTAAATTGTATAATACCATTTATTTTTTTCTTAGGGCCTTTTATTACCAATTTATTCACACTTCCATGTTAATGGTATGTTTCCATTATTAGCTACTTTGTTGTTTTGCATGTGTTCTGATTTGTAATATTTTTGGTCCACATACTTATATGATAATTCCATCATATAAAAAATGATATAAATGACATAAATATCCTATATATTTTATATAAATTTATTTATAAAAATATATAAATTCTATTAAAAGTGAATGAAATACATTATTGTTGGAGATGATAGGTCGTATATAAGCATTGATGTTGTGTCCATTTCCATATTGTATTGATATAAAGAAGAGAATTAAATGATATATATATATATATATATTATAATTCCATTATCATGATTATATAATATATAACACATTTTTTTATTTATCCCAACCTTAATGCATTCAATGTAAAGTGTGAAAATCACATCGCCTGGAGGAGGCGGTAGTCCACATGTCTACAAACGACGTTATCCAATTTCCCCAAAATTGAGACCATGAAGTTATGTGTTATATAGTAATTAAATATGAAAAAATAAATCATATATATAATATATATTATAAAAAAACAAATTAAAAAATTATTCCAATTCCATGAAATGTTACAATGGAAGAACGAACAACATTGGTTCTCGAGGTTGTAGTCTGACGTACCCATGAATGATGATAATGTATCCTATTTGATGCAAGTATGTGTGAGTATATATTATTACACTAACATAACAAAATATCATTTTAATTAGGATAATGATTTTATTATATAATAATTGAATTAATATAATTGAGTTGATATAGAATGAAATAATACAAAAGAGCCTGTTGATGGATGTTACATATTCTTTGGCTAACAACACTTAGTTCCTAACAAAGGGATTTCATGTTTGGATTACTGACCTAATGGATGCTATTGGGATAAAGGGAAGGCGGATTGAAGGTTATTTGGTTAGGTTATATCCTATAAAAATGTCTTCATATTTGTAATGTAGTGTGTGGGTTTAGTTCATTTTATTATATTAGAGGAGGAGTAGGATTCATTTAGATATAAAAAATTATAGACAATATTGATATGTCTCCCTGAAATCATGTGGCTCTAATAATTGTCCATTTTTTATCCATGAGGTTAATTTTATTAAATATTCCAATCGACTGATATATGGAAATGATTATATGTTTTATTGGACTCTTAAATTAATTTTAAACAACAACATAAACTCTTTTCTACCTTAATCACTGTAATTAATTGCAATTAATTTCACTAATCACTATGGAAGAAAATTAAGTATACATAATTTTAAATAATAAAATGTTATTTTTAAAAATATGGAATCATTTTTCTATATTTTAAAAACATTATTGGGATAAATTAATTTAAAATTTAGCCTGTGGACATATCGTGAAAGCAGAGAATTGATGTGAAAAATTTTAACAGATTTAAATGTTTATATATCCAATTTCAATGTGAAATTGGTTAAAATCTAATAGAAAATATTAATTGATTTAAAATTAAACTAATTATAAATTAAAAAAAAATTAAAATATAATTTATCTCTATTAATACATTAGAAACAAATAGTTTTCAATTAAAATTCAATATTTTTTTACTATTCATCAAAAAAATAAAATATTTTATAAAAAAAACATAAAAACAAATTAAGATCATATTGAAATAACGAGTTAATAAATTATCATTATTTTATCAAATTAAATTTATAAATATTCTAAAATCAACTTAAATATTGTTCACATTATGATATAAATAGCAATTCTTTTGAAAAAATAGTATTATTCAAAACATTTATACTTTACCTAAAATAATAGATTTTTTTATCAATACAATTCATTTATGAGAAATAATTATAAATAAAATTTTAAAAATATTTATTAATATTAATATTGTAATGTGTAAAAGATATGTTATAACTAACATATTCAAATAGTTTTAATATAAATTTTTTGTTTCGTAGAAACTCTGTGTTGTGTGTAACATAAGCTATGTTGATTTTTCATGTAGTGTAATCTTAACATTATGTAGTGTGCAATGAATGTTTAAATTGATGAATTATATAAAAAAATTAAATCTAGGTATCATTTAATGAAATACATGATTGAAAGTTAATTTAATCAAAAAAGGATCATAAAAACACAAGGTGTTACATAATCTATTTTTAAAAGGAACACATTGATCAACTGGAAAACATCCATAGAATATTGAAAGTGAATATCTTGAATATAAATCATTCAATATGTGACTCTAGGATCCGATAAGGGAAATTTATGGTCCATGGTATATCTATGATGGGAATCTTAGTGGGTTTAATAATGATTTGGGATCTACATTTATGGGATCTTATGCCAAACATGTTTTAGATTCGAAGAAACTTGTGATTCATTAGATATTAATGGAACATTTTTTAAGAATTATAATTTTTTTAATATACGATGATACTTATAAAAAAATTAGTGTAATTTTTTATTATAAAAAAAATTCATAAGAAATTCAAGGAAGTATGGATGTGTTGGACTTCGACTCCACTTTTAATTTGTTTGGAATTATGATTGGGATATGATTTTTTCTTTTGAAAGCTTAGGAATCGGATCAAGAGGTGTAAAAATATTGGAAAAACATTTAGTGTTATATAACTCTAAGAACCAAATCCCTAATGAGAATAAATACCCTACAAAAATGTGATTTGGAAAGTATTATGCACACTATCAATTCGTGGAACCACTATCTCTTTAGAGTGTAGGCCACTAAAAATTATGATCATAAGTTCCAGAAGTATATAAATACCCATGGGAAATAACTTTCCATGGAGATGTTGGTTTGAGTATATCCATACATTCAATATTAATATTAATTATATTCCTAGGAAATTTAATGTGGTTACCTAAGTGAGGAACATGAATGTTATGAATCAATACTTGAAGGAGTCAGTGTAAGAATAGTTAGTGATGAGTTTGTCCACTAATATGAACTCGGGGGTTGATTAGGTTGTTTTTCATATGTTCATAACTTTTTTGAAGGAGGATTTTTCCTGTGATGCATTTGTTGAACATGATCTGTTGTCTAAAACTGATTTCTATAACATTAGAAACATCCTAAATGTTTGGGAGACCCTCAATGTGTGGTCTCAGCCTACCAATTATGCCTTTTGTTTCCTCGAATGTATATTCATTCATATATATCTTTGGAAAAAATGATAGAAATTGGGTATCACTCTTGTGTATCCATACACCCGATGACTTAAATGTTTATAACGATTTGATATATATTTATTAATGGATGGGGGTGTTGATCAACATTAGGCTTCATGTCATGGTGCCAAATTTGTTAAAGAATTAATGTATATCACCAGAGACATTATGTTTTTTTGAAAACATTTTTACATTAAATTATGGAAATAGGTCATTATTACTACCATATTTAATTGTGTATAAAAATTTACTCTTAGAAGTATGTATTTTATTTTTGTTATAATTTATCAACTAATGATATAAGAATATTTCCTCCCTTTCAAGAAGATAATTAAGGTAGATCCGATCAGGTAATTCTTTATCTTGGAGGTTATGAGGCTTCAAGGAGTTTTATATAAAATTTCTTATAAAATAGGAACATGGTTTATTTCTACATTTTTGAAATAATTCTAAGTGGTTTGGGGTTTACAATTAATTTTATGAACTTTATATCTTCTCAAGAAAGATAACTAGACTGATTGTGCTATTTATATCCTTGATGATATACTTCGGTTGTGCCATGTTATTTTTAATGTTTGGTAGGAAATGTATATTCCTCTAGTAGATTTATTCTATAAAAAGTTTTATCTATCATAGATTAATATATTTCCATTAAAATAATTTTATGGCCAGCCATGGAGGCACACATTTTTCAATGAATTGTTATGTATGTCTTCCTTGGTTTGGTCGAGCACTATTCAAGAGGTGATAAAGATTGTATAAATGATATTTAAGTTGATTGAGACATCATATAATATTTAGAAATCATTTTCGGACCACCTTTATTATATGGTGGGCTTTAAGTGTGGTAATCAGGGTTTTCAAAATGTTTCACCTCAATTGGGATAGTGTCAACTGTGTAATAAGGTTAAATGGAATCATATATTTTGGAATTTTGATATCATTTAATTAATTTTAACAGTGGATTATCAGTTTTAATTTTTATCATTCATTAAATGTAGTCACCAAATTTTTAATGCTTACTAGAAACAGATAATTCAATGAGACCCTTCCTGTGTAACTGAATGGCATATTTTGATGCCGATTTCTTCACCTCTGTAGTTTAATATCCTATTTAGATTATTGATCTTCAGGATATACTACCCCATAGAAATAAATTCACATGGTATATGTTAAATAGATGTTTATATTAGTTAAACATGATATTTAGGAGTGGTAATCATTGATGAGGAATGAGTTAAATTCTATATTTGAGAGTTTAGAATCTTGACCACATTATTGGGATAGATATTATTTTTTGGAGAGAGAATTTTGAATCCCTATATTTTCATTGTATTACTTATATTTATCTTGGTTTATCCTATAAGATTTTCTTGATTTTTTAGGGTGTCTATGTTGGAAAACACTGATTTTTTTTAGAAAAAAATCAAATATATTATTTAGGAACACAATTTCAACTAACTATGTGAAATATAACTAAGAGTATCCTATTAAATTTTTTCATTTTTTTATCATTGTTAGTCAAACTGTGTAGCTAGCCGAGGAAACCATATGAATTCCTAGGTGGTTTTCTAGAGGTATCAAATAAATTGAGCATGGTTTTCACAAATATTTTACCTCTATATAGGTATATTTCCCCACTAATTTTCAAATGATTTATTTTATACATGGTTGAATGGAAAATTTTTAAAATATGTGGCCTAAAAATTCAACCTAATAAATACAATTAAATAGTTTTATTTTTCCTCATTTCCATTGTTTATTTTTATGTCCAATCACTTCATTATCTCTATTAAACCAAAACTAAATTTACCATATTGTTGAAGATGATTATCCCCTTGAAAACATGGTGATATCAATTAATTCCAATTTAATATCATCATGGTATCTTCTGTATTTTATCTAATTTCTCCACCTCTTCCTAGACCTCCACTTTATCTCTTATTTCCATATCTAGTTGGAACCTGATTGGTCTATAAATTTTATTTCTTGTGGGTCTTATTGAGAAATTATTTTTTTTCATAGGCATATGGTCTCATGAGGTCTCAATTTATAAAATACAAATGTTCATTTCCTATAGTGACTAGTCTTGCCATATTGATAAGGTAGAAATTTCTATTTAAATTTTATAACTCATAAATACAATTTGTTCTTGTGAATTTATTTGGTTATCTTTTGAAATTGTATTAGTTTCCATCAATGAAAATTTATTTACTGAGATGAATGTTTTTATAGTTTTTTTCATTAAATATAAATTTATTCCAAATACATGACCTATAAAATTTATTGATTTTTATATCGACTCAATAATTAATTTTCTCACATAATATTAGTGAGGCATAACGTTGAATTTTTTATATAAATTATGATCATGGTTTTTAAGTTATTTTTTTTTTCAAACAGAGCACATTGGGAACCAAGGGTGTATTGAGTTATTGGCATATAGAAGCTTAGTGTGTGTGGAACGAAATGTGGTTATTTTTATATCAATTAATTATTAAATGAAATTGTATTGATAGGATTCATATATTCATTGATTAATGCCCTTTCATATATTCCAGTATGTATGTTTATATAAAAGAGATCATTTACATATGGATTTATAAGTGATGGAACATTAATGAATTGTTTCCCACCAATTTATATGTTTGGGTATCCATTTATGGTTATGGTTACACTTTCATTATATCTTAAACATACTTATCATATTCCAATTTTAAGTGAACAATAAATGTTTAAATTAAAATTATAGGTTTTTTTACAAAAATGAATTATCCTTATAATGGAACTATATGGTTGATTTCATTAAATATAGAACCAATAGTTTCTTGATAATATAAATTGTATAGAATATTTGGTTGAATCCTAATATGCATTATTTTTAGACCATTGTCTTCTATTGGATATTTTGTAGATATTATTTTGTTCCCCATTAGTAAAGTGATGGGAATCATGTAAATCACTTGATTCTCATGGTTTTCAATCACATCATAGGGGGAAAATTGATGTTTTTTTATTAACATATGGAGACCTTCCTTTGTCTCTTCATATTTTACTTTTATGTTTATCAATTTTTAATTGAATTTTTTTATAATTAACATGTAATATTTTTTTCATTGTATTTGGTTTAATTATCTCTTATTGGTTATTTATTATACATATTGGGTTCTTTCTTCACCTTATGGTTGTCCATCTAGGGTGATGTGTAATGTTTACTCGAGATGGGTCATTATAGTAGATTTGAAACGTATATTTATAAAATGTAGTTACATGAATGTCATGGGGACCCCACCACAACATCCAAGTTGTTTAGAAGCAAGTTTATAATGCAATATTCTCCTCTAGAAACCCATTTTTTGAATTATAAAGCATACAAATTGCATGAAGGTAATATTCAATAGATTTTACCTCAGTGTAAATGATCAATATTATTGTAAAATAATGGAGTTTCAACAAGTTAAGGAATATGTTTATTAATATTTTTCATAATTTTTAAACCATTGGATGAATGGGAAGGCCAAAATTTAGGTTGGAAAGCCTAATAAGATAAAATTTAGATAAAATATAATGAATAATATATAATGAAAAATTTGTTTTAAAATGGTAAAAAATATTTTTGAACTATTATATTTGTTCAGTCACCATAAAGAGGAATGTAATAATAAATAAATAATTAATGTCACCAAAATAACTAAATATAAGGCAACATGTTTCACATAATAGAGTTAAACAAAACTTGAGAATGTTTCATAAGAAATATGTTGAAAAGAATATTCCTAAGAAGTCCACAAATAAGGTTATTGATTTATACTTTAGTTAAAAAAAAGTACAAAATATAGAGTTAAGAATTATCACAATTATTATGGATGACATCACACTCAAAGGGAATGAATTATATTTTTGGGAGAATATGACACCACATGGACACATATGAAATATGAATGAGTGTGAGGTTGGAAAACAGATTGAATATAATAGACTAATAGAACATGGGTGATATTAAAAGACTAATCTTGTGATGTCAACATTTATGAAACCATGTGGAAGCTCTAATTGGGTGAAAAAATTACTAATGCATGTTTAGAAATCTATATATCTACTTTAGTGAAAATAAAAGATACGAAAGCCTATGATATTTGAAGATCCAAAGTGAAAGAAAAGAATACATAAGAAGATGAAATTGGAGTTAATGAGAGGTTGTAAATAGGGTATTACAAATTATCTTAGGTGTAGTTGTGTGGAATGTTTTATCAAGATATTGACAAAAACATAGTTATGTAGAAATTATCCGAGAGAAAGAATAAATCATGAAAAAGATAAAAAATGAACCATGTGGTCAATCTGACCACATCGTTCATGTTATAAATAATATATAAAAACATAATGTATTAAACAACCCATGCTTATTAGAGACAAATCAGTTCTAAAAAATTACATTATAGGAATGAAAATTTTTAATGCAGCTAAATTGAAATTGGAAAACTGTTTAATGTTATATTCACTATAAAACATCCCCACATAGATTAAAATGAGTCCCACCTTATTAAAGAAAATTGTTTCCATTAATGTTTTATCAATGTAAGTAATTTAAGGATAACCTAATTCTTAAATAAAGAACTATTTATTTGAGATAGAATAAAAATTATAGATTTGAACAAATAAACATATTGAAATCATTTTTTATGTATTCAAATGAAAAATAAATATTATTAAAACACCATAATTAATGTGAACATTATTCTTATAAAAAAAATTATAAAATAATCCATCTAAATGGAAATAAAATACATGATATATTGATAATTATTTTATGATATGAATATATTTTGATAGAGAAATAATATAGTCTTCCACAACTTTGTGTTATCCTAAAAAATAAAATAATGAAGATTATTTTATGATGATATCACGCTTGATGAATTAATGGGGGAGATTATGCGTTATACAGAGTGTATCCTGTGAAGCTTCTGTAATTAAAAATTCCACACAAATCTATAATTTTTCATTTTTTCATTAAATATATTCATTGAGAAGGTCTGAATTCCGTATTATCCAATACATATTTTCCAAGGAATTGGTTTTTTTCATTACGGTGGAGAATATTATTTTAATCATTGAGAAGAAGTTGATGAATGTTTATGTGATGCTATATTATTTTATTGAATATTATTGTGGTTTAATTTGAATATTATTAGTCAATGTGTTGGGTATGTGTGTGGAATTTAGGTTTAAAATGATTGAGAAAATTTCCATAATTTTATATCAAAAATTTTTCTTAGTCTATAATCATTTGAATATACCTTATTAAAGATAACATAAAATGGTAATAATAGGTATCACATTATATTTATTTTGGTTATTCATTCTATACATTTGATTCCATATTGTTCTCTACAATGAGCATATATCAAGTAGACATGAGGAGGAATGGTTGAACGATTATTTTGTAGGAATGAAATAATAGTATCCTATCATATATAAATTGTAATTTTTGTCAACAAGATAGTGTGACAAGAAACGTAAAACATTTAATAACGATTAAAGGAAATATATTATGGAGATGAGATCACATATTGAAATTATATTTTAAACCATAGGTATTGATGATAAATAAAAATGGATAAATTTGGAAATCCACTTTTTGGATGAGTTTTTAATGTGTTCAATGAATGTGGAAACATGATGGTGTGAATAGGAGATGAAGTAAAACAATATTGAAGGAATTTCTGGAACCCATGAATATTTAAAATTTTTGGGATGGTCCTAATAATGATTTCTCATAGAGTTGAGTAAGTAAGAATTGGTAATATGACTTGAATGATGTGGATTAAATGTAAACATCCACGGAGAATAATATGGAAAATAATGTAATGGAATGAATTAATAATATACTCAAGTAAACCAAATAACATTTTAGAAATGATGATTTTAGTTGTTATTTATTAAATCCATTGGACATGTATGATGATATGGCCACATAGAAAATATAATTTTATTTTTATTGATGTTGATGCATGGAAGTCCCCATAATGTTATGATTTATAATTATGACTAATAAGTTATTTTAACATGGAGTATTCATGCATATTAATGTTATATTTACACAATGATTATTAATTTAATGACAGATATACTAATAAATGTGGAAATCAAGTAAAAGTGTTAGTGGATGTAATGAATCTTAATAAATAATGTTTCACATGACTTCTAGTTTCTTGTGTATTAATTGAGATTAATTAAGGATTATTTAATTTGAATTGAAAAATTTCTACACATTCCACAATCACCTCAAAATGTAGATCCTCATGGAAAATTTTTTATACATGTGGATGATCCTTTGATGGTTTCTTATCTTCCTCACATTCAATATTCATGGTCATAAGGATATATATGTGGTCGTTCCAGATGTCTTCCTTAGGTGATCTCTTCCCAGGGTCAATCTTCAAGTTCAGAAGGGACTATATGATGTCAATAAAGATAGTCACATCACATTTTCAATAATCAAGGATGCTTTATTTCATCGTTGATTGTAATCATGGATTCATGTGGATGAAAATATGTGTCTCTAGAATATGTACATTCTAATTATTTTTAAATGAGGCACCATTTTTTACGAGTCATAATATTATTAAAATATCAAGATCAACGAAATTATCGTGATTCTAGTCAATAATGAAGAAGAGACATATAGGGGAGAGAATGAAAAATATGATGAGATGTCTATTTTAGATGAAACCTCACTGTGGTAATATATTAAAAATCGGTTCATATGTGGTTTGAGAATTTGTAAGAGATAAATTGTGTATGTTCTCTGGAGAATAAAAAATAGAAATAATTACTAGAATTAACGGAATTCATGTGTTTGATCATTATATTTAATTTATCATGTGTATGTAATGCATCCTTATTATAAAAGATAATTTTAACATGCTTATTAAAGCTTTTAGATGATGATTTTGAGTTATAATAGTTGAGATTTAAAAAACATGAATTCCCAAAATAATGGAAATTCATAGCATATATATTTCTCTAATACAATGAAAATATATTCAAATAAGAATAAAAAAATTTAAACTCAATGGTGTGTGATATAAAATATTCTATAGGTCAAAAAGAGAGAGTTAAATAACTAAATTTGTTTCTATATACTAATTTTGATTAATTAACGGATGGAAAATAATTTTCTAATTTTTATCCTATACAATTATAAGGTCCTAAGTTTTCTAGAATGAAAATTTTGATAGGAAATATGAATTTTCAATTTTAGGTGTAAAATAGATAAAATTGTATTGTTATTCCTTTATACGATCTCATAGAATTTTACCGACCAATCTATTGGTCATAGATTAGGTTTTTTTCCCTATAAAATGTTTTTGGTGGAAATTTGAGTTATTCATATTTTTGCAGAACAATTAATACTCAATATGTAATAAATTAAATTTTAATTTTTAAAAATATGATTTTTTGGCCATAACATTTTAAAGGAGTGTCGTATCATGATTTCATCTCATTCAATGGGTCCAGAAAGGGGAGTTTTTTCAAGAATCTTCATAAACACATTTTGTTTTTTGGGGTTGCGCTAGGCCCCCATTCTGTTTTTCTTTTTTTTATTTGGTTATTTTGTATTTATTTTATTATAATCTATTTGTCATATACTTTACAGTGCATTAAACCCTCTTTCATCGCATGACTGAGAGATAAAAATTGAGTGGGAGAGAGAAAGAGAGAAAGAATGTAATAATGGCACCAACATAGTTCTCAGGATGTGGCAAATTATCATGTGACCACTATGGATCCTGGAAGAAGGATAAAAATAGGTGGATTCCTCCCAAAGGAATTAAATTTTATGATTTGATATCTACCACCATGTATTTTTCATTTTATATTTTGAATAAACTTTTATTCTTGGTTAATATGCCTCATGGTCTTATCTACTATTCGAAGGGATAAATGGGGTTTATGGGCTCTTCGGAGGGTATCACATTCAACAAAACCCAAATACATGTCATATGCTTCAAATAACACACATTGTTTTTTCTTCTTATTTGGTTAAGATGAATTTTTGGAAGATCACAATGTATATTTTCATTAATGTGTGTGTACTAAACCTCAAAAATTTATCCTAGTGCTCGACTATACCTCTCATGTAATGGGGATCAGAGCGTGAACTTTACACAACCAAACACCATGTTGGTATCACACCATGTAGGAGTACACATGATGGATATTTACCTAGCTGGGCCTCTTGATGTACACAACCAGGTTCGCCATGTTTGGTACACACCAAGTACTTCTCCAACACACTATATACTTGGGTGTTTATATGCCATGTCTGGTGGATGTAAAACCCCTTGTGGGGATTTGTGGTATTCTTATCACGTACTAAATAAGATGTGTATTGTACTACCCATTTTTCAAAACTTCTTGTGTTTTTTCATATGTTTTCTCCCATGATTCAGAATTAAACCCATGATTATTCCATTCTGAGTAACCGTTGTCATAGATCACAATGACAAAACCCTTGTTATATTTTAACAAATCTCTATTGGTGTTTTAGGATTTTATCTATATTAATATGTTCTTCTTCTCGTAATCGAATTCAGTAATCTCTTAAGAGATAAACCCTTTGATCATAGATGGTCCACGATCCATCACCCATAACGTATGATTTTGTAGATTTTCTCTTATGTAAGTCCCCCTAGTGATGCATTCCATTCTTGAACATGAGCTCTTGAGAATAGTTTCCAAGGATCCATTGTCGGATTCCTCCTCTTATGGATTAATAAGAGGATCCCATGTTGTATTCCTCTATATTAATACTTCTACAAAGGATACCCTATATGATGAATTTACTTATATGATATCCGAGGAAATCCAAGGAAAGATCCCTTATCCGGGGTACTATTCAAGAATCCTTTATAGGATTCCTCGACCATCGTACCATGTTGTGAGGGTATCATATAGGATGCCCCATTTTCTAATTATTGTTTGGATGATCCGATATAGGATGCCTCCATATTATTGTCCATGAAGGATACCTTATAAGATTCACCATTTTACCTTTTCATATAAGGATCCCAAGTAGGATGTCATCTCTTATGTGTATACCTCGAAGATTCTATATAGGATTAAACATTTGTGCTTATACATGATGGACCCAGTTGTTTCCAAGATGATTTATCGAACCTAAGATAGTATGTCGGGTTTGGGTATAGATGGTAGCATGTTTCACCCTATAAGGCATAAAAAACATTTATGCCCATGTTTATGTAGTTGTAGGGTTGTGCATAGGTGTTCAACCACCATAACTCTTTTGTTTATTCTTTCCCCAATTTATTACAAATGTTGCAATGTTTATCAGACATGATTCATTGTTAGTGGATTGCGAGCCTAATGTGATGAACCATTCATTAAATTTAGGATGAGAAGATATTCTTATGGTATCCATCTTACTCATTGGGATACCCAAAAGTTCTTTCCATGGATCTAGATTTTGATAAATGTTATTTTCTAAATTTATTTTTATACCAATAGGTATTACCTATGATATAACTACCAATATTTTATATTTTATTAGTATATTGTTTTTACTTCGAGATGTTCATCCTATTATCCAACTATTATGTTTATGGTTATGATATACATGCCTCACATCCATAGTAATGATACTCATGGATGATCACACTCTCCTAAGTTATAATGTCAATTACTTTATCCTATTTTGTCATGTGATCAGGATGATTATGTTCTCCTAAATTTTTTCATGATATCCCTAATAATTATACTCATGGTTGAATACTCTCTCTTCTGAGTAAGGATGATTAGACTCTCACAGATTAGATACATGAGAAATGTGTTTTACATGGAATTTCACATCATTGGAAACCTCAGATGATTACTCTCATTAATATTGTATATATGATTCCACTATACCTTATTATAGACCTCATGGATTGTTTATAGCATATTACTGATGAGATCCCCCGACAGATCACCTAGTGTTCGACCCTTAGGGTTTATCTGAGATTCGAATGTCGTCGCCTCATAATGAATAGGTCCAATGGGTCAAAAATTGATTATATTTTCATGTATGGAGATGAATGAAATCTTACTCATGTCCATTTACATGATGTATGGATATAGATCCCTAAAATACATGTTTATAGGGATTAGATATGCTTATGGTTGAACTCAGGGTTTTGATGTGTTTCCCCATGTTGTGGCATAGCTTGCTGAGTGACATTTACAATGTTGAAAGACGAATCTATATATCAATTGGGATTATAGACCCATAGATCAACATAATGATACATAGATTATGTGTAATGATATCCAATTTGATTCCCATGCACAGGATGTCCATGAGATTAGGATTATAGACCCACAGATCAACTGTTGATGGTTTTATGATTTTCACACACCTTACTCATAGATATACATATTTCAATATATATGTATATGTATTGGAATATATATATGCATAAAAATATCATTATCTATGATAGAACTTCTCCCAGTAGACTAATATTGTAGTCCCAGGGTTCGACTAAGGTCCGAAATAATTTTTTACATACATTTATATTTGTTTCATGGATTTCTTAAGAATATTGGATTAGCATTTACTATTGGTGGCATATTTTATAGGTTCATCATTTATGGTGGAATACTAAATTTTTTTCTAACCTATACATGTACACCTTAGTATATGTTTAGACCTTTTTTATTCTTTTCAGGTTGAGCACAATTATATAGTGGATAGGGAAGAGGTCCAGTGTTTCATGATCGAGTAGGGCCACTCGGGTATATTCATCTTATTGGGACGATGTAGTTTGACGGTTTCTGTAGACAATTTATGGGGCCTGGCATTGTCATAGCAGTAGATCCATTTAATTTTATTTTAGTTTCTTTGGTATTTTTTGTCTATAAGGTTGGTACATTGACTGATTGGTTGTAACACCCCTTGATTTCATAGTAAGTTATCTCCTTAAGGTAATTCAATAGCTTGCGATACACGCAACACCGAGTTCGAGCGCACCACGACTTACTAAACTGGCCGTTCAAAAATCAGTTATGAATAGTATTTACTGAATTTTGAATTTAATATACTCTATATAATTTTATAATCCATATATTGTGTTTATTAGACATAATATAAGAACGAATTATTTTTTCAGATAAAAAAATTATTTTTTTAAAAAATGCATTTTTACCTCTTTTAAATGGAAAACGCTTTTAAAACCCAACATTTGAAAATTTTATATATTCAATTTATTGAAATTAAATTTATATTAAGAATATGGACATAAAATTATATTTTGGATACATTTTTGGTACTTTTCTGATAACTTTCATATTATGATGAATAGTAAAGAATACTATATTTTATTTAAAAATAAAATTTTTAATCGAAATTATTTATAGTGTTAAATTATACATTTGAATGATTTTTAATTATCATTAGATAATAGTTTTATAATTTAATATAATTTAGGTCATTAGATGTTATTTCACGTTTAAACAAAACATAAACTAGTGTCATTCTTTTGATAGTTATTATTTCTTAAAAACACGTTTTATGTTTTGACATCAAATATTAATTTCAAATTAATTTATTTTACTTAATTGTTATAATTTTTCAAAAATAGATTCCATATTAGGAATCAGGAGGTCCAAATTATTTAAATAGATAACTTTTATTTTTATACATTATGAATATTTACTTTAGTAAATATTTTATTTACCATGGTTAAAGGGGAAAATCTGATAAATAAGGGTAAATAATATTTTATAATAATATTAAATTACCCTAAAATTTATCCTATTTCTATTGGGTGATTCATGTCCGATCATGGGCATCCATGGGTCGATTTTGGGTCCCAATGGAGCCACTTTAGAGTGATGTTCACACATTATATTAGTTAATTTAAAGTAAAGACAAAATTGACAAAAACATATATCTTTTATTAAAAAAAAATTACATGTGGTTATATCAGATATATTTTTAGACAATAAATATTAATTATAAATCCACAACTATTTCCTACATAATGGTATTTTATTTATAATTTTTATACATTAAATAAATTATTTTATTTAAGACACAATGATGATGCAATAATTACCTTATTAATGAATGATTCAAATAAATGATATTATAAATATTGAAATAAATACAATTCGTTGGTTTGGAGGCCATAAAATAATTTTATAAGAAAATATTACATGTTATTATTGATTCAATGTATTTTTTTTGATGTAATAGAGTTCAAATGACTTTCACAAAAACCAAAAAACTAAATACTGTCAAAATTGACATACTGAGTTTTTAAAACAAAATCTATATTATTAAATTCTAAAATAGTCTTAAAAATAAAATTTTTGGACAAAAGACTCATATAATAATATATATGACATTAATTAACCACTTGGGGTTTTATTGGAATTTTATAGTCAGATTAATAACCATATAATAGAAAAATATGATGAGACATGGAAAATGTTAAACTATTTAACTAAGAGTTAAATCTAAAAGATAAGGTTAATAGGGTGACCTCAACCTACCTAAAACCTATTGGTTGAGAGTTTTTTGACCCATAACCACCTCATACTCGAAATAAATCATTTCGAAGCCATTAAAACATGAAAATGATTTTATTATGAAATAATATTTCAAGCTTTTCCTAAAGTGACCCTCACCTCTCTTATAAAAGGGTACATTCATCTTCTCTTAATTTCACTCCTCCAAAGCCACTTGGATCAGCCAAAACATACCTAAATATCCTCCCAAAATCCCTCAAATCAACCTAGAGTCCTTATATTGATCATAAAGCCACCCTATAGGGATTTTTTGATCAACTCAAAAAAACACCCGATGAAGAGGTAATAATTTCCCCACCCTCTTTCATGTTCTTTTCTTCTTCCACTTCCTCTTTCTTTGTTTATTACATACCAAAATGTTATGTCCAATACCTCTTACATAGTTTGATTTTATCATAAATATGTTATAATCATATTCATTATTATATCCATCCTATAAATGACAATGTCACCATACGTGCGTGCATACGACTTACCGTCTCCACATTGTGGTGTAGCTTGTTATTCAAAAACTTCATGATTTGGAAAGGTATAATAATGAGTATAACTGATGTAAATAATAAATATAACATAATAATGATTCTTTATATTTGATATACCATCCAATTACATACGATTTTACCACCAATATAATGATATTGTCACTCGAGTGTACGTACAGATTACAGTCTCCATGACGCGATGAGATTCATTTCCACGTTCACCATTCAACGATGATTGTAAAAATATATATTATTAATAAATATGTAATATATGAACTAATAACCGTACAATAGATATATTTATATATATATATATGTACTTACATATATCATATTCACTTAGTTCCATTAAATACAATATGAAAATGGATATAGTGTTTATGTGTACGTACGACCTACCGTCTCCATAAACGGTGTTTTCCATTTCATATAAATATCTCTTATACATACTAATATTCTAATTATATATGATATATAAATCATTTTTTATATTATTTAAGTATTTAAATCATGGTCTATGTGACATAATTATGAGTAACACGTTAATACACATACGATAAAGAAAGAGATTATTACCCGAAATGTTAACTTAACATAGAAATTATTATTAAATTGGTAGTATAAAGTCTTAAATTAATCATATATGATATCATAAATATTAATATTGTTCTTTTATAATTTAATAACTTACCATAGTCATTATATAGGAGGTTAAACGTTATCTCGACTAAAGGAAAGTACAATGTAAGGGTTAATTTAATAGTCTCTTTATTATCCAAGGTTGTTTTTACATATGTATCTACAGGGACATATTTATTATCCATGTCCATGTATCATAAAATAGTATTTAAAGGGTTTTTTAAGATAATTTTTACTATAACATCATTTTAAAATTTTTAAGGATTTATTCTTCTAAATCATTTTCATTAATGTCTATATTTTCATAATAGTTTTATGGATTTCATTAAATGGACATGAATGTTTTAAAATGATAATTCAATTAAAAAGTTCAACATGGTATTGGAAACATTTATTCAAAATGTCTTTATATGTCATCCTTTTTAAATTATGTTACTATTAAATTATTTCAAAAAAATGTAAGTGATATTTCTCTCAAATAGTTTGGAATGTTTTAAATCATCACATATTAGTTTTGTTTTATCAATTATTATTGTGTATATATAATAGTTAAATATTATTATATGACTTATAATATGTATAATAAAATAATATTTAACAATAATAATGGTTTAATGACAAACCATAAAAGTGTTAATGGAAAATAAAAATGCATCATCCACAATGGTTGTAAATCAACACATCACAGAAAAAAAATTATGAAACAAAGGAGGATAAGAGACATGATGGTTTATTTTCAATTAAATGATTAATGAATATTTATTATATGATAATGGAGTTATCATGCATTTTTTTTGAAATTTTGGTTAGGGAAAGATAACAAAAGAATAAAATGAAAGAAAATGAAAGAGAATAAAACAGAATGATTAAGGGTTTTACCACTTGAACTATTCTCCTTGAAAACCATCTTAACTGTGGTATTTTATGGAGACTAAATGCTCCTAGAAATGATGTATATATTAGTGATGTGTGTTGAGATTAAATTTGACCATATTAAATGATTTTCTTTTGTTAGAAGTACTAATGGTGATGTGTGGTATTTATATTGGATGAGAGTGGTGTTTTAACATTAATTTATTCATTAGTTTATTTTTTTCACGAAATTATATAGTTTGAGAGTTATAAATAAATATTTTAATGTGATTTATGTTATTTGTAGAGTATAGTGATTACATCATAAATTACCCATGGAATAGTGTATTTATCCTATAATGTATATTTATTGTAAATTACTATAAATTATTATTCACAAAAAATAAACAATTTTGGAATAATAAAACGATTTTATTTTTCAATGATAATAATTAAAAAATAAAATCCATGTAAACAAAATAATTTTATAAATATTGGAATTTTATTTTTCAATTAAAAACATCATTTTCTTGAAAAATACCAATTAAAAATTAAATCAGATTTTATAAGACATTGAAAATTTTATTAAGGTCTGATAAAATTATGTTGTAATCATAAGAAAGAAAATCTTATGAACCTATTTTATATAACTAAACATTCATTTAGATCATTATATTAATTATAAAACATCATATAAACGTTTTACCCTTACAAAGATACCAAAACTTAATTTATAATTTTTGATCATTTATTTACTTTTTCCTTGATATAAATATACCATAATTTCATTTATCGGATGCCAACTTTTTTTTGAATTTTATTTCCAAGCTTACTGTTATATTGTATGAATTAATATTCTTAAGGGTCAAACTACTATTCTAAAGTAAAAGTTAATATTTTTTTTGTATATGTTTCTTAATTTCTATAAAAAGAATCTTATTTCATTAACTCTTCATTTATAGAGTTTTTTTGTGTTCCCTATTTAATTTTATATGATTTATATTATATTTAAAATATTTTCATAATATAAGATGTCAAATGAATGGAATTTATTTAATATGATACATACCATAAAATCTTGGGGTGTTACAAATATTATTAAAAAATGGAGCTTGATAAAATACTAGTATTAAGTGGGAAGAAATGTAAGGAAATGATTCATTAAATAAAAAAATTTATGATCATAAACCAAAATTAATTAATAGAGAGGAAGGGAGGATATAAGGGAGAAAAGGGAGATCCGGTCACATTTTTCATATTATTAGTTAATGTATATCCACAGAATAGATCTCAAATTTTATATTCATGAAGATTAAAATTATACCACATAAATTATGGTTTATGGTGTACATTTTGATTTTTTATTGATCCACATTAGACGATCAATGGATATGGTAGTGGTATATTAGTCATCCTTCTAGTGGTAACCAATATTCCACCCATTGTGTTTATAATACATTCCATATTTAGCTACATTTTCCTTTCCTTCCAATAAATGGATATTGAATTTTTCATAATTGCTAATGATACAAAAAAATATTCTTTTAAACCTCCAAAAATTATAAAATATTTATTTCATTAAACCTTAAAATGTTTTTTATATTCCCTTTAGATTTCACTAAATTTTAATATGTTATTATCTAAATTCATCGATATTATATGTTGAAGTTCATTTCAAAATATCTAAAATTACATTTATCATCAATAAGAAAACAATTTCGACATAGTAAAGGTTTTTTGAACAAAATGGGGATAATTGACATAATAGTGGGTTTAAATTTTATCAATTATCTCATAAATCATCCTTCCTTGCAACCAGTTAAGGTTATTTTACTGAACTCTTATCATTTCAAACTCCCAATATCAAATGTATAGAATTCGAAAATAGTACGCACATGATAATTTTTTCCTATTTCACGAAACTTTTATTAGTGTATATTCGTTGGTGTAAAGTAAAAAATAATCAAATTCTTAGGGATTTTTATTTTAATAATTTGACAATACCAAGTGTATATTAGTATCTCTATACTCTAATACAAATGAGTTTCTCCCTTTTAGGAATTTAAATCCATTTATAGTTGCACTATGAAAATAATAAGATTTAATATAGTAATATTATTAAAAAAATTAATTTTATAATGACATTGTGGTAATGATAACATCATACAAAAGATTGTATTATGAATCATCCAATATTTTTCACAATCCTAAATTCCTAGTTATCATAATTTTATAATTTTTTATTGACCAATTTTGATCACATGATTCGAAACAAGTAACTCAATGTTCTAATAAATGTCACAAACCCTAAAATAATTACTCTGGTTTTTATTCTTTCTATTTATAGAAATTGATATAATTACATTATAAAAAACACTTCCAAAAAACACAACAAAAAATGGAAAATGAAAATAAAATTATCCCTTTAAATAATACCACATTTTTTTCATATTATGTTTGGATAGAAATTAACGACAATACTGATGTTTAAAAAACCATAATAAAAAAATATTTTATAATATCGTTTAGTTTTTGATAATTTTTTAGACATAGTATAGTGATATTCAAAAATAAATATTGAGTACATAACATATTTTTAGCACGAAAACAATCTTCTTTATTGTTATAAGAATATATGTTTAAATTTTTTTAATTTATTTAAAATATTATATTATAATTGAAATATACATCAATTTATATTTTAAGTATATAGAAATTTACCCACAAAAATCAATACATATGGTTGGATAAGAAGAGGGACAACCATGCTGCACTAAAACATAAAATATTCCATCTAATCATCATATTTTCATTCATGATTTGATTCCCAGATTTTAATTGATGAGTAGTTTGTCATATAGTATAGAAATAATTGTTTACAAATATCCTTATCCATCCCATTATAACTGAAATGTCTAAAAACTAAGAATTACTAAAATATTTTTTTTGGGTAATGTGTTATCCTCTTTCTATGGAACATACAAATATACATTATTTTATCTACATCATTTTCTATATGAGCTGGATCATGATAAATAAACATACTATTGAAATAAAATTTAATCCCAAACATTCATTTGGTATAATTAAAACATATATAATTATCTATCATAGTCTAAAAAGTCAAATTAACTTGTAAAAGAAATATAAAATTTGTTTTTGTGCTTATATTGGATACCAATTTAATAAAATCATATATTTTGACAATGAAGTGATAATTATGTGTCAAAATTAAAAAATGGCTTTCATAACATGTGCTAAAATTCATTAAATGATAAGTTTACAGGATTCTTTAATTTAGAGTATAAAAAAGTATACCGTGTTATGATATGGATTTGGCATTTCTTAGTTACACTATTTTCCAAACCACAATATATCAAATTTGATATATCTTAATAAAAATATATAATTGATCTAAAAATTCAAATCAATAATTCATAATATTTTAATATAACCCAAATTTTTCTTTAAATCATAGAATCAACAATAGATTGGTTTTGATTCATTGACCATATCTCTTATCTTCTATATATTGTAAGTTGAACTGTTTTCGAGTAATAGGATGGTGTTATTATATATTATAACCCATGAATTAGACTTATTTATTTAAAAAATATTTTAAATCATACATAATTGGAAATGAACATATAATTTATAGTTAATTAATGATCTAGTTTATTTAGAACAGAACAACTTAAATAGGATATGTTTTATAGTCGGCCATATCAGGTATTATCCACTGATATTGAAACCATTCACTCCAAAATTCTATAATATACCAAAAATTTAACTTAAACATAATTTTTTTTTAAAATCACTCCATAATTATTCATATATTTTTTCATCTTCATCTCATAAATGTGATAGTACTTCCAGAAAAATCATGGTATGACAAACATTTCCTCAACATAATAATTTGTTATCAAAATAAAATATTTTACATCAATAAACATTTATAACATAAATAATAAACCATCAAATTACTTATAAAATATTTTTCACATAATAATTTAATGAAGACAAATTTTTCATCATTGAATAATATTTTTTCTATACTTGTTCAAAAGAAAACATGTTATCCTCAATCAATCCAAATTGAATCTCATACATGTATCCTCATTCAAGATCATTTTTAATCTATAATAATAATTATGATATCAAAATGATATTCAAAATGATATTATGATTAAACCATGTTTTTAGATTAATTGTATAACCTTTAGAATAGGTTATCTACATTTATGGAATGTATCCATATCCGACTCCCAATGGAGAGTTTCTCACCACCATGTCACCGGATTTAGTAATTTTGTTATGAATAATTACTTCTCAGTGATAGGAAAATCACATATATCATAGAATATCCATTTGATTCATATATACTAACATTGTCAATTTATTAATATTTTACCATCATATAAAGGATGTATATAGTTTAACAATGAACACCGTGATCTCTTTGAAACTGGTGTAATTGTTTCATCATATAAATATTCTCTCAGAAGGAAATTATATAATCTAATAGTTTTTTTGTGAATAATGAATATATAAATATAGGTGTCATATTGTGTTTATTAAATGTGTTTTTTAAATATGTGTAGAATATATTAAATTTCTTGTAAGATTCAACATCTCATTGTGCAGAAAAATATTGAAATGTAATTAAGTGTTTCATGAGGAATTAGGGAAAACAAATATCATGATAGAAATTACAATTTTATGTGTTTGTAACTATTTCTATGAGAATCAGTTGATGTTCCATCCATACGATAATAATCATTTTATGTTTAGAGATACTAATAATTAGAATTCCATATACATATCTGATTATTGTATATTTTACTAATAGAGACAAGTTTCATCAAGTAATCAAACACATGAGTACTAAAACACTATAATGATTGTTAATTTGAAAGTTTATGTGATTATCATGAAATAAATCATAGAAAATTATTAGTGGATAGATATATACTATATAAAAATATTTGGAAGCGATTTTCAGTTTCTTGAGAAATACAATAAATGTATTTATGATCCCATAAAATAATGGGAAGATACTATGAAATTCCAATGGTATCCTACCATAGATGATCCTCATTTTCAATAGCGTGTTCATAGATTTAACCTATTTATGGATTCATGTATACCTCACTATCATTCATCATGGTCATGAGGTTTTATATGTAGTTTATATAGATGTTCACATAAAGAAGTCAATTCACTTTGTCGATCTAAAGTGTCTGAAGGGTGTATAAGTGGTAGATCTAGATTGTTTCTTAATTTAGTCACATTTCATCTATACATGGTCGATAATAATATATTCTATAATTCTTCATCATTAACCATAAGATATTTTTTTAGAGTGACATCTATTTTTCTAGAAATTTATTTTTTTTAAAAAAATTGAAATTAGAAAAATCTATTGATGTAATATTCATGGATTTTAAAAATCCTAATAATCTAATTGATCATTCTTCCAACTAAAAAATAAGGATATCCAGCTAATGATATGTAGTACACTAAGATGATATCCATGCATTATAATAATGATATTCATGGAAATAAAGCATAAATCCATGCACAAGTACATTGAGATTCTATAAGAGTGAAATGAAGTGGATTTTTGGGGTGAATAAATGAAGAAAATAATTTTGAGTCATTGGATAATTAAAAATGATTTATATTATATTTAAAGTATAATTTTAAGGGAAATATTCTTATGTCTGATAGAATATTAAAAATTGTTGAAAAATTATTGGATCAATGATTGTATGTTTAAAAGACTAATATTTGAGTATCTATTGTTATAATAATAATTGAAATTCTTTGAGGACATATTCATAGGAAAAAGTAAATATATATTCTAATATGAAAAAAGTTAGTGTGTGATTATTGAATATATATGATTCTATAGATCATATAAGTCAGAAGGATCTGAAGAGGGAATGAAATTATTTGGTCTTTATCTTCTCATTTTGATTATGTGTAGGAGTGAAGAAAGTGTTATAGTTCCATATCCCATTTCGTATAGGAATATAAGAAGCAAACTCATAGGAGAATCAGATGTTGTTCACCAATAAATATATTCATTTATAGAGACTGATTGGTGGAGAAAGACTATAGATAATTCTATCTAATATTAATATTAGATAAAGTGTTGAGAAGTCAACACTACATGACTATACTATAGAATCATGATGAAATGTGAGATAATATTGAATAACGAATAAGCGTGTGGTATCCATTATATTTACTTTATGGATGATGAGGATGAAGTTGAATAACTTTTGTATGTAATCATGCAATCAATAGTAATCATAATTCAATAATTGATCGTCCATTGTATTCTATAACTGGAATAAAACTCTTTCATTATTTATACATAGTCAATTTGAGGATAATGAGTTCAAAGAAATGCACATGATCATGTTTTACTCTATATTAAAAATTATATACATTGTGTGTGGGGTAAAACCCCCATACACTATTTATATAGTGATCCTTATAGAGGTAAAAAAAATAAAATGTTCTAGTGTTTTATTATACAAATTTATTATCTTCATACACACAATCCATAGTAGAAAAAAGTGAAATAGTGATATACACTTACTAAATTAGATAATAGGTGATAATGGATAAATTATAAATTTTTAAAATGCATATCAAATTCTTATTCACCCCCTTAAATGTTAATGACATTATAGTCTTGTTTTAACTATTGATATCAGATCCAAAAAAACAAATATCGGATTATAAAATTTCATTTTTTATGAATTTAATATATATTTCTAAAGACTATGTGAAGTGTAGACATGAAGAATATTTTGGGTTTCCTATCATTGCATTGAAGGAAAATTTATAAATCTGTGTTATGGTGTCAAAAAATGTTCATGTGACAAGTTCAATGAATATTTATATTAACGCATGATGCTAAAAATTTTATGATGAATTGATTAACAAAATACTATAGAGACAAAGATATGAATATAAGGAAAATAACAATGAATGGATATATGCATATGAAGATGTCATTTCTATTAAAAATGATCGACATGATGTCATGTCGAGGAGGATAATAGAAACATTTTATCTCCTCTAAGAAAAGTGATAATGATTTGAAGATGAAATTAGAGTGATTTGAAAGTCAGTTGGTGGGAAAATGAAATCAATAGATGATTAGAAAATAATCCTCAATATGAAATTCATAGAGGTTGAGAGTAATTTTAAATTTATTGAATCACTTCATGTTATTTATTTCCAAAAGTTGAATGGAAATCAGCTTCCATAGAAAATTATATGATGGATTCATATTCTTAAATAAATATATTTAGTGTAAAAAGTACTCTAAAATCATCCATAAACTAGTATATAGTTTCCCAAAATTGAAATGTACAATCCAGCAAAAAATAATATTTCGTCTATATTAGTTTACATGTGAAGTGTATGTGTGACACCATTTGGATAACATGTATTCTTTACATTCATCTTCGTATCCACATTGGTCCATTTTAGAGGTTTTCTAGAGTTGTAGGTCAGTAATGTTGGTGTTTTGAGAAAATATTCTAGGAGGATTAATTAGGTATATGGATAGTACCAACCAAGTGGTATGAAACTAAGAGGCTATAGTGGAATTTTCCATGGTCGGTTCATGGTTACTACAAATATTTTGATAGACAAGGATTTCATGTTACTATTTTGGTGGTTTTCAGAGGTTTTCCCTGACATCGTATTGGTTTTACAAATCCATGAAACGCTATATAGTTATTTTTGTGCCTATAATATTCAAATTATATAGGCCACATATGATTGGAATATTGTTTTTTATATCATGTTTCTTAATCATGTTCCCCAAACTAATCCTTTAAAAAATGTATTTTTTTATTTAATTACTTGGTAATTATTATATTTAATCACTTATAAATCTATATAATTCATTAACCATGATACCCCACATATCTATATAGTATTCTACCTATTTTTCATAGGTGACATCCCTTTATTTATGGTGGGTATCTCCATGAAATGTTCAATTTGTTATATGATATATCCTCCACATCCAATATCATTTCATAGTATCTCATCTGTTTATTCTATTGTGACCATATGAGTGTTGTGCATACCTAATCTTGTCTGAATGATGGGGAATTGATGGTGTTTCTTTTGAATCCAAGATTATGAGGAATCATTCTATTTAATTCAAATCACTGTATTCTAGGGTGAATACATTTTCAATTTTTTATATGTAGTTGTATCTAAATAAAATTTCTATCAGTTTAATTACAAAATTTTCATGTTAATTTTTTTTATTTTGAATGAAATATATTTTTTATTATATATATATATATATTATTTTTTTAGATATTCATGTTTTGAAATGGTTTTCTATTTAAAACATATTTAGAACCACTATGTTTTTGATGAATGTAATTAAAAGCTATTGTCACTAAAAAATGGATATTCAATTAGGAGAACATTTAGCCTCACGATGAATGTGTTTTTTAAATCAAGATCATGATATTTATGTTTTTTGTAAAACCATTAATATTGTGAACCTTGATTGCATCTAGATTTGGATATATGTAACCTTTGTTAGTGTCTCACCATTATTAGTTATTTTATAGATATCGATATACTATGGTTGGACTCAACATCGGTTGGATTCATATTATGCATTATTTTTTGTTTCTCCATGTTCCTATGTATGTATTCTATTTTTCTAGAGCCCATTTGTACTTGGTTTTATACATTAGGGTTTATTGAATTTTTTTTCTCTCTTATTTATCTTATGTCATAAAAATTGATGGATTTTCATATAATATCACGATATTTTTTGTGTATTCTTCATATTACATTTTACGGTTAATGTGATATGATTTCATGGAAACGATTGATTTTTTTGAAGATAAAGTTTCTACTAAAGTATCTTTATAACATGGTTATGTTTTTTTAGACAGAACTAACAATCTATTAGTTTTTGAATTTTTAATGATTCATTGGTGGTTTCCTACTTGTATTTTATCACAATACATATATTTTACATTTTGGAATTTATATATGAGGTTTTTTATAAAACACGTAATGTCAAGGGTGTTGTGTTGCTTTCTGGATTTTACAGATTTTGGTGCCTTCATAGTGGTACAGACTTTTGAAACAAATATTGCAATTTCACATAAAAATAATTATATGGGAATAAATAGAATGATAAATGAAATCATAAAATATGAATTTGAAATTAAATTTTTTTAGAAACATAATCATATAAAATGATTATTAATGTAATTAAGGCATAAGGAAAAAGCCATCGTTGTTGAAAGGGTTATCTACCCAAACCATTTTAGTATTATTGGATCAATCCCATGATCATATTAGTCGTAAAGGTTCACTCACAAACCATCATAGATGATAATGTCATATACTTAACATAATTCAATCCCTGCTCCACCCATATCATTCCCATGAGTTATAAATATTTACAGAATGCATTAAATAGAGATATAGGTCTCACCATCCCATAAGGAAATCATAAATATGTGTTTCACTATATTATAAACATTCATCATGTAATAAACTATTGAAGTAAATGGGTTTCATAAAGATGTTACCATATCAAAACATGTGGAAAATTGATAGGTTACATAATCATTTCATCATAGCGAAACCCATAAAAATAAGTGGGTTTCCTCAGCATATAACCAGTGGAATCGAAACGAAGATTCTTAAACATCATTACATCAAGGGAAAAACTATATCGATAATGAATATTAATTATATGATTCGATAATATCCTCAAGAAGTAATGAGTAACCCCAATGGATGTCAACATAGAGGGAAAATAATTTCAAATGATCATGTAAAATATATCTTGCAGAAAATTTTCTTTTTTACATCGAAAAAAATATCTAATACGTAAAACATTGTAAAAACCATTTTATTTGAAAATAGAACTTAAAATATAAAAAGTTTGATTTGAAAATAAATTAAATCATTTTTCTTCGAAAAAAATGTAAAAATATTACTTAAAAACAATTTTTTATTTTTTTTAGTAAACATGGTTTTGGATGAAAATATTTTTCTGTTTTAAGAGAGAAATGATGCCGGACTTTCTTAAAAAGATTTTCTTAATAATAATAAGTATAAAAGAGTGGATACTTGAAAAAATTACATGATATTAATATGAATATACATGGGAGAAAATATTAATGATATTTATTATGATATGGATCATAATATTTCCTTAATGGAAGCATAATAGTAAACAATCTCGAGAAATTATGAGATTATAGAAATAAAAACATACCACTTTTTTACCATTTAATGATATAAAAATGAAATAATAATATAAAATGAAGCGAAAAGTATAATTATAATAAATATATGGATTATATGACATGTCATATGTAATTATATACACATTGTAAATGAATATATGTGCATAACAAAACATTTGTCTCAAATAATGAAAATTGAGAAAAAAAATTACATAACTAATTTGGTATGTTTTGAACAGTAAAACACAAAGAAATAGAGATCATAAACGGGATATTAAAACACCCTTTAATTTAATTATATGGATCATATTATGAATTCATGTAAATTTTATACACCACACATAAGAATCAAATGGTGAATAAGGCATAAGTATCATTGAAATAAAAGTGAGACTAAAAATCCACGAACCTTATGTCTTGATTATCATTTTAAATGTTAAAAACTCATTTATAATATATATTAGTTTATTATTAATAAATATTTGATCCAAATTCAACTACATTATACAATATATGATTTTATTATGACCTTTTATTACCCCTTTATTAATACTTCAAATATAATTTCACGTTCTATGTAATAATTGCTTTGATTTTCGCATGTGTTTCGATTTGTTAAACTTTTTGTTCTATTACTTATATCATGATTTAATCATTCCCAGAATGATAACCAAAAAAATTATATATATTTATTACATATGTATTTATAATAGTCGATAAATTATAGAAAATGGAAATGAAATTCCCCGTTCATAGAGACGGTGGACCGTACATATATATGAACTCTATTTCCAATTCCATTCTGTATTAAAATAATGAAGAGATGTAAATAATATACATATATATATCATAATTATAGTTGAATTGTAAATTCATATATAACAATAATATTTATTATATCCATCCATAATACAATCTATTTAAAAAGTGAATAAATAACATCGCTCTGAGATGGCGGTAGTCCACAAATGCGCAAAAGAAGTTCTCATATTTACACAAAATAGACATCAAGAAAATATGTGTTATATAATATTTCAAGAGGAATAAATAAATCATAAATATCATATATAAAATACCAAAATATAATTTTATTCATTATTAGAAACCATTAAAGGTGGAAATGTAAGGACAGACAACATCGGTTAGTGAGGTGGTAGTCCGCCTTACACATGAAGGACGATTTCATGTCGTATTTGATTGAAGAGTGTTTAATTGTAGTCCATACACATTAGATATTAAATTTTAATTATATTTTTTATATTTGGGTTATTATATATGAATTTAATAATAATAATTGAGGTGGTGGAGAATGAAATTAAACAAAAGTTCTTGTTTAAGGATGTTACATCTTCTTTTGGTAACTCTTTTTGGATTTCACAAAAGAGCTTCCATAGTGGGAATTATTTCCAAGAGAGGGTTCTCGGTCTTAATGAAGAATGTAGGGAGAAATGTTTTCTTTGTTTAGGCTAATCCATATGGATTTATAGTTTTGAATAAGTAATGGAGTGATTTCCCTTTAATAGTGCATGAGTAGAGGCATTCTTATAAATATGAAAAAGGTAAACACTCTTGAGGGGTCTCTCATTCATCATGTGCCTCAAAAAATTTAAATTCAAGATAATAGTGTGGAATTGGACAATATATTCCCATAAAATGGATTTTTTACCTCTTTATTGGTTATTTGGACCCTTAAATTATACTTTAACAATAATGTAAAATGTTTTTTACCTTAAATATTGTAATTAATTGTTGATAATATCAGTAATCAGTATGGTAAAAAATTTAATTTTACCTTTTTAGACATTATAAATTATTATGATTCCAAATATGGAAACCATTATTCAAAATTATTATCTGAGAAATGGTATAAATTATTTTAAAATTAACCCAACAAACATGTCGAAAAAGATGGGTTTTATGGCGAAAATGATAAAACTATTGTAATCGTTTTATATCCAATATCAATGTGAAATTGCTAATAATTACCAAAATTGTATTAATAGATATAATATTGAACTATTTTTACTTTAATAAAAAATAAAAATATAATCCAACTATATTTAAAAATTATAAGAGAAATCAGTTTTTCAATTTAAATTTATTATATTTATATATCCATCCAACAATGAAATATTTCAAAAAATACCAAAACACTTGCCTTAAGATAAATTTGACATTATAAATTCAAAAATTATGTTTATATTATCAAATTAAATTTCCAAAACGAACTAAAATTGATGATATTATATTTCATAGAAGGACATAAAAAGAAGTTTGTTGGAAAAAATAGTATTTTTCAAAACATATCATCATTATTATATATTTCATATTAAATATGATTTATTTATATGTAAAAAATTTATATAACATTTAAAAAAACTATTTCAATTATGTTTATAAATTTTAACACATATGTTATGAACTACTCATTTAAATAGTTATAATAATAATGTGTTTTTTTGTATACACTAAGTGATGCGTACAACACATGATAAGATGTTGTTGTGTGTAGTGGAAGAATTAAATGGTGTAGCATATAACGAAATATTAACTTGGTGTAATTTATAAGGAATGATTATCTTGCGGTAGCTTTGAATTTATGACATTAATTAAATTATATTTAATAAAAAAGCTTCATAAAAACATAGGGTGTTTCATTATACCCCCCTTAAATAGATTTTTCACCCTCAAAATTCAGAATTAGAAAATAAAAAATGGATACTTCTCCAACATTATATGCCCATTTTACAATCTATATTCCACCAATAAGTGATTTCTCCATAAAACATTGACCATGTGGGTGGTCTGATTTTGCATAAATTCCTTTGTACCATTCAAAATTTCATCTAGTTTTTCTTCTTAACAAAGATCATGCTCCATCGGTAGGACATCCGAGTTCATTTCATGTGAATGGAAATGTATGTATGTCCCCAAAATAGATACATGGAACAAAGCATGGACTTGAGTGATATTTGGAGGATGTTCCAATAAATAGTACATCATCCAAATATAATCATGAATCTCAAAGGGACCAAAATTCCTAGGGATTGTTTTACATTTCATCCCAAATATCATAACCTTCTTATAAGGATAAATTCCTAGAAACACCTTCTCACTGAATACAAATTATAGACCATAGTGATGATTTTCAACACAACTATTCTACTAACTCTAAGCTTCTTTGATATGTTTTTGAATGGTTCTAAACTCATTTTCATTTCATCACAAATATCATGAAATAATTTCATTCCTTATCCAACATCATTCCCAGATTTTTTATATCTAAATTTCATTTCATTGAGGGATTCATATCAAGTTCCCATAATACTGGAGTGAATGTTATTTTTGTAGGAAAACCCTACTAGAGGAAGGTATTTATCTAAAACACCATTGAAATATAGACAAAAACATTTCAACATATCCTATAGGGTTTGAATTGTTAATTTAGTATTACCATCCATATAAGGAAGATAAGTAGTGTCGAAACTCATTTATAAATCAAGGGAATTTCGTTTACATTACCAAAACAATGAGGTGAACCTCATTTACTGATTATATTAAATGGAATTTGGTAATCCATTAAACCTTACAAAATTAATAATATATATCATGGAAATATGATCTACAGGGATGTATTCTCATATATAATTGATGTGTGATGTTATAGAATGGTGACTGACTAGAACCTATATCAAATTATCCGCTATAGAGATTTTGGGTATTCCAATGAAAAAATCGATAGCGATGTTCTCCTATTTAAATTATATTGTCTATAATGGATGCAAAATCTCCTTGGACTTATATTTTATTTCCTAAATCTGATGACATACAAAAAACAATGATAGAAATACTATGATACACTTGTTGCATCCAAATTTACCCTACCGGTAAAAGCAGTCATTGATGTACAAGTAGGGATCGAATCCACAGGGACCGAAGAAGAAACCTTAAGACACTCAAATATTTTTATGGATTGGCTATGATGTGGCCAATTTTGAGGTTGATTTCAATTGGATAACTACTGATATAATTTAATTAACAGACAAGAAAAATTATGTGAAAAAAACAATTATTTATGATGGGTTGATCTTAGGGTTCAGTTGCGGTGGATCAGATAAATTTGTTTTCTTAAAAATTTCATCTCATTAATTGTAGACATATCAAAACAATGATATAATTCTCCCAAATCATTCACCAATTTAATCTCTATACAATTTCAATGCCAATCATCAATTCTCTTCGAGGATCAATTTACTGAGCACTCTAAATAAATAGATCATACTAGAGCTCAAAATGTGTAATCGTTAAGGTTGGCGAAGATGAAAAAGAATGTAACTCATCAAATGGAAATCCTAAAATAATGAAAATATTTAAATATTAAGTACATGAAATAACATCCAATATCTGAGCTTATTACTCCCATGGATCAACCCTTAAGTGGTTATCCCTCCATTGATTCTATTCTACCAATTTAAGTGGGATGTAGACTTATGGGGGAAGAATTGAAAAAGAAGAAAATTATTAAATGAATTAAAACTCTACAATTGTGTGATTGTATTCACTAGTGATAGTGTAAATAAATTCACAGCTTGATTCAACAGTATCAACATGTGAAGAAAAGGAAAAAAAAGAATAATTAGAATTTTTTTTATTAATATACTAATCATGAAAGAAAAACATACATGGAAAAACATGACGATGCTATTACAAATTGAAAGCAGGAAATTACAATTGAAAGAAATACCATGGATGAAAGAAAAAATCATATTGAAAGGAAGATATTAAATGCAAATTCTCTTCAACAACAGCTCCTTATATAATAATATTTTGTGTTTGAGATACACCCCACAACAATAAATTACATCCACATTAATTGGGAGAGTTAAAAGAAGGGTGATAAAATCAAGGGAATTGGACGTTTCGAAGTTGAACCGGAAATTCATCCAGATTTGTCCACCGTTTTGACGTTTGAATTTGTAATTGATGGAGGCAAAATTCAGAGGGGTTGTAGAAGTGAAATATTCTCTTCAATATTTTATCTATTATTTTTAAAATTTTCAGGAAATTTGGTGCCTCCGTTTGGATGTTATGATCGAAATAATTGGAAGACATTATGGGCATTTAGGTCAGGCCCACCATTTAAATGTTAACTTCTAATCCATATATCTCCATGAAAACATCGGAATTAGCTCTGGCCACAGTTGACTAAAATGATCCCTATATTTTTCTTTTTCTGATGTAAATATTTGAGTATCGTTGGGCTTGGTTTTTGCGCCCCAGGTTATTTTGATGGGTCGTAGGTGCATTATGCTTTCTCTGGAAAAGTTGTGAATTCATCCCCAAAAATCTCAATCTTCCATTAGGATTCATCCATTGATCATAAAAGAAAAAATGTTCCAAAAAATGTGATAAATCATATCCCAAAATATAAATTTCAGAATCTTAATATAATTTTGTCCACAAACATATGAATTACTGGAAAAAAATTTGAATTTTAAACATGAATTTCATTTAAGATGAGAAATGAAATTCAATACATGTGATGCACTAAAAACAATGTTTAATAAATTTAGAACAATGAATATAAAGATATTAAAAATTAATATTAGCCACTTTCATTTACTAATCTCACCCCCCAACATGAGTTTTGCTAGTCCCGAGAAAAATATATTATAAATATGAAATTTGAATCCCCTTTTCCAAAAACATTTTAATACACATTGCTCACCCAAAGACCTCATACCAAAAAAATTTATGAAACCTATAAAAATCATTTAAAATAAGCTAGGTCCATAAGCATATTCCAAGTCCAAGCCCATTCCCTAGTTCAAATTCATCACCACATTTCATCCAATGTCAATTAAACATGATAAAGTGTGCTGCATCACAAAAGACATAGGCCCATTTTATTGATCAAGGGGAAAAATGGAATAACTAGGTGGGAATCACATTAAACCTTAAAATGAGTATCCATTTTTTTGAATTTTTATTAATTTTTATTTTTTAACCGCAATAGATATGAAAATACTAACTCTGGGCAAGACAACTGTGGAGTCATGATCCCCAAGTGTCAGATTCCCCACATATTGTCATTTCCATGCTCAAAAATAGAGATATAAATCCTAACTGTAGGCAAGACAACTATGGAGTCACGATCCCCAAGTGAGAAATGCAACACATTTAGATAAAACATTTCTCCATGTTGTCATTATTTTTTTAATTTTTTTTAAATCTTTTTGATACTCAAATTAAACTACAAGTGACCCAAAAACCCTATGCTATAAATGAAATGGACCTATGAACTCAAATTTACACCCAAGATCCTATAGATGTGCATTGTGGAATTTTTATTAAGAGGATGAAAATGTAAACATTGAAAAATCACATTGGAAAACCGCACATTCCTAAAACTATGCCCATGAACTTATACTTGCATTAAAATCAGAATCAAGGGATGAAAAATTATTCAATATCCAATTTCAGAGTTTCCAATGTGTGTTATCATGTCGAAGGTTAATGGTATTTTTATTTCCATGCATGTTATTATTCACAAAAAAATAATTTTTTTATTTCATCTCCCCCGAAAATTGAATAACACTATCTGTAGTGTTTAAAGATAACATAGAAGGGGGTATAAGAGAGGTGTTCAATGGGAAAATTGAAAATGACAATCATGGGATGAAGTCACCTGGCAGTTGATAATGAAAGAACGTTCCATAGTCTCCCTTGAATCCTAGGTTCAATTCTCAGTGTCTTAGATGGTTGTGAATAGATTTTTCCTATGACCTAATATAAGGCCCCATCCTTAAACCTGACTTAATCTTGAGTTATTACAAGATTACACATTGAGGATCTTTTCAGGTTTAGAATTTTAGATAATTAGAACATAAAACTTGCATTACATTCCACATTTAAACAAAGTGGTTACATATAGATAGAATTCATTTTTTTCCATCAACAGAACATATTTAAAATAAAACATGGATTCTTTCTTGACATTTCATAGACACTATCATCATATCATGTACCTTTCCCTTGACATGAAAAAACAATTTCAAAAAAACATGGGATGAGCATAAAAAGCTCAGTATGGGTTATAAAAATATGGGAAGGAAACATAAGTTCATATATACATAAGAATGAAATCATACTTTACCCATAAAACATAAGCACATTAACATACCTCATCAAATGATGAATAAATCATAGAAATCAAAAGACATAAAGGTAACTTGAGGCATTCATAACATTCTTACGTAGGGAGTAACCATCTTAGTTACGTTTGGAATACCCATCAAAGTATATTCCCTAAATCTCTTCGGAGAAACCTTAACATTTCACTCCTTCGTGTTACCCAATGCATTGGAGAGCTATATCGGGCTCACCCGCCCTTAGTTTATCACGGAACCATCCGTCTTCATAATAATTTCCAAGAACCTCAACATAGTCGTATCACATAAAAATGCATAAAGGAAACATAACATTTCCACCTTTCAATCACAATATATCAATACAACACATTGATATAAAAACATTATGAAAACCATTTTCAATACCAAAGTAAAAGAAAATTAAAACATGGTATTTATTTTTCTTTTAAAAAGAAGGTATGGCTTGTAGAGGAAGCCGAAACTCAAATAACGGTCACGGCGGCGGAGAAGTCGTTGTTGCTGCATACGTACGACAAAAACATTCCCTTTTGTTGTTTAGTAAAATGCTTCGTATAAAAAGGATTCCTTTTGGATAAACATAAAAGTCAAAGGGGTTTATACACCGTATAAAAGAAGGTTGTGTATAAAACAAAATATGCCTCAATGAAAAGGAGATTGAGACGAAGTCCCATACCTCGGGTCCGACTTGACTCATTCGTTCTTTAATCTCGTGAATAATAAACTTGAGTTAATTTCTACTTGTTCAAGATCCTTTTTCAAGTTCATTATTCCTTTTATATCACTTATTTCCATGTCATGAATACTATGTAATTATTTAAGTTAATAACGGTCATTTTAACGATCATTGGTACTTGAGTCAAAAATAAACCCTCTATAATTACATGTTGTTCATGTATAAATTATATCCAGAATTATAATCATTATGTATATATCATATATATCAAGTATATACATGCATTTATAATATTACATAATCATTTAGAGGTAATAAATGAAATGTACCGTTCATGGAGACGGTAAGCCGTACGTACGCATGAACGCTACTTTCATTTCTATTTCATATTTTATAGAATGGAATCATAATGATATAAAGGTATATTATAATTCCTGTATAATATCATATATAATATCATAGTTCCATCCTTTATACATCCCACATATGGTATTTAACGAATAAAATCACTTTGAGGGGGCGGTAGTCCGCACTTCCTTAAATGACGATATCGCGTTTACCCATAATGGAAACCATAATGGTAACCCCAAAATGAAAAATACAGAATCTTAAGGAAAACATAAACATATTATATATCATATATAAATATAGTGACATCTTAATGGCCACCTTTGAAGGTGTTAAAATAATGTTGAACAATCATCGTTTCGGGAGGCATAAATTCACCATCCACGGAAACAGTATGTCCTTTAACCATTAGATGTAGGTGTGTGTAAGTGTAGCTCGAATCCTTCTTATAACAACATCCTAGTATATTGAGGATACTGGAGTTGTTATAAAAGAAAGGAATAAAAATAGTTTAGGGGGTTGGAGAAGCAAAATCAAACAAAAGGACTCAAAAGAAGACATTACCTTAAAATCGGGTAACTCTCTTAGATTTGAGCTCAAAGGCTTCCTTGGGAAGACATCTGCCCAAAGTGAGGCTTAAAGGAGTAAGAGAGGGATGTGGAGAGCCAAAATTCGCAGGGGTTGGCCGAGCCAATGGCTTTGGGAGTGTGTGTAAGGAGGTAGAGGTGGGGGCCTTTTATAAGAGGAGAGGAGGGGCACTCTTGGAAGGTAAAGAAAAGTCACTTTATTTTAAAATGGTATTCGGATTTAAGAGGTCCCACATTGATGTGTTTCGAGGATAAGGTGATAAGGGTTTGAAATACACCCATATAATAGGTTTTGGCCATGTTTAGGTCTTAGATTTTACATTATCATTCCATTTTATTTAAATCGTTAAATAATGAGGTCATCGCTGCATCATCATGATGTCATAAATAATTTAATTTATTTAAAGTCTAAGAATTATAAAAATAAATACTATGATGTATGATATCTTTTTATATTTCCAATGAATATTTATAATAAAAAATCTGATCATTATAACCCCATGTAAAAATTGTTTTTGCAAAACATCTCATGTTTGTGTCATTTTTACTTTTACATTAAATATAAAGTTATTTATATCATTTCCCAACCAAAGTGGCTCCATGGGGTCCCCAAGTTTACCCATGGATTTTCTTGGTCGTCCACGACACATCCAATAATGGTAGGACATGTGTCTAGGTCATTTCATATTATTAAAACATTATTTTTACCTTAAACTACACTAATTACCTCTAATCGTGATTAAAAACTTAATAAGTTACTATTCACCAAAAAATTATTTTAATCTAATTGAACCAAATTTTACTTCTTAATGACAACCATGTATGTCGGTTTTTTGAAAATCAAATCACAGAAGTGGCAAAGTTTCATTTAAACGAAAAATCAGGTTCTTTAACTATCACTTAGTGGTTTCACTATTCATCAAAAATTTAAGTTTTTCAGAAAAATACCAAAACTTCACCCTAAGCTATATTTGATATTCTGAATTCAAAAATGATGTCTATTTTAAAAAATTAAAATCATATAGGTTACATTAATTAATTTA
Organism: Viscum album; assembly: GCA_963277665.1. Lineage (NCBI taxonomy): Eukaryota > Viridiplantae > Streptophyta > Magnoliopsida > Santalales > Viscaceae > Viscum > Viscum album. The sequence continues at coordinate 428,223,160 of OY728151.1, forward strand.
ATAATTAATTCCCGATGTCATGACAAATAGCGTGTTTTTATGAAATAATAAGTATCAAAAGATTGACACCAGTTTAAGTCCAATTTCAAATTGAAATTGATTCCAATGACCACCATTGGATTAAATGGTAAAAATATATTCTAATTTAACTTTAAAACCAATTCAAAAGATAATCTAATCATATAAATAAATTAGATTAAAAATCAGTTTTGATGTAAAATGCAGTATTTTTCACTATTCATTAAAAAATGAACATTGTCAGAAAAATACCAAAAATTCACACAAAGTAAATTTTGATGTCTCAATCATAAAGAATAAGTTTATTTTGACAAAAATAGCTTATAATATTGTCAAAAGAAAGATTTAAAAATGGTTTTCCATCAAAAGGCAGTAAAACAATCTTTTAAAAAATATTAGTGTATTCCATGCTTAAGATTGGATTTATTTTAATTTTAAGCCTCTAAAACACTATCTAATTCATTAATAGACATAGATAAAATATCTATTATTCATTAATTACTTGGTATGTTACATCCATCCCCCCTTTAGAAAATTGCGTCCTGCAATTTATTTACTTATCGAATAAATGGGGGTACTTATCCCTCATTGCATTTTCAGATTCCCATGTTGCCTCTTCCATCATGTGGTTTTTCCACAAAACCTTTACCTGATTAATCACCTTATTTCGTAACACTTGCTCCCTATGGTCATGAATCTGGACAGGTTGTTCCTCATAGGATAGGTTCTCTTCCAGCTGAACTACCTCTGGACTGAAAACATGAGATGGATCTGGCATATACTTTCTCAGCATCGAAACATGAAAAACATTGTGTACCTGAGATAAACTCGGAGGTAAAGCCACCCGGTATGCAACTTATCCAACTCTCTCCAGAATTTCATATGGTCCAATAAACCTTGGACTCAACTTTCCTTTCTTAACAAATCTCATCACACTTTTCTAAGGAGAAACCTTGAGGAAAACATGATCACCTACCTCGAAAGATAGATCCTTCCTCCAGTTATCCGCATAACTCTTCTTCCTGCTCTGATCTATTCTCATGTGCTTCTGAATCAGCTTAACTTTTTCTGCCATCTCTTCTACCAATTATGGTCCCATCAACTTCCTTTCACCCACTTCATCCAAGAAAGCTGGAGTTTGACACCGCTTCCCATATAATGCCTGAAAAGGTGCCATATGTATACTGGAATGAAAACTATTATTATATGAAAATTCAACCAAAGAAAGATGTTGGTCCCAAATTCCCTGATAATCCATAGAGCAAGTACATAGCATATCCTCCAATGTCTGAATTGTTCGTTCTGACTGCCCATCTGATTGAGGATGAAATGCTGTAGTAAAATTAAATTCAGTACCCAACGACTTCTGAAGGCCTTTCCAAAAGTTAGAAGTGAACCTGGGATCACGATCAGATACAATGGAGAGAGGAACTCCATGTAACCTGACTATCTCTTTAAGATACAAACGGGAAAGTTGATCTAGGGAAAAATTATCTCGTATAGTAAGGAAATGAGCAGATTTAGTCAAGCAATCAACAATAACCCAGATTGCATTATTACCTCGAGATGCCTTCGGTAATCCCACAACAAAGTCCATGGATATATTCTCCCATTTCCACTCTGGCACTGGTAAAGGATGAAGAATCCCTTTCGGTAACTGCCGCTCTACTTTAACCTGTTGACATGTCAAACACTTCACAGTAAAATCACCAATATCTCTTTTCATTCCATCCCACCAGTAATACTCCCGCAGATCTCTGTACATCTTAGTACTGCCAGGATGAACTGAAAACAGAGAACTATGAGCTTCACCTAACCACTCTCTCTTCAAATGTGAATCACAAATGCACACACAATCTCTTCCCAAATCTCAAAACACAATCATTATCAATGTTGAATTCAGGCAACTTACCTTTCTGAACCAGCTCTACCTTTTTCTGCAACTCACGGTCTTGCTTCTGTGCTTTCTTGATTCTATCTAATAGAGATGATCTCACTGATACCTGAAACAAAACAGAAGAACTTCTTGCTCCAACAACTTCTATGCCAAAGATCATCAAATCTTTAACCAAAGGATCACGTTCTGAATGCAACATTGCTAATGAAGCATTACTTTTTCGACTCAAAGCATCATCCACTTTATTTGCTTTTCCCAGATGGTAATGAATTGTACAATCATAATCCTTGATTAATTCTAGCCATCTCCTCTATCTCATGTTTAACTCTTTCTGAGTGAATATATACTTTAAACATTTTTGATTAGTATATATTTCACACTTTACTCCATACAAATGATGCCTCCAAAATTTGAAATAAAAAACAACAGCAGCTAATTCCAAATCATGTGTAGGGTAATTTACCTCGTGAGTTTTCAACTGTCGTGAATCCTAAGCAATTACCTGATCATTCTGCATTAGGACGCAACCAAGTCCTTTCAATGAAGCATCACTGTATATAACAAACTCACCACTCCTGGAAGGTAGTGCCAAAACTGGATCATTCATCAATATTCTTTTCAATTCCTGAAAACAATCATCACATTATTTTGTCCAGATAAACTTAACACCCTTCCGAGTTAGCTTAGTCATTGGACTAGATAACTATGAAAAATTTATAACAAACCTTCGGTAATAGCCTGCCAAACCAAGGAATCTACGAATCTCAGTTACATTTGTGGGTCTTGGCCAGTCTTCCACAACTTTTGTTTTTGCAGGATCAACATTTATCCCATCTTTAGAAACAATATGACCAAGGAAAGAAATTTTTTGCAACCAAAACTCACATTTGCTGAATTTTCCATACAGTTTATTTTCTTTTAAGGTTTGCAAGATAACCCTTAAATGTCTTTCATTCTCCACTTTACTTTTAGAAAACACCAAAATATCATCAATGAAAACCACCACAAACTTATCCAAGAACTCATCGAAAATTCTATTCATTAAGTCCATGAATACAGCAGGTGCATTGGATATCCCAAAAGGCATTACTACAAATTCATAATGGCCATATCTTGTACGAAACGCTGTCTTCGGAACATTTGCTTCCTTTACCTTCAGCTGATGGTACCTCGATCTCAAGTCAATCTTTGAAAAATACTGAGCTCCCTGGAGCTGATCAAACAAATCATAGATATGATGCAAAGGATATTTGTTCTTAATAGTGATGTTATTCAAGGCTCTATAATCAATGAAAAGTCTAATTGAACCATCTTTCTTTTTAACAAAAAAATAGGAGCACCCCATGGTGATGTGCTAGGTCGAATGAAACCATTCTCTAATAAATCTTGCAATTGCTCCTTCAACTCTAAAAGTTCAATTTGAGCCATTCGATATGGGGGTTTTGAAATTCGCTTAGCCTCAGGAACTAAGTCAACAGTAAACTCAACTTCCCGATCTGGTATTATTCCAGGCAACTCATCAGGAAAAAATCAGAACACTCATTTACCACTGGCACATCATTAATCTGAACAGTTCCTTTATTTTCAACGATGTGTGCAAGGTAACATTCATTTCCATCTTTTATAAGTTTCATGGCCTCTTGATAAGTTATCAACAGTAAGGGTTCATTCTTGTACACAAACTGAAAGTCTTTTTGAAAAGAAACTTCTTTAGCTCTACAGTCAATCATAGCATGGTAAATAGAGAGGCAATCCATACCCAGGATAACATCAAACTCTACTAGAGGTAGAACAATAAGGTTTGCAAGTAGGTTCTTTCCATAGATAAGGATAGGAATATTCTTATAAATTCTTTTTGCATCAACATTCCCCCCATGTGTTTTTACCAAAAGTTCAAGAGTCATTTCTTGAGATGGTATAAACATTTTACTAGAAAAGGTTTCAGAGATGAAAGAATGTGTAGACCCCGAATCAAACAACACACTGACATAATCTGAAAAAACAAACAAAGTACCTGATACAACTTCATTTGATGGCCCGACATCTGCTGAAGTAGTTTCAAAGGATTTCACCACCCCTTTCTGTTTGTAGTCTAACTGCTTACCATCACCCAAGCTCTTTGTCGGACACTCGTTTGCATAGTGACCCATCTCATTGCACTTATAACATTTCACTAACTGTAAATCAAATTTGGTCTTACCATCACCCTGATCATTTCCAGTGCAATCACGAGCCTTATATCCCATCTTAACACATCAGTAGCACTTTCCAAGATTCAATAGACATTCCCCAGCATGCCTTTTGCCACATTTATCACGAACTGGAAACTTAGTTTTCTTACCATCAGAATTTTTTGAATAATTCTTACCTTTCTCCTGCCACCTCGGTCTTTTCTTATGTTGGTTGTTATAGAACACTTGATCATCGGCAAACACCACTTCCACCTTCTCAGCACATTGAACAAGCTTTTCATAACTTTTAAACTCATGAGAAGCTAATGCCCTTCGATATTTTGGATTTAATCATGAGTAAAAATGATTGATCTTACTATCAAGGTCTCAGATAAAATTTGGAGCATAACTTGCCAATCGAGTGAACCTTTTTTCATAGGAAGCCACTGAGTCTTCCTCTTGCCTCAATTGAAAGAATTTATTTCCCATCCTAAGTCGAACAGCCTTAGGAAAATACTTCTCAAGAAACATACCTTTCAATTCATCCCAGTCGAGAGCATCAATCTCATCATCGTCCCTGATATTTTTAACCATCGACCACCACTGATCTGCTTCACCCTCCAAACGGTAAATATCAAGACTAACCTTTTGATTTTTTGAACACCCCATGACATCAAAAATCTTCTCCAGTGCTTTAATCCACCCTTCAGCTAGCATAGGGTCAGATGATCCTCTGAATGATGGGGGATGTTGCCTCATGAAATGTTCCACCAATGACATGTTCCTCTGCGGTTGATCTGGCTGATCTCGTGTATGGATACCACCTCCATTTATCGCTTGAGTCAAATGCGCCATTACTGCAACAAACTGTTCAGTTCCAATTCCGACCATCTCAGGATGCTGATTTGGAAGGTTATTTCCTTCTGCATGCCTTCCTAGCACTGCTTCCCTGTTTCCTCTGCCGAAAATCATTCTGAACAAACATTTCTTAGATGAAGCAAAATGGTAATCTTCAAATACTATATCACTTCAATTTGACCATAATTTTTTTTGGATAATCATTTAATATAATTCTAACTCCTAAAGTTATCTAAACTGACCTTTGATACCAACTATAAGGCCCCAACCTTAAACCTTACTTAATCTTGAGTTATTACAAGATTACACATTGAGGATCTTTTCAGGTTTAGAGTTTTAGAGAATTAGAACATAAAACATTCATTACATTCCACATTTAAAAAAAGTGGTTACATATAGATAGTATTAATTTTTTTCCATAAACGAAACATATTTAAAATAAAACATGGATTCTTTCTTGACACTTCCTTGACACTATCATCATATCATCTACCTTTCCCTTGACCTGTGAAAAACATTTCAAAAAAACATGGGATGAGCATAAAAAGCTCAGTATGGGTTATAAAAATATGGGAAGGAAACATAAGTTCATATATACATAATAATGAAATCATACTTTACCCATAAAACATAAGAACTTTAACATACCTCATCAAATCATGAATAAATCATAGAAATCATAAGACATAAAGGTAACTTGAGGCATTCAAAACATTCTTACGTAGGGAGTAACCCTCTTGGTTACGTTTGGAATACCCATCATAGTATATTCCATAAATCTCTTCAGAGAAACCTTAACATTTCACTCCTTCACGTTACCCAATGCATTGGAGAGCTATATCGGGCTCACCCACCCTTAGTTTATCATGAAACCACCCGTCTTCATAATAATGCCCAAGAACCTCAACATAATCGTATCACATAAAACATGCATAAAGGGAACATAACATTTCCACCTTTCAATCACAAGATATCAATACAACACATTGATATAAAAACATTATGAAAACCATTTTCAATACCAAAAGAAAAGAAAATTAAAACATGGTATTTATTTTTCTTTTAAAAAGAAGGTATGGCTTGTTGAGGAAGCCGAAACTCAAATAACGGTCACGACGGTGGAGAAGTCGTTGTCGCCGCATACGTACGATAAAAACAATCCATTTTTTCGTTTAGTAAAATGCTTCGTATAAAAATGATTCATTTTGGATAAACGTAAAAGTCAAAGGGGTTTATACACCATATAAAAGAAGGTTGTCTATAAAACAAAATATGCCTCAATGAAATGAGATTGAGATGAAGTCCCATACCTCGTGTCAAACTTGACTCGGTCATTCTTTAATCTCTTGAATAATAAAATTGAGTTAATTTCTACTTGATTAAGAACCTTTTTCAAGTTCATTATTCCTTTTATATCAGTTATTTCCATTTCATGAACACTTTGTAATTATTTAAGTTAATAACGGTCGTTTTAACGATCGTTGGTACTTGAGTCAAAAATAAACCCTTTATAATTACATGTTGTTCATGTATCCATTATATCCAGAATTATAATAATTATGTATATATCATATATATCCAGTATATACATGAATTTATAATATTACATAATCATTTAGAGGTAAGAAATGAAATGCACCGTTCATGGAGACGGTAAGCTGTACGTACGCATGAACACTACTTTCATTTTTATTTCACATTTTATAGAATGGAATCATAATGATATAAAGGTATATTATAATTCCATTATAATATCATATATAATATCATAGTTCCATCCTTTATACGTCCCACATATGGTATTTAACGAATCAAATCACTTTGAGGGGGCGGTAGTCCCCACTTCCTTAAATGAAGATATCGCGTTTACCCATAATGGAAACCATAAAGGTATGCCCAAAATGAAAAATACAGAAGCTTAAGGAAAACATAAACATATTATATATCATATATAAATATAGTGACATCTTAATGTCCACCTTTTAAGGTGTTAAAAGAATGTTGAACAATCATCGTTTCAGGAGGCATAAATTCACCATCCACAGAAATAGTATGTACTTTAACCATTAGATGTAGGTGTGTGTAAGTGTAGATAGAATAATTATTATAAAAACATCCTAGTATATTGAAGATACTGGATTTGTTACAAAAGAAATGAATAAAAAGAGTTTAGGGGGTTGGAGAAGAAAAATAAAACAAAAGGACTCAAGTAAAGACATTACCTTAAAATCGGGTAACTCCCTTTGGTTTGAGAACAAAATCTTCCTTGGGAAGACTTCTGCCCAAAGTGAGGCTTCAAGGAGTAATATAGGGATTTGGAGAGCCAAAATGGGCAGGGGTTGGCCGAGCCAAAGGCTATGGGACTGTGGGTAAGGAGGTAGAGGTGGGGGCCTTTTTTAAGAGAAGAGGAGGGGCACTCTTGGAAGGTAAAAAAAGTCACATTATTTTAAAATGGTATTCAGGTTTAAGAGGTCTGAAATTGATGTGTTTCAAGGATAAGGTGATAAGGGTTCTAAATCCACCCATACAATAGGTTTTTTCTATTTATAGGTCTTATATTTTACATTATCATTCCATTTTATTTAAATCGTTAAATAATGAGGTCATTGCTGCATCATCATGATGTCATAAATAGTTTAATTTATTTAAAGTCCAAGAATTATAAAAAAAATACTATGATGTAGGAAATCATTTTAGATTTCCAATGACTATTTATAATCAAAAATATTATCTTTCTATCCCTATGTAAAAATTGTTTTAGTAAAACATTTCATGTTTGTGTCATTTTTACTTTTACATTAAATAAAAAGTTATTAATGTCATTTCCCAACCAAGGTGGATCCATGGGGTCCCCAAGTTGACCCATGGATTTTCTTGGTCGTCCATGACACATACAATAGGGGTAAGAAATGTGTATAGGTCATTTCATATTATTAAAACATTATTTTTACCTTAAACTACACTAATTACCTCTAATCGCGATTAAAAACATAATAAGTTACCAATCACCAAAAAAGTATTTTAATCTCATTGAACCAAATTTTACTTCTTAATGACAACCATGTATGTTGGATTTTTGAAAATAAAATCACAGAAGTGGCAGAGTTTCATTTAAACGAAAAATCAGGTTCTTTAACTACCACTTAGTGGTTTCACTATTCATCAAAAATTGAAGTTTTTCAGAAAAATACCAAAACGTCACCCTAAGCTATATTTGATATTCTGAATTAAAAAATGATGTATATTTTAAAAAATTCAAATCATATAAGTTACATTAATTAATTTAATAATTAATTCCCGCTGTCATGACAAATAGCGTGTTTTTATGAAACAATAAGTGTCAAATTATTGACACCAGTTTAAGTCCAATTTCAAAGTGAAATTGATTCCAATGACCACCATTGGATTAAATGGTAAAAATATATTTTATTTAACTTTAAAACCAATTCAAAAGATAATATAATCATATAAATAAATTAGATTAAAAATCAGTTTTGATGTAAAATGCAGTATTTTTCACTATTCATTAAAAAATGAACATTGTCAGAAAAATACCAAAAATTCACACAATGTAAATTTTGATGTCCCAATAATAAAGAATAAGTTTATTTTGACAAACATAGCTTATAAAATTGTAAAAAGAAATATTTATAAATGGTTTTCCCTAAAAAGGCAGTAAAACAATCTTTTAAAAAATATTAGTGTATTCCATGCTTAAGATTGGATTAATTTTCATTTTAAGCCTCTAAAACACTATCTAATTCATTAATAGACATAGATAAAAATATCTATTATTCATTACTTACTTGGGATGTTACACCTAAGATGTGTCCTTTTAATTTTTTATTATATATATATATAATGTTTTTTATCCTACTAAAAAAAATATAAAAACAGATGATACATTGTATTTTTTTAATTTCTGGGTAAGGTATTAGTTAGTGATCAGGCCACATGACACGGATGAATATGGCGCTCCCCATTCATACCCATCCATACTCATAAAATAAGAACATGTCAACAGTCTATATTAATTTTTTATATGAAACAGAAAATATTAAAGATGATTCACAATGATTGGAAACATGAAATCCATGGGTTGTCTCTGATGCAGTTCTTTTGTTTAACATCGTTAGCTCGACATGAACCCCCAAAATTATCCAACACCAACTTTCAACATTTTTACAACCGCATTCATGTCCACATAAACATTACTGATATTGATTCTTTTTTTAGAATTTGTTTCATGTGCAATCCTTTGTTCTACAATGAGTGGAAATATCCATGTAATATCAGAAATGTTTGATTCAGTTGAACTTATATTCTTTCCTAAGACATCAATGACCATTCCAAAATTATTGGTTTCTTTAGATGAATGAACTAAAACTGCAAGGTCTTTCTTATCACCTATGATTGGATTTTTTATTTGGGAAGGAAGAAAAATAATTTTGAGCTCGGGTTCATTGAAATGTCTTTAAGGAGATTGAAAAATTAAATTAAATCATTTTCTTCTCAAAAAAAATAAAAATAATTGGTTCATTTTGAAAGTATGATCCTTCTGGAAAATTGTCCAGTATAATATCATGAATGGGTATGGACTCATTGTTTTTTATCTCTCCTAATGGTTCAATTATTTGTGCATCTAAAAATTTATCAATGGAGTTATATTCATGAAAGTCAATCCATGAAGTCAAATTATCCTCTTCTGAGTCCAAAAAATCAATTTCCTCTTGAATTAAAGACCCATCAATATTTCCTTCATCCTCTTCAGTTATCCCACAACCAAAGGTTAGTTCTTTTGTAATTCATAAGAGGTTTTTGGGATAAAATATTCATCTATCATTGATATGGAATGGACATCTTTAGTGGGAACAAGTTCCTCATAAGTCTTAATGCATTGTAGTTCTAATATCAAATATGAAACTTCTGAATTCATTATATCCATTTATTCACACAGTTAATCAAGGATATTTTGAGGATTAGGTTAGAAAGGATTTTGTGAATCATTAACTTCATTAAGTTCAACCTCTTCAATAATCATCGATAGGGCTAAAAATTGATCCTTTAAACAATCACCATCCCATTGATTGTACAACTCATCAGGTGTGGTTTATTCAATTACAGTTTAGTCAATGAAATTCCCTATATGAGGTGTTTTACAATATTGATTTCTGACTTGATTACATCATTGGTTTATGAAGGGTTATTTTGGAGGATAATCCATTGGAGTTGATTGAAAATTGGTTTTGGGATTTTTTTGACACACAAAAACAGAAAGGGAAAAGAGAAGAGAAATTAGGGTGAGAATAGAGAATTTAGGGGTGAGAAAAAAAATGATGATGGTATAAGGTACTTAATTTTGTCCCTAAAAATGGCTCCAAAAGTTGGTTGTGCCCAAATTTACCCTAACGAGAATAGTGGTCATTGAAGTACAAGTAGGGAGCGATTACAAAGGGACCGAAGAAGAAATGTTGAGACACTAAAAGTTTTTGATAGATTAGCTTTGAAGTGGCCAACATTGAGGTATATTTTAATTGGATAACTAATGATATAATTTAAATAACATACATGAATAATGATGTGAACAAAATAATAATTTATGATGGGTTGATCTTAGGGTTTCTCTTGGGGTGGATTGGATAAATTTCATTTCTTAAAAATTTCATGTCATTAATTGAAGATATATCCAAAATGAGATAATTCTCCCAAATCATTCACCAATTTAATCCATAAACAATTCCAAGGAAAATAACAAATTCACTTTGAGTATCACATTACTAAGCACTCAAAGGAAATAGATCATACTAGCACTCAAAATGTGTCATCGTTAAGGTTGGGGAAGATGAAAAATAATGTAACTCATTATATGGAAATCCTAAAATAACGAAATGATTTAAATATTAAATATAGAAATAACATCCAGTACCCAACCTTGCTACTCCCTTGGATCAACACTTAAGTGGTTATCCATCCATTGATGCTATTTTACCAATGGAAATGGTTTGTAGACTTATGTGTCCAAAATTGAAAAAGAAGAAAATTATTAAAATAACGAACACTCCACCATTGTGTGATTGAATTCACAAGTGCTAGTGTGAATAAATTCACAGTTTGATTCAACGATATCAATGTGTTAATGAAAATAATAAGTGAAGAATAAGAATAAATTTCATTAAAATACTAAACGTTAAAGAAAAACATAAAGGAGAAAACAAGACAATGCGATTAAAAATTGGAAACTGGAAATTATAATTGAATGAAATATAATGGATGAAGGAAAAATGTAGACTGAAAGAAAAAAATTAGATGGCAATTCCATTCACCACCATTTACTTATATAGAAATATTTTTGGGACATAGATACACCCCCAAACAATAAATTACATCACCATTAATTGGGAGAGTTAAAATGAGGGTGAGAAAATCAAGGGAAATTTACGTTTCGAAGTTGACCCGGAAATTCATCCAGATTCATCCACCATTTTGACATTTGAATTTGTAATTTAATGATGCCAAATCTAGAAAGGTATTAGAATTGAAATATTCTCATCCATATATCCTCTATTAGCTGTATATATTTCAGGAAATTTTGTGCAGCCGTTTGCATGTTATGATCGAAATAATGGGAAGACATTATGGGCATTCAGGTCAGGCCCACCATTTAAATGTTAACTTCTAAACCATATATCTCCATGAAAACTTATGAATTATATTTGTCCACAGTTTAATAAAATGATCCCCATAATTTTCACTTTCTACTATAAAAATTTGAGCTTTATTGGGCTTAGTTTAGGGACCCCACATTTGTTTGATGGGCCTTAGACCCATTATGCTTTCTCCAGAATAGTTCTGTATTCATCCCCATGAATCTCTATCTTCCATTGGGATTCATCCATCGATCCTAAAAAAATGTTCCAAACAAAGTGATAAATCATATCCTAAAATATCAAATTCAGAAAATGAATATAATGTTGTCCACAAACAGATGAATGATTGGGACCAAATATTCATTTTATACATGAATTGAATTTAAGATGAGAAATTATGTTATATTGATATAATGCACTAAAAAAATGTTTATGGCCTTTGGAAAAATAAATATAAAGATATTAACAATGAATATTAGCCACTTTAAGTTACTAATCATTCACATTTTCACATCATCCCACAAGAAGTATTATTCTAAGTATCTATAGTTTTTTTACAAATAGGATGAATATGGAATAAAGAAATATGGTTTCCTCTTAAATCCCCTTTATCAAATAATTTATATAAGGAATACATACATGGTTTCCAACCCTTATTATTTCATCTAATTCAAGGATTGACTCAAATAACCTTTATAAATTTGTTCAATAGTTCTACATCTTCATTTTATGCCTCTTTAATAATCACTTGGTTATATGTTTGATCATTCAATTGAGAAAGATAAGATAATTATCCTTAAATTATTATTTATAGATCCATCATTTACAAATCAAAAAATATTAGAAATTTTTTTATTCTCGTAATGGATAATCCATCATGATCTATTTCACTCAAATAATTGGACACATTTTCTTCATTCACAATGTGGAAATATATTGAGAAAATGTATTCCTTTATTAGCTCTAACCATATTCACTGGTCAATGATCATCTCTTTATGTTTGAATATATGTTTAAAACATTTCTTATATGTTTATATATGATAATTTTTACCATAATAGTAATACCATTATATATTTAATTAAAAAATTTGTATATCTAACTCCAAATCATTAGTTGGGTGATGTTTTTCAAGAATATTTATTTTTCATGAGCCAGATGCTAAAAATATGTTATCATGTATGGAAACACATTCCAATGCCTTTTTCTATGTGTCACTATAAATTAAAAACCCTTCTCTCTTATTGGGTAATGTAATCCCAATTACACTTACTAATCTTCCCTTTAGTTCTGTGAAATTTTCCTCACTTTCATTTTTCTATAGGAACATTTAACCGTTCATGAGTTAACATGGTTAGTGGATTTTATAGTCCTGAAAAAATATCCACAAACCTTTTATAATATATATATATATAGATAATATATTAAACTATAGTTCTCTGTCACCATGATTTTTCTATGAAAATACTAAATACCCTTCTTCTTTGATGGATCTACAACTATACAACCCATTGATGTTACACTACAAAAAAATGAAATCATTTAGAGAAACAATTCAATATAGATAAATGTTTTACAATATTACTCCATATCTGGGGGCTTTAGTTCAATTATCAAATGGTCTTCATGTTTTTTCATTCCCTTTTAATAGATACCAATATCATCTATGAAGGCTTCCACAAACTGGTAAAGGAAATACCTCAAGGATTCATTAGTCATATCCATGATGATAATAAGGGAATTAGTATGACCAAATGTAATAACTATATATTTAGAGTTTCCAAAAAAAATCTGTAATACTTTCTTCGTAATATCCCCCTTCTTGACTCTAAATTGATGATATCCAGAACAATTTTAAATTTTTCAAAGTAATGAACTCCACATGTTTGTTAAAGAAATTAATCAATATACGATATATGATACTAGTTATTGATCATTATCTTGTTAAACAACCGATAATCAATTCATTGTTACATTGATACATATATCATTTTTATAAAAACAATAGGTTCACCCCAAGATGAAACACATGGTCGAATGAATCCATTATCAAGGTTTTTTTGGTGTTTCTTAATCAGTTACATGATATCAATTTGGGCCATTCTATAGGGAGTCTTTGAATATAGTTTGGAGAAATGTTTGAGATATATTGGGAACTTAAATTCGTGGTATGAGGAATTCCAAGAAACTCTTCTTCAAATAGATCAAAAGAACTCTAAATAAGAAGCTTATCATTGATGTTGATTTCCTCATTGACCATTTGATTCAAACATTCCTTCTCAACAGTAATTAAGACTGAAAAAAATGTTGTAATCTCCATAGAATGATCATTTATATCATCCCATTGAAAAAATATCATATGTTTCATTGAAATATAAAATGTATCTTCCCTTCCATGAAAACTGATGTGGGATTTATGAATGGAAATTAAATCCATTCCTATGATGACATCATGTGCATAAAATGTAATAATCACATGATTTACAAGGATGACATTCCATAAAAAATCATCAAGAGAGGAATCATACAATTGAGATGAAATCATCATACCATTAAGGGTTTTCACTACAAATTACACAGGTAATCATTGGAGTTGAATAATAATATCCTAATATAATCATTTATTACTAAAAGAGTTGGTAGATCAAGAGTCAAATTAGAAAATAGTATTTCTAGACCGGTTGGTATGTGTATCATTCACTACATGATTATCATGAAAAATTTCATAAAAAACAATTGCATTATATTTTACCTTATCCCTCATATTAAGAGGTATCGAAAAATGATCATCATAATTCACCATCTAGTATGGGTACTGGATAACATAATTCACATTCACATTACAGCTATAGCACTCAACTTGGGGAGGTGAATTCTTTGCATCTATCTCACCATTAGAAATGTTAGAATACGTCTTATTCAAGCATTGGAAATCAATTTCTCATTGGCCATCCGTTGTAAAATTAATACATTTATTAGTACCCTTATGAAAATTTACTCTTTGATTGTTCCCATACATAGAGATTAAATGAAACCCCATCTTCTATTCTCCATGGATTTTAGATTTTCCATTGAACTCTATATTCCATTTATCGTCAAAACCATGAGATTGATATGAAACTATAAACTACATCTTAACCTATATAACTCTATGAAAAATCACTTCATATTAATATTAGTATCATATGGATAGCTCCTTTCTAAGTGATATATTTGATCTACTAAATAAACTATCAATATTAAAATAATTTTCATGGTAATACTAGAAGGGTACCTCACATATCTTTTAAAATTAGCCTTATTGGTAAAAACGGATTCATCATCTATATTATTTCAATTGAGAAACTCATTACTCATATTCATAAAAAGAATATAATGAATTTACATCATGTAAAATACATTATAGAACTCATCCCAATCCATGGATTCAATTTCATCTTATTTACTCGTATTCATGTTTAGAGTCCACCACTAGTTTTCTCCACCTTCTAAATGATTAACATCCAGAACGAAATTTTCATGTTCTAAATACTGAAGAATGTAGAATATCTTTTTCTATGGTATTGATCCATTTCTCAAAAAAAACTTGATCAAAAGACCCAATAAATGAAGGTTTACAATTCCTCATGAACAACTCAACAGATTTTTGTTCCCCTTTTTGTCATTTCCATGTCCAACATGATTCATGGATTGAGAATGATTCATGTGGAATGAAACATTATTTTTAATTCTATCTTTTATCACATTCATATGATTTGGATAAGAGTTATTTTATTTTTATTCGCACTATGCATTAAGATGGTTCTTTCATGATTCATCCATTGACTTAATGAAAAATTCATAGAGTTAGAAATCATTATCATATTACGAAATAACATAATCATGAATAATCACTTAATGGATGTCTAAACTGTGAAAAATACATTAAACAATGTATCCTTAGGTTTATCCTATGTTATTGAATGAATAATATATCTCAATATTTCATGATGGTTCATGAAGAGTTTGTAAATTTAGAAATCATATCCACTTGGAGTGTCAAAACTTGTGTTCAAAAAGGACCGTTGTCATGCACCAGTTATTGATTGAGTCTATCTCAATATGTTTTTTTGATATTGTTTCCTCTTTATACATATATTCCAGAGCCATAACCACATGTATTATCCAAATACGGATATGTTTATTGGTAATATTTAATGAAAATTTATGTATATTTTCAAATAATTTTCATCATCCATTGACTAATCCTTTGGGACATGTACTTAGGGATCTCACTATTGTGTTCACATCCAAGTTTCCGTAGGATTTTCAAAAAAATTCTCTGATTCCAACTAAATAGACCCTTTCTTCTAATACGTAGTCATTACATAATATTTTTGAAATTCTTATTAAATTACCAAAACATAAACCCGAAGACCCTATTATTTTAATTCAGTCGGAAATATAGAAACCTAAAAACTAGTACATAAATAAGTTAAATTATATCCCACTAGTTTCTTAAATAATATCACCCTTATTATTAACATCATACATAATACATATATTCATAAACTAGGAAATGTATACATAAAAAGGGGCGATCTTAGATACTAAGTAAGGTAAAACAAATGAGATATTTAATTATAATTGGAATAATTAGGGTATGAGAATATGATCATATAATTACAAGATCATACCTTGCCAATCAAATATGATAAAACTAAATCAAGGCATAATGACTATTAGTTTATAAGTCTGGAATCATAAAGGAATTAATTACCTAATCCATCATGTAATAACCTACGAATACTATATGGAATTATTATAGAAAAATAATCTTAGAGATTGATTTATATATTATTCAAGTCTTAATTACAAGGATATATAAGTGTAATGGGTTTAATTGAAAATTCATAATCGTAGTCATGGTGCATTTTCATGAACATCATAGTAGGCAAGGGTTGCTCTCTATCTCATGAGATATAAATCTTTACCCAATTCATTGGAGGGAGATATAGGCCCAAACCATCTCATAATGAAATCATTCATCATATCATAATCCATAGAAGGAAATGGGTATCATAAACATGTGATCATATACTAACCTATTTAAAAGATACATGTTTTATAATTATTTCATCTAGGAAAACCCAGTGAAAATAATTATGTTTCATAAGTATATAACCCATGGAAGAGAATAGGGTTTCATAAAATTCATGCATTAAAATAATAAACAATCTAGAGAAAGATTCTAAATCATACCATTTGATAATATTCACATAATGGAATAAAAAAACCCATGTATTTCATCTTATATGGAAAATAATTTTTAAATGTCATTTAAAACATTTCTCAAGGATAATAACCTTTTCTCTTTTGAAAACATTTTTAATACATAAAATAGTTATAAATAAAATTATTTTACAATAAAATTGAATACTTATAAATGAATATTTAAAATTAATTTAAATACTTCATCATTGAAAATAATATAAAAATAAAATTTCAAATTTTTAAAAATTATCTTTTGAAAATAAGATTTTGGAAGAAAGTAAAATTTCCCATCGAAGAGGCAAACGAAGTTAGATTTTCATAAAACGGTTATCGTAGTTATCATAAGTAAAAATGAGTGGACCATTTTACCATTATGTTAATGTATCATAAATAAATATATTATATGAAATATAATGTGATTTCTTCAGATATTTGTAATAATATTTAATCAATGTAATCATAATCCCAAATAGATTCTATATTCTTTGAGATTGTAGAAATGAAACCATACTGCATTGGTAGCATTGAATCATCATGATAGTAAAAAAACAACATAACATAAAGAATGAAATATCAATAAAATAAAAAAATTAATGGCATAAAATTAGAAATTATAATATATAATTCTTTTAAAAGTCAATAGGTTCATAAAAAACACGTGTCTCAAAAGAGGGAAATTGAGACAAAATTAACTTATCAATTTGGTAACATTTCAACTGTAAAAACCCAATGAATTAGAAATCATAAAATGGATATGTAAATAAAAATAAATTTTTTTATATGTATTATTTAATTAATTAATGGGATATATATAGACTAATAAAAAAGGTGTTGTGGATAAGTTTTAAGTTTCACAACAATAAAAGTTAGATAAGAAATCCCATTTACTTATGTCCTGACTCTAAATGTAATGGATAAAATGTAATGTATGATAAATATATGTTTATCACAAATATATTAAATTACCATATTAAATTGTATAATACCATTTATTTTTTTCTTAGGGCCTTTTATTACCAATTTATTCACACTTCCATGTTAATGGTATGTTTCCATTATTAGCTACTTTGTTGTTTTTCATGTGTTCTGATTTGTAATATTTTTGGTCCACATTCTTATATGATAATTCCATCATATAAAAAATGATATAAATGACATAAATATCATATAAATTTTTTATAAATTTATTTATAAAAATATATAAATTATATTAAAAGGGAATGAAATACATTATTGTTGGAGATGATAGGTCGTATATAAGCATTGATGTTGTGTCCATTTCCATATTGTATTGATAGAAAGAAGAGAAGTAAATAATATATATATTATAATTCCATTATCATGATTATATAATATATAACACATTTTTTTATTTATCCCAGCCTTAATGCATTCAATGTAATGTCTGAAAATCACATCGCCTTGAGGAGGCGGTAGTCCACATGTCTACAAATGACGTTATCCAATTTCCCCAAAATTGAGACCATGAAGTTATGTGTTATATAGTAATTAAATATGAAAAAATAAATAATATATATAATATATATTATAAAAAAACAAATTAAAAAATTATTCCAATTCCATGAAATGTTACAATGGAAGAACGAACAACATTGGTTCTCGAGGTTGTAGTCTGACGTACCCATGAACGATGATAGTGTATCCCATTTTATGCAAGTATGTGTGAGTATATATTATTACACTAACATAACAAAATATCATTTTAATTAGGATAATGATTTTATTATATAATAATTGAATTAATATAATTGAGTCGATATAGAATGAAATAATACAAAAGATCATGTTGATGGATGATACATATTCTTTGGCTAACAACACTTAGTTCCTACCAAAGGGATTTCATGTTTGGATTACTGACTTAATGGAGGCTACTGGGATAAAGGGAAGGAATATTGAAGGTTATTTGGTTAGGTTATATCCTATAAAAATGTCTTCATATTTGTAATGTAGTGTGTAGTTTTAGTTCATTTTATTATATTAGAGGAGGAGTGGGATTCATTTAGATATAAAAAATTATAGACAATATTGATATGTCTCCCTGAAATCATGTGGCTCCAATAATTGTCCATTTTTTATCATTGAGGTTAATTTTATTAAATATTCCAATCGATTGTTATATGGAAATGATTCTATGTTTTATTGGACTCTTAAATTAATTTTAAACAACAACATAAACACGTTTCTACCTTAATCACTGCAATTAATGATAATTAATTTCACTAATCAGTATGGAAAAAAATTAAGTATACATAATTTTAAATAATAAAATATTATTTTTATAAATATGGAATCATTTTTCTATATTTTAAAAACATTATTGGGATAAATTAATTTAAAATTTAGCCTGTGGACATATCGTGAAAGAAGAGGTTTGATGTGAATAATTTTAACAGATTTAAATATTTATATATCCAATTTCAATGTGAAATTGGTTAAAATTTAATAGAAAATATTAATTGATTTAAAATTAAACTAATTATAAATTTAAAAAATTAAAATATAATTTATCTCTATTAATACATTAGAAACAAATAGTTTTCAATTAAAATTTAATATATTTTTTACTATTCATCAAAAAAATAAAATATTTTATAAAAATAAAACATAAAAACAAACTAAGATCATATTGAAATAACAAGTTAATAAATTATCATTATTTTATCAAATTAAATTTATAAATATTCTAAAATCAACTTAAATATTGTTCAAATTATTATATAAAAAGAAATTCTTTTGAAAAAATAGTATTATTCAAAACATTTATACTTTACCTAAAATAATAGATTTTTTTATCAATACAATTCATTTATGAGAAATAAATATAAATAAAATTTTAAAAATATTTATTAATATTAATATTGTAATGTGTAAAAGATATGTTATAACTAACATATTCAAATAGTTTCAATATAAATTTTTTGTTTCGTAGAAACTCTGTGTTGTGTGTAACATAAGCTATGTTGATTTTTCATGTAGTGTAATCATAACATTATGTAGTGCACAATGAATGTTTAAATTGATGAATTATATAGAAAAATTAAATCTGGGTATCATTTAATGAAATACATGAATGAAAGTTAATTTAATAAAAAAAAGGATTATAAAAACACAAGGTGTTACATACTCCTTTTTTAAAAGGAACACATTTATCAACTGGAAATCATCCATAGAATATTGAAAGTGAATATATTGAATATAAATCATTCAATATTTGACTCTAGGATCCGATAAGTGAAATTTATGGTCCATGGAATATCTATGATGGGAATTTTAGTGGGTTTAATAATGATTTGGGAACTACATTTATGGGATCTTATGCCGAACATGTTTTAGATTTGAAGAAACTTTTGATTCATTATATATTAAAGGTACATTTTTTAAGAATTATAATTTTTTGAATATATGATGATACTTATAAAAAAATTTAGTGTAATGTTTGATTATAAAAAAAATTCATAAGAAATTCAAGGAAGTAAGGATGTGGTCGACTTCGACTCCACTTTTGATTTGTTTGGAATTATGATTGGGATATGATTTTTCCTTTTGAAAGCATAGGAATGGGATCAAGAGGTGTAAAAATATAGGAAAAACCTTTAGTGTTATATATCTCTAAGAACCTAATCCCTAATGAGAATAAATACCCTACAAAAATGTGATTTGGAAAGTATTATGCATAATATCAATTCGTGGAACCACTATCTCTTTAGAGTGTAGGCCACTAAAAATTATGATCATAAGTTCCAGAAGTATATAAATACCCATGGGAAATAACTTTCCATGGAGATTTCGGTTTGAGTATATCCATACATTCAATATTCATATTAATTATATCCCTAGGAAATTTAATGTGGGTACCTATGTGAGGAACATGAATGTTATGAATCAATCCTTGAAGGAGTCAGTGTAAGAATAATTACTGATGATTTTTTCCACTAATATGAACTCGGGGGTTGATTAGGTTGTTTTTCATAAGTTCATAACTTTGTTGAAGGAGGATTTTTCCTGTGATACATTTTTTGAACATGATCTATTGTCTAAAACGGATTTCTATAACATTATTAACATCCTAAGTGTTTGGGAGACCGTCAGTGTGTAGTCTCAGCCTACCAATTATGCATTGTGTTTCCTCGAATGTATATTCATTCATATATATCTTTGGAAAAACTAATAGAAATTGGGTATCACTCTTGTGTATCCATACACCCGATGACTTAAATGTTTATAATGATCTGATATATATTTATCAATGGATGGTGGTGTTGATCAACGTTAGGCTTCATGTCATCATGCCAAATTTGTTAAAGAATTAATGTATATCACCAGAGACATTATGTTTTTTTGAAAACATTTTTACATTAAATTTTGGAAGTAGGTCATTATTACTACCATATTTAATTGTGTATAAAAATTTACTCTTAGAAGTATGTATTTTATTTTTGTTATCATTGATCAACTAATGATATAAGAATATTTCCTCCCTTTCAAGAAGATAATTAAGGTAGATCCGATCAGGTAATTCTTTATCTTGGAGGTTATTAGGGTTCAAGGAGTTCTATATAAAATTTCTTATAAAACAAGAACATGTTTTATTTCCACATTTTTGAAATAATTATAAGTGGTTTTGGGTTTACAATTAATTTTATGAACTTTATATCTTCTCAAGATAGATAACTAGACTGATTGTGCTATTTATATCCTTGATGATATACTTCGGTTGTGCCAGGTTATTTTTAATGTTTGGTAGGAAATGTATATTCCTCTAGTAGATTTATTCTATAAATATTTTTATCTATCATAGATTAATATATTTCAATTAAAATAATTTTATGGCCAGCCATGGAGGCACACATTTTTCAATGAATTGTTATGTCTATCTTCCTTGGTATGGTCGAGCACTATTCAAGAGGTTATAAAGATTGTATAACTGATATGTAAGTTGATTGAGAAATCATTGAATATTTAGAAATCATTTTCGGACCACCTTTATTATAAGGTGGGATTTAAGTGTGGTAATCAGGGTTTTCAAAATGTTTCACTTCAATTGGGACAGTGTCAACTGTGTAATAAGGTTAAATGGCATCTTATATTTTGGAATTTTGATATCATTTAATTAATTTTAATAGTGGATTATCAGTTTTAATTTTTATCATTCATTAAATGTATTCACCAAATTTTTAATGCTTACTAGATACAGATAATTCAATGAGACCCTTCCTGTGTAACTGAATGGCATATTTTGTTGCCGATTTCTTCACCTCTGTAGTTTAATATCCTATTTAGATTATTGATCTTTAGGATATACTACCCCATAGAAATAAATTCACATGGTATATGTTAAATAGATGTTTATATTATTTAAACATGATATTTAGGAGTGGTAATCACTGATGAGGAATGTGTGAAATTCTATATTTGGGAGTTTATATTCTTGATCACATTATTGGGATAGATATTATTTTTTGGTGAGAGAATTTTGAATCCCTATATTTTCATTGTATTCCTTATATTTATCTTGGTTTATCCTATAAGATTTTCTTGATTTTTTAGGGTGTCTATGTTGGAAACATTGATTTTTTTTATAAAAAAATTAAATATATTATTTAGGAACACAATTTCAACTAACTATGTGAAATATAACTAAGAGTATCCTATTCAATTTTTTCATTTTTTGATCATAGTTAGTCAAACTGTGTAGCTAGCCAAGGAAACCTTATGAATTCCTAGGTGGTTTTCTAGAGGTATCAAATGAATTGAGCATGGTTTTCACAAATAGTTTACCTCTATATAGGTATATTTCCCCACTAATTTTCAAATGATTGATTCTATACATGGTTGAATGGAAAATTTTTAAAATATTTGGCCTAACAATTCAACCTAATAAATACAATTAAATAGTTATATTTTTCCTCATTTCCATTGTTTATTTTTATTTCCAATCACTTCTGTACCTCTATTAAACCAAAACTAAATTTATCATATTGTTGAATATGATTATCCCCGTGAAAACTTGGTGATATCAATTCATTCTAATTTAATATCATCATGGTATCTTCTGTATTTTATCTAATTTCTCCACCTCTACCTAGACCTACACTTTATCTCTTATTTCCTTATCTAGTTGGAACCTGATTGGTCTATAAATTTTATTTCTTGTGGGTCTTATTGAGAAATTATTTTTTTTCATAGGCATATGGTCTGATGAGGTCTCAATTAATAAAATACAAATGTTCATTTCCCATAGTGACTAGTCTTCCCATATTGATAAGGTAGAAATTTCTATTTAAATTTTATAACTCATAAATACAATTTCTTCTTGTGAATTTATTTGGTTTTATTTTGAAATTGTATTAGTTTCCATCAATGAAAATTTATTTACTGAGATGAATGTTTTTATGGTTTTTTTCATTAAGTATAAATTTATTCCCAATACGTGACCTATAAAATTCATTGATTTTTATATCGACTCAATAATTAATTTTCTCACATAATATTAGTAAGGCATAATGTTGAATTATTTTATAAATTATGATCATGGTTTTTAAGTGCTTTTTTTTCAAACAGATCACATTGGGACCCGAGGGTGTGTTGAGTTATAGGCATATCGAAGCTTAGTGTGTGTGGAATGACATGGGGTTATTTTTATATCAATTAATTATTAAATGAAATGGTATTGATAGGATTAATATATTCATTGATTAATGTTCTTTAATATATTCCAGTATGTATTTTTATATAAAAGAGATCATTTACACATGGGTTTATAATTGATGGAACATTAATGATTTGTTTCCCACCAATTTATATGTTTGGGTATCCAATTATGGTTATGGTTACACATTCATTATATCTTAAACATACTTATCATATTCCAATTTTAAGTGAACAATAAATGTTTAAATTAAAATTATAGGTATTTTTACAAAAATGAATTATCCTTATAATGGAACTATATGGTTGATTTCATTAAATATAGAACCAATAGTTTCTTGATATTATAAATTTTATAGAATATTTGGTTGAATCCTAATATGCATTATTTTTAGACCATTGTCTTCTATTTGATATTTTGTAGATATTATTTTGCTCCCCATTAGTGAAGTGATGGGAATCCTATAAATCACTTGATTCTAATGGTTTTCAATCACATCATCGGGGGAAAATTGATGTTTTTTCATTAACATATGAAGACCTGCCTTTGTCTCTTCATATTTTACTTTTATGTTTATCAATTTTTAATGGAATTTTTTTATAATTAACATGTAATATTTTTTTCATTTTATTTGGTTTAATTATCTCTTATTGGTTATTCATTATACATATTGGGTTCTTTCTTCACCTTATGGTTGGCCATCTAGGGTGATGTGTAATGTTTACTCGAGATGGGTCATTATAGTAGATTTGAAACGTATATTTATAAAATGTAGTTTCATGAATGTTATGGGGACCCCACCACAACATCCAAGTTGTTTAGAAACAAGTTTATAATGCAATATTCTCCTTTAGAAACCCATTTTGTGAATTATAAAGCATACAAATTGCATGAAGGTAATATTCAATAGATTTTACCTCAGTGTAAATGATCAAGATTATTGTAAAATAATGGAGTTTCAACAAGTTAAGGAATATGTTTATTAATATTTTTCATAATTTTTAAACCATTGGATGAACGGGAAGGCCAACATTTAGGTTGGAAAGCCTAATTAGATAAAATTTAGATAAAATATAATGAATAATATGTAATGAAAAATTTGTTTTAAAATGATAAAAAATATTTTTGAACTATTATATTTATTCAGTCAACATAAAGAGGAATGTAATAATAAATAAATAATTAATGTCACCAAAATAACTAAATATAAGGCAACATGTTTCACATAATAGAGTTAAACAAAACATGAGAATGTTTCATAAGAAAGATGATGAAAAGAAAATTCCTAAGAAGTCCACAAATAAGGTTATTGATTTATACTTTAGTAAAAAAAGTACAAAATATAGAGTTAAGAATTATCACAATTTTTATGAATGACATCACACTCAAAGGGAATGAATTATATTTTTGGGAGAATATGACCCCACATAGACACATATGAAATATGAATGAGTGTGAGGTTGGAAAACAGATTGAATATAATAGACTAATAGTAAATGGGTGATATTAAAAGACTAATCTTGTGATGTTAACAATTATGAAACCATGTGGAAGCTCTAATTGGGTGAAAAAATTACTAATTCATGGTTAGAAATCTATATAAGTACTTTAGTGAAAATAAAAGATACGAAAGCCTAAGATATTTGAAGATTCAAAGTGAAAGAAAAGAATACACAAGAAGATGAAATTGGAGTTAATGAGAGGTTGTAAATAGGGTATTACAAATTATCTTAGGTGTAGTTGTGTGGAATGTTTTATCAAGATACACACAAAAAAAATAGTTATGTATAAACTATCCCAGAGAAAGAAGAAGTCATGAAAAAGATAAAAAATGAACCATGTGGTCAATCTGACCACATCGTTCATGTTATAAATAATATATAAAAACATAATGTATTAAACAACCCATTCTTCTTAGAGACAAATCAGATGTAAAAAATTACATTATAAGCATGAAAATTTTAAATGCAGCTAAATTGAAATTGGAAAACTGTTTAATGTTATATTCACTATAAAACATCCCCACATAGATTAAAATGAGTCCCACCTTATTAAAGAAAATTGTTTCCATTAATGTTTTATCAATTTATGTAATTTAAGGATAACCTAATTCTTAAATAGAGAACTATTGATTTGAGATAGAATAAAAATTATAGATTTGAAAAAATAAACATATTGAAATCATTTTTTTATGTATTCTAATGAAAATAAATATTATTAAAACACCATAATTAATGTGAACATTATTCTTATAAAAAAAGTTATAAAATAATCCATCTAAATGGAAATAAAATACATGATATATTGATAATTATTTTATGATATGAATATATTTTGATAGAGAAATAATATAGTCTTCCACAACTTTGTGTTATCCTAAAAAATAAAATAATGAAGATTATTTTATGATGAGATCACTATTGATGAATTAACGGGCGAGATTATGTGTTATACGGAGTGTATCCTGTGAATCTTCTGTTATTAAAAATTCCACACAAATCTATAATTTTTCATTTTTTCATTAAATATATTCATTTAGAAGGTCTGAATTCCATATTATCCATTACATATTTTCCAAGGAATTGGTTTTTTTCATTATGGTGGAGAATATTATTTTAATCATTGAGAAGAAGTTGATGAATGTTTATGTGATGCTATATTATTTTATTGAATCTTATTGTGGTTTCATTTGAATATTATTAGTTTATGTGTTGGGTATGTGTGTGGAATTTAGGTTTAAAATGATTGAGAAAATTTCCATAAATTTATATCAACAATTTTTCTTAGTCGATAATCATTTGAATATACCTTATTAAAGATAACATAAAATGGTAATAATAGGTATCACATTATATTTATTTTGGTTATTCATTCTATACATTTGATTCCATATTTTTCTCTACAATGAGCATATATCAATTAGACATGAGGAGGAATGGTTGAACGATTATTTTGTAGGAATGAAATAATAGTATCCTATCATATATAAATTGTAATTTTTGTCAACAAGATAGTGTGACAAGAAACTTAAAACATTTAATAATGATTAATGGAAATATATTATGGAGATGAGATCACATATTGAAATTATATTTTAAACCATATGTATTGATGATAAATACAAATGGATAAATTTGGAAATCCACTTTTTGGATGAGTTTTTAATGTTTTCAATGAATGTGGAAACATGATGGTGTGAATATGAGATGATGTAGAACAATATGGAAGGAATTTGTGGAACCCATGAATATTTAAATTTTTTGGGATGGTCCTAATAATGATTTCTCATAGAGTTAAGTAAGTGAGAATTGGTAATATGACTTGAATGATGTGGATTAAATGTAACCATCCAGGGAGAATAATATGGAAAATAATGTAATGGAATGAATTAATAATATACTCAAGTAAACCAAATAACATTTTAGAAATGATGATTTTAGATGTTATTTATTGAATCCGTTGGACATGTATGATGATATGGCCACGTAGAAAATATAATTTTATTTTTATTGATGTTGATGCATGGAAGTCCCCACAATGCTATGATTTATGATTATGACTAATAAGTTATTTTAACTTGGAGTATTCATGTATATTAATGTTATATTTACACAATGATTATTAATTTAATGACAGATATACTAATAAATGTGGAAATCAAGTAAAAGTGTTAGTGGATGTAATGAATCTTAATAAATAATGTTTCACATGACTTCTAGTTTCTTGTGTATTGATTGAGATTAATTAAGGATTATTTAATTTGAATTGAAAAATTTCTACACATTCCACAATCACCTCAAAAAGTAGATCCTAATGGGAAATTTTTTATACATGTGGATGATCCTTTGATGGTTTCTTATCTTCCTCACATTTGATATTCATGGTCATAAGGATATACATGTGGTTGATCCAAATTACTTCCTTAGGTGATCTCTTCCCAGGGACATTCTTCAAGTTCAGAAGGGACTATATGATGTCAATAAAGATAGTCACATCACATTTTCAATAATCAAGGATGCTTTATTTCATCGTTTATTGTAATCATGGATTCATGTGGATGAAAATATTTGTCTCTAGACTATGTACATTCTAATTATTTTTAAATGAGACACCATTTTTTACGAGTAATAATATTATTCAAATATCAAGATCAACAAAATGATCGTGATTCTAGTCAATAATGAAGAAGATACATATAGGGGAGAGAATGAAAAATATGATGACATGTCTATTTTAGATGAAACCTCACTGTGGTAATATATTAAAAATCAGTTCATATGTGGTTTGAGAATTTGTAAGAGATAATTTGTGTATGTTCTCTGGAGAATAAAAAATAGAAATAATTACTAGAATTAAAGGAATTCATGTGTTTGATCATTATATTTAATTTATCATTTGTATGCAATGCATCCTTATTATAAAAGATAATTTTAACATGCTTATTAAAGATTTTAGATGATGATTTTGAGTTATAATATTTGAGATTTAAAAAACATGAATTCCAAAAATAATGGAAATTCATAGCATATATATTTCTTCAATACACTGAAAATATATTCAAATAAGAATAAAAAATTTAAACTCAATGGTGTGTGATATAAAATATTCTATATGTCAAAAAGAGAGAGTTAAATAACTAAATTTGTTTCTATATACTAATTTTGATTAATTAACGGATGGAAAATAATTTTCTAATTTTTATCCTATAACATTATAAGGTCCTAAGTTTTCTAGAATGGAAATTTTGATAGGAAATACGAATTTTTAATTATAGGTGTAAAATGGATATAATTGTATTGTTATTCCTTTATACGATCTCATAGAATTTTACCGACCAATCTATTAGTCATAGATTAGGTTTTTTCCCTATAAAATGTTTTTGGTGGAAATCTGAGTTATTCATATTTTTGCAAAACAATTAATACTCAATGTTTAATAAATTAAATATAAATTTTAAAAAATATGATTTTTTGGCCATAAAATTTGAAAGGACTGTTGTATCATGATTTCATCTCATTTGATGGGTCCAGAAAGGGGAGTTTTTTCAAGATTCTTCATAAATTTTTTTTGGTTTTTGGGGTTGCGCTAGGCCCCCATTCTGTTTTTCTTTTGTTTATTTGGTTATTTTGTATTTATTTTATTATAATCTATTTGTCATATACATTACGGCGCATTAAACCCTCTTTCATCGCATGACTGAGAGATAAAAATTGAGTGGGAGAGAGAAAGAGAGAGAGAATGTAATAATGGCACCAACATAGTTCTCAGGATGTGGAAAATTATCATGTGACCACTATGGATCCTGGAAGAAGGCTAAACATCGGTGGATTCCTCCCAAAGGTATTAAATTTTAATGATTTGATATCTACCACCATGTATTTTTCATTTTATATTTTGAATAAACTTTTATTCTTGGTTAAGATGCCTCATGGTCTTATCTACTATTCGCAGGGATAAATGGGGTTTATGGGCTCTTCGGAGGGTATCACATTCAACAAAACCCAAATACATGTCATACGCTTCAAATAACACACATTTTTTTTTCTTCATATTTGGTTAAGATGAATTTTTGGAAGATCACAATGTATATTTTCATTAATGTGTGTGTACTAAAACTCAGAAATTTATCCTAGTGCTCGACTATGCCTCTCATGTAATGGGGATCACAACGTGAATTGTACACAACCAAACACCATGTTGGTATCACACCATGTAGGAGTACACATGATGGATATTTACCTATCTGGGCCTCTTGATGTACACAACCAGGTACGCCATGTTTGGTACACACCAAGTACTTATCCAACACACTATATACTTGGGTGTTTATATGCCATGTCTGGTGGATGTAAAGCCCCTTGTGTGGATTTGTGGTATTCTTATCACGTACTAAAGAATATGTGTAGTGTACTACCCATTTTTTCAAACTTCTTGTGTTTTTTCATATGTTTTCTCCCATGATTCAGAATTAAACTCATGATTATTCCATTCTGAGTAAATGTTGTCATAGATCACAATGACAAAACCCTTGTTATATTTTAACGAATCTCTTTTGGTGTTTTAGGATTTTATCTATATTAATATGTTCTTCTTAGTGTAATCGAATTCATTACTCTCTTAAGAGATAAACCCTTTGATCATAGATGGTCCATGATCCATCACCCATAATGTATGATTTTGTAGATTTTCTCTTATGTGAGTCCCCCTAGTGAAGCATTCCATTCTTGAACATGAGCTCTTGAGACTAGTTTCCAAGGATCCATTGTCGGATTCCTCCTCTTATGGATTAATAAGAGGATCCAATGTTGGATTCCTCTATATTAATACTTCTACAAAGGATACCCTATTTGATGAATTTACTTATATGATATCCTAGGAAATCCAAGGTAAGATCCCTTATCCGGGGTACTATTCAAGAATCCTTTATAGGATTCCTTGACCATCGTACCATGTTGTGAGGGTCTCATATAGGATGCCCCATTTTATAATTATTGTTTTTATGATCCGATATAGGATGACTACATATTATTGTCCATGAAAGATACCTTATATGATTCACCATTTTACCTTTTCATCTAAGGATCCCAAGTAGGATGTCATCTCTTATGTGTATACCTCGAAGATTCTACATAGGATTAAACATTTGTGTTTATACATGATGGACCCAGATATTTCCAAGATGATTTATCGAACCTAAGATAGTATGTCGGGTTTGGCTATTGATGGTAGCATGTTTCACCCTATAACGCATAAAAAACATTTATGCCCATGGGTATGTAGTTGTAGGGTTGTGCATAGGTGTTCAACCACCATAACTCTTTTGTTTATTCTTTCACCAATTTATTACAAATGTTGAAATGTTTATCAGACATGATTCATTGTTAGTGGATTGTGAGCCTAATGTGATGCACCATTCATTAAATTTAGGATGAGAAGATATTCTTATGGTATCCATCTTACTCATTGGGATACCCGTATGTTCTTTCCATGGATCTAGATTTTGATAAATGTTATTTTCTAAATTTATTTTTATACCAATAGGTATTACCTATGATCTAACAACCAATATTTTATATTTTATTAGTATATTGTTTTTATTTCGAGATGTTCATCCTATTATCCAACTATTATGTCTATGGTTATGATATACATGCCTCACATCCATAGTAATGATACTCATGGATGATCACACTCTCCTAAGTTATAATGTCAATTACTTTATCCTCTTTTGTCATGTGATCAGGATGATTATGTTCTCCTAAATTTTTCCATGATATCCCTAATCATTATACTCATGGTTGAATACTCTATCTTCTGAGTAATGATGATTAGACTCTCACAGATTAGATACATGAGAAATGTGTTTTACATGGAATTTCACATCATTGGAAACCTCAGATGATTACTCTCATTAATATTGTATATATGATTCCACTATCACTTATTATAGACCTAATGGATTGTTTATAGAATCTCACTGATGAGATCCCCCGACAGATCACCTAGTGTTTGACCCTTAGGGTTTATCTGAGATTCGAATGTCGTCGCCTCATACTGAATAGGCCCAATGGGTCAAAAATTGATTATATTTTCATGTATAGAGATGCATGAAATCTTACTCATGTCCATTTACATGATGTATGGATATAGATCCCTAAAATACATGTTTATAGGGATTAGATATGCTTATGGTTGAACTCAGGGTTTGGATGTGTGTTCCCATGTTGTGGCATAGCTTGCTGAGTGACATTTACAATGTTGAA